>CAUYUJ010014171.1:1326004-1386004 GCA_963575745.1 Prorocentrum cordatum | reverse complement strand
CCTTGCGCGGGCCCGAACTCCACCGCATTTCGGATGGGAGGCCCCGTGGAATCCGTCAGCAGGCGGGGTCGGTCATCGCGCTCAGCAGCGAGGGTAGATCGCTCACCAGCCTGCCCGTGATCGAAAGTGGGCCCACGTGGCTGGCGGCCGTTGCGCCCCTCGTTAGGTATGCGAAAGAGCTACGGAGTGCCCGCGCAGGATCGCATCGCTGATGTTTCACGTTTGTCGAGCTCCGCCAGGCTTGGGAGCTCGTCTGGGCCAGGCAGGTGCCGAAGTCTTGGCGTCAGGTGACAGACGCTTGTTCTGCCGTGCTCATGTGTCTGCAGAGGACTCGGTGGAAGCTCATCGATTGGGCCACCCTCGAAAGCGATTGCGGCGAAATTAACATTATTACGGGGGCTGGCCCTGGTCTCCTCAAACCACGCTTCACCAGGCCGTGCTGCCGCCCTTGCTTCGATGCCATCAAGCGCGCAACTCCGCAGGTCTCACCTGCTGGGAAGGCAGCTGTGCGAGCGATCGGGTGCGATGCGTCGTGGACAAATCATAATGTTCGGTGCCTGTGTTACCTACCCGGTGGAGTCTGTCGAGTGCGAGCTATGCCGCCAGGGGCCTGTACTCTGCCGCACGGGATCTGGAACTGCACGGCTTGTGACGAAGAGCGTGCTGATATGTGCCTAGCAAATGTTAGGAGTCAGTGAACACTATGGACGAGGACGACCCTCAGGACATGCTCTTGCTGATCCGTGCGGTACCCCCCCCCCACCCCAGTGATGCTTGGCCTCGCCCTGACGTGTCGGGATCTGTGGCCTGGCAGCGAAAGGAGGGGATGAAGTCAGATGAGCGATTGGTTTCGGGGGAGCCATTCGTGGATGGCAGTGCGTCGCGCCACGTGTTGTCATAACTTAATCGGACGGCCTGGGGTTTGGCCATTTTTGGCCGCGACAGCCCTTTCCAGGGACGGGCGTTCGGCACGGCTTACGGCGGCCCCCCAAAAAACGTCTCACGCAGGAGAATTTGCTGCTTCCCGGTGCGCGGGCCAGCTCATTGAAGGCCCGAACAAGTTATACACGGACTGTGCTAACGTTCATGTGCAGGCCAACAGACCCCTTGGTGAACAATTCCACTATCAGAGGCCTTACGGTGGGCTCCCTTTGCGCGGGCAGCTCGCCGTTCACCACATACGTTCGAGGCAACAAGTTAAAGCCCACCTGTCTATGAACGACGAGGGTCTGTCCGTCGAGGAGATGGGTCGGAGAAAAACTCTCAAGCCGACGAGGCTGCGAATGCGGGCAACCGTCTGCACCTCAGGGTTAAGTGACGAGCAGGAGGTGGCCTTGGAAACGCTTCTCCTGATTGCCAGTACTGTTTGCAAGCTCGCTGCTGCATGCCGGTTTAAATGGCTGGGGTTAAACCTCTCGGAGGTCTTTTTGGGGCGCTTGCTTGCCGGCTTATGGTGAAGCGCCCTGGCAGACCCCAGCAGTTATGGGATTTTGTGCCTGGCCGTTGGCGCTGCTCGTCCTGTTCCAGGGCCTCTCGGTCTCAATTCCGCCAGACGGTCGTCCTGGGATTACTGGGTGGGGGTTGGGACTTCGGTGAGATGGAGCGGCTGGGGCATTTCGTTCTAGATCCTCCGTGTAGTGATGGAGCCTGCTCCATACTTGCACCCACTGTGCTGCGTACTGCGGGCTAGGCTCGCTCAGAAAGTCTGGCCTAACATTTGTGCATTACTGAAGAGCCCTCAAAAGAAGTCCATGTGGGACACACGGGTCCTCAGGGGCCTTCACCTGAAGTGCAGTTTCACGACTCGGGTTGGCCATGACAGGATCATGGGTCTCGAGTGAGACTGCCTGAAAGCTTGATTCAGACTTGACATTTAAGTTTTGCAATCCAGTCTTGCTGGTGGTAGTGGTTACTGTTGAAAAAAAAACACCCCTCCTCATCCATCCTCATCCCTCACAGCACATCATCAGCCCTCCTCCTCCTCCTCCTCTTCATCCTCCTCCTTCTCCTCCTCCTCCCCGTCATCATGGCATGAGCATCATGATCATCAGGATCATGAACATGCTGATGCTCATGATCATGATCACCATCTTCTTCATCATCCTCATCATCACACTCAACATCACCATCATCAGCAGCAGCATCATCGTTATCACCATCATGGTCATCCTCGTCATCATAGTCGTCGTGGCCACCACCATCTGCATCGTAATCAGCATCAGCATCAAACACCACAACATCGTCATCATAATAGTCACCATCACCACCACCAACATCGTCATCATCAGCATCCTCACCAGCATACTCAATTTTACCACAATCTCATCAGCATCGTCACCATCGTCATCATCATCGTTATCATCATCAGCATCATCATCATCCCCCCCAACACCTCATCCTCGTACCCATTTTTCGTTCTGCATCCTTCTGACCTTCTCCTCCTCCTCCTCCTCCTCCTCCTCCTCCTCCCCATATTCATCCTCCCATCGTCCCCATCGCCGCCGACAAGATTCCACACTCGTCCGTCCCCCCCCCTCATCATCCTTCTCATCATGCTCCTCCTCCTCATCATTATCACCCTCTTTCTCCTCCTCGCTATCATCATCCCCATCCTCTTTCTTATTCTCAGCATCGCTTGTCGTGGACCTCCAGCCATATCTCGTCATCACCATCGTCGACATTGACATCGTCGCCATCATCGCTCTGCATACCAATCAGCATCCTTCAATTCGTCATCATCACCAACCGTGCATTACCAATAGCACATACATAGGCGTAATCACCACCATCATCACTGTCAACGTCATCAGAGTCGAACTTCAAATACCGTACCATTAGCATCACCACCACCACCATCACCATCGCCACCATCATAGCATTAGCATGATCACCCTTGCCATCATCATCATCATCATCAGCATCATCAGCATCATCTGTATCAGCAATATCATCATCATCATCATCATCATCATCATCATCATCATCATCATCATCATCATCATCATCATCATCATCATCTACAGCATCATCATCAGAGTCACTACCACCGTCACCATCACCATTTACAGCGTCGTCACCACCACCACCATCATCATCATCGTCGTCGTCAGCATCATCATCATCATCACCAGCATCATCATCATCATCATCATCATCATTTTCATCACCATCATCATCATCACCACCATAATCATCATCATCATCATCATCATCATCATCATCATCATCATGAGCATGATTATGATGATCATCATCATCATCATCATCTCGCTATTATGATTTCATCATCATTACCACGATCGTCGCTAGAACCACCATCATCACCATCATCGTGGCAATCAGTGTCCACATCACTCATCATCCTCCTTCCCTTCACGGCTTTCTTTATCTTCACCTCCCATCCTCACTGCGCGAAACTTTGGCTCGGGATCCAAACTTCCAACATGCCCCAAGATGGTCCCACAGGGCGGTCCTAGGGCTCTTTTCGGGACCTCTTGTGCCATCTTGGAGGTCCCGTGGGCCGGCCCAAGAGGCCAAAAACACTGAACAGCCTAAGGCTGGTGCATCATTGTTCTTAGGAGCCTTAAAACCTACGGCGCGAGAAGCCCCCAATGTCGCCCCAAGACGGCCCCTAAGCCCCAAAGAAAGACCCAAGAGGACCCCACGAAGGCCCCACGAGGGGTTAAGAGGGGCCCCCGAGACCGCCCCTAGGCCCCCGAGAAGTGCACGAGGCCCCCGAAGGCCCCCCGATGTCCCTAGAAGGCCCCCTACAGGCCTCTGAAAGGCCCCAGGAGCCTCCAGAGAGGCGACCCCATGAGGTCCCTGGGAGCGCTCTTGTCAACGACCCAGGCACGGCGGCGGGATGAGCCGAAGGCCACTGGACAATGTGGATGCGGCACCGAGGGAAAGGTGCTGCCCCTCGGCTCGCGACCGTGGAGGAGCCGGGACGGTCGGCCGAGGTCCGCCGAGGAGGCCGGTACCCGACGCCGTCCATCCCGCCCGCTCTCCGCCTCAGCACGAAAGAAACGGGTCCTGGATGTCTGTTCGCCGCTTTCTCGGCTACACGCAAGAGTGACATTGGGCAAGAGTGGCCTTTGGTGCGCAACCGTGCCGATCGCTGCGTGCGCTGCGACAGTAGCAGTCTGTGTGCCTGGGGCTGGGCCCCCCCCACGCCCCCCGAAAGCCGCAAACCCAAAGGTCACTCTGGTGCAGGGTCGCTCGTACGTTTAGCCGACCCCTGGGGCCCTTCACGTGCCCTGGCACTGTGAAAGGGCGACTCAGGATGAAGAGCTGGTCATGGGGAAAGCCTCGAAGTCTAGAGCCGCTTTCCCTAAGGACCCAAGTCCTTCATCGCAGACACCATCGTCCTCCCCTGCAGGCTTCCACAGCCTGGCCAAAACCAACGGGCTCCCGAGATCGCATCGCCTCCTGGAGGGTTCCGAAAGGACTTTGGGCAGAGGGGGATGGGCCGACTCCATGAGCTTAACCCCCTCTCCGAGGGCTGGGAAGGGGGGCAAACGTAGAGGGCCGCCCCAGCTCCCCGCTGTCCTAATCGTTGTAATCCTATCCCGAACCCTCCAGGCGTCGGAGATGCGTCGCCGGTGCTAAGCTGGAAGAGGTCTGGCCCCAGAACACGCTGCATCGCCAACGCACTGGCGATGTGGTGTATGATCCAGGGGCCCCAATTTGCTCACGCTTGGGAGGCCTACCAGCCCGGCGGCGGCCCCTGCGACGGCCATGGATAGCAAACAAATGGCGTGTCGCTCAGCCCTCGTGACTCGGGAAGTGGGAAGTGCTTAGCGTGTCGCGCCGAGGCGTGGTGGGCCAGAACTAGCGGTGCGACACGCTAAGCAAACGTGCCCGACCGTAGATCCTCGCACACGCGCTCGAGCGATCGAAGCAGCCGCGCATGGGCCGCGAAGAAAAGCGGGCCTCAAGCGCGAAGGTCCGGCAACATGCTTACGCGGGCCGCTCGCCTGGCACACCGCACGGAAGGGATGGCGCTGGCGATCGACTTCACGTGGGCAGCTTCCGCGCCATCGCCCGCGCGGTCGACCCCGTCTTCTCGAATGGCTCACGTGCGCAACGGAGGTAAAAGGACGGCGACCTTACGCAGGGCCGCTGACACTGCACACCGCACCTGGAAGCAAGGGGGCCCTCGAGCGCGGCCGCTCGCGGGCAGCTCGCGCGCAAGAAGTGGCCGCGCGGTCGGCCCCGCGCTCTCGAGCCGCCCGTGCGCGTGAGGAGCGCGAGGACGGTCACGCTCTCGGAGGGGCGCGTCGGGGCCACGGCCCCTTGGCGGGCCGCGCGCCCAAGCAGCTTCCGGTTTCCGGCCGGCCCGCGGAGCTGGGCACCGAGACTGGGCGCGCGGGGCCTCAGGCGCGGCCCGGCAGCGGCGGGTGCATCCAGGTGCAAGCCGGACCACGAGGGCAGTACCCCTTCCTGAGGTAGACCCAGCATGTGTCCTCCCGCTGGCACAACTCGACGCGGCGGGCGTGCGACGCCGCGGGTGGCGGCGCCAGGATGCGAAGACTCTGGGGGCCCGGGTCCGACACGAGCCCAGCCAGCTGGATAGAGAACTTGTCTTGGTTAGGGCTGAAGGTGTAGACGCCAGAGCGCTTGAGAAGCGACTCCTGCGGGAACGACTCGGAGGCAGCAAAGCCGCCCACGTCCGCCGGCACGCTTCCCGTATTCTCAGCCTGCTGGCTCTGCTGCAGGACTGGGGTGTAGGCCGGCGGCGGGGTCGCTGGGAGGACGCTCGCCTGGATGCCCCCCAGCGGCGCAGACGGCACGGCGACCAGCTCGGCCCACGTTCTGGCCGGCAGCTTCTCAACAAGCTCCAGCCCTGGCGGCAACCCCGGGTTAGCCGCCACCTCGACTCCATTCTGAACAGCCGTTGCTCGCACCCCCGGGGAGGTATCTGTCGCCATAGCCGCGGCCCTGACTGGCTTCATCTGGTCCGCATCTTGGGAGGTATTTGTCGCCTCAGCCGTGGGCTCTGTCGCCACGGCCGCGGGCTCGACTGGCTTCGCGTGGTGGTCCGCCTCTTGGGAGGTTTCTGTCGGCACAGCCATGGGCTCAGTCGCTGCAGCCGCGGGCTTCTATGGCTTCGCGTGGGGGCCCTCGGAGGCCTCATTCAGCTTCTTCTGAGCGGCCCTCCTCCGCTTGGCGGCCTTGGTTACGGCGGCCTCCTCGAAGCCGTCGGGGACGAGCGGCGACAGCGCGGCGAGCTCGGCAGTGGCCGCCGCTGGAGCGGACGCCGAGGGCAGCTGCTCCTTGGCCCCTGCCTGGCAAGCTGGCTCCGCGGTCGGCGGCGCCACGGCATCATCCCTGCAGGCTGGCGGCCCGGCCGGCGGCACCCCCTTGTCGATCGCCCGGCGCGCCGCAGCCAGCCCAGCGCACAGCTGCGCCTTGCCCTCCGGCCTCGGGGCGGCGCCGCTGCCCGGCGCGGCGGTCTCGCTGGGCGCGGGCGACTTCTCCTTCTTCTTCTTCCACGGACGTGTCCTGGAGCTGGCGAGCTCCTGTCGGCAAGAAGCAGGCGGGTCCCGAGGGAAGCGGGCCCTAGACACCAGGGCCCTCCGCCAGGACCACCTCTTCGTCCCGAGCTGTTCTCCGACGGACCCGTTTCCCCTTGGGACCCAGCTGCTTCCTGGCGATCCTGGTCGGCCGCCCGTGGCGGCGTGGAGCCGCAGTCCTCGCTGCCCGCCCAAGCTCGCCCGGAGCTGGGGTCCTTCCGCTGTGGTTCGGCCACGGCGCGCCGCGCGCGGGGGCCGCGGGCCACTGCTGGCCGCGCCCCCGGCTGCGCCCCCTGGTCGGCGGGCAGCTCCCCCGCGCCCTGCTTGCCCGGGTGCTCGCAGAAGCCGAGCTCCTCACGAGCGGCGAACACACGTTTCCGTGTCCACATCGGCCTGGACTGCGGGCCATGATTCCGTGGATACGCGGCCGCATGGATACGTTCTGCGCGGGGCATCCGCGAACAAGAACACTCCGCATCCAGTGGGTCGCGGCCCAGGGGCCCGGTCCGCGAGGCCGTGGGTATTGAGGCGTTTCCCGTATCCGGACTCCTGGACCATCAGCAGGGCGCCGTAGGAGGCAGCGCCAAGGACGGCCAAGAGCAGGTGGGTCGTCGCCGCTGGGAGGAACCATACGTACAGGGAGACGAACGCGGTGAAGGCCACGTGCCCAGCGCCCAAAGAGCTCACCATGTGGAGCACCTTGCTCAAGGCAGGCTGGAGCTGGGCTTTCAGAACCGCTATCATGATCACCGAGAAGGGGTCTTCGGGAATCAGAGGTGCGAAGTGTGTGTTTCCTCGGCTTGATTGCCGGATGGTGTGCTCGAGCTTAATTAAGCTGATCCCGCCTCTTTTCTCCGCCCGCTCCTTCCCCGTACATCATCATCCCCTCCTCCTCCTTCTGTTTTACTTTGCGCGGACTTTAGGTGCAAACCCTATAGCGTTCATCCGGGAGAAAAAAAGGCAGAGGGACAGACCTGACCTAGCAGCAAGCAGAAAGTAGAGGAGCAAACTATTGACAGTGAGAGAAAAAAGAGTAGAGCATGCAGACCATGCTGCATGGCCAGGTAACGCAAGGAACCCCAGGGACGTAAGACAAATCCCATGTGCTCTCGATGATGGTCTTGTGTCGTTCCCACCGCCATGACCTACCCCACCTCCCACCCACCCCCAACAGATGCCCCCTAAGACCTCGCCAAGGTCCAGTGAGACCATTCCAAAAGCCTCACTGACACGGTCAGCCCAGTTCCTGGGAGGGCCGAACGTAAGCCTGTAAGCTCAACGAATGTGCACTCACGGCTGAAGCAACACGCGGCTGAGGCTCAAGATTCGCGGCGAATCATGTGAGGTCGACGTTCAACTGTATGGCACGTGTAACTGAAGATGTGCCACTCGATGCTGGTTAGGGCCAATGGTGCGATGCCCCTTGAACGCTGTGCATGGCGACGCCCTCGTCGATGGTCACGTCTACCCTGTCCGAGGGTCTGCCCCCACGAGGTTTGTAGAAGCTGTTTTCCTCCTCTCCTCCTCCTCCTCGTCCTCGTCCTCCTCCTCCTCCTCATCACCTCCACCTCATACATCCTGACTTCCTCTTCCGCGATGCTCGACACAACAACTGCGAGGAGGCTGGCAGCATGCCACGCATATCAAGATGTGGCAGTTTTTCGATCGGGATCCCAATCGTGAGTGGCTCCTGAATGAATGCAGCGCGCCCCTACCTAGCCCAAGAGAGGGTAAAGAGGGGGTTAGTGAGTGACGGTCGCGAAGCGAGTTCGGGTGGATTACGAAGCCCGACGAGCTAACTCTGCTCGGCTGCGGACCTTAGGCCAGCGCCCTGCGAGAATATTGGCAAGATATATGGCTCGATTGGGGTTCGTGGCCTCATGGCAAGGTTGCCCGAAGCTTCTCAAACACTGGCTGGTGAAATGTCCACACGAACAGCAACACCACAATTTAAGCTCCTTATGTAGACGTATCCGATGACTACTGTGCACCATCCCCCCTGCTATATGCAAATGTACCCCTGCTGGCAACCCGAACAAAACCCCATCAATGTTACCGGGTTCAAAACACGGGCTGTCGCTCCGCGCGGCACGAGTGGCTAGGGTAGCGGAGCTGCAACACTTAGGACATCTGCGCCCACAAACTGCTAAAATGTGGGAGGGTAATGAAGGGTTAAGGGAAACGGAAAAGGAGGACAACGTTACGATTGTGAAGAAGGAAAGCGCGAGCCATAGGTGCGGGAAATCCGCTCACCAAACTCGCCAACGGTCGATCCTGAATCCGCACTGCTGCCAATTGCTTCTGCCCCCACGGGGTTGCTGAAAGCGACGGCAGGGCTGGCGCAATATGCGAGCTCGCGCCTCGAACCTATTGGTGCCCTCTCCAGGCAGGAACGTGATAGCCCAGCAGTAAAGGGCATCGTCGTCGTCCAACCCCCACCACAATTACACAAACCCCCCGTCCTCCCCTGCCTTCTCCACGACATCAGCCGAACGCGACATGGCAGAGCAGAAAAGATGTGATGCGACTGCACTTCAAATATAACTGTGTCGACTGACCGAAACAAATGTTGACGAGTGTAAAACACTGTCCACCCCGCTGCTCCTCGTCCTCCCCCTTATCGTCTTCCTTCATCCCCAAGCTTCAACAACTTAAAATCTTCCTATGTACGCAGCGGGAGTGTGATGTTAATGCAAAAGCTTGCGAACGACGCTGGGGAAAGTGAGTGGATAGAAAGGGAAGAGAACGTTCCGACAAAACCTACGATGTTTTCGAGTCGTCGGAAGGCTGTACAAGCAGCGGCGCAGCCGGCGCGAGCCTGTCCAGCGAAGCCCCCCGCCCAACCCACTCAATCATGATCACCTAGCTCCTCCACTCAAATAAGCAAGACGTGAATCGGACAACTCGGGAACCGACCAGAAAACACAAACACCTCTGGATGTACTAAACGTCCTGTCTGGGCCAATGTGGAGAAACGGCCAGTTCACGAGGCTGGACGACGCCACTCTCAGTTCCATGCCTCTGACGCTCGAGGCTCAGGCGTATGCACGGACACTCCAGCATCTCTGAGCGGTTCCACCGCCGAGCGGCGCTAATGAAAAAACGTCTTTCCTATCTCATAGTGTCCCGCGTGTAGAGAAATCAAAAATGGGCACTGGGGGCTGCAGGCAAGACGCGAAACGGAAGGATCATGCCACTCTCAAATCCATCGCCTTCGCCTCGAATGCTGGAGGCTCAGGCATGCGCACGCACGCTCTACCATCTCTGAACGGTCTCATCGTCGAGCGAGGCTAGCGGAACAAAAACAACTTGTTTATGTCATCTCATGGAGTCGCAATGATCTCTCCTCCTCTCAATCCTCCTCCACCTCCTCCTCGTCTTCGTTGGCCTTAACGGTTGACGTCAGCCTGAACATGAGAACGAGTCTTCTGCGAAGGTTTCCGACGGCGCCGGCTTCGCCACAGCCCCCCACCCTATGCGCCAACTGCGCACGCAACACAGACAAACACACACACACACACACACACACACACACACACACACACACACACACACACACACACACGCCCGTACCCGTCCAACCAGTCGGGGGAGGAAAAGGGAAATAAATACAGAACTGGGCGGGCCAGGATGGAGGCGAAGCTTGGCCTCTGTGAAGATGGCCACGCGCTACACGTTTCATGTTTAATGTATATCCAGGGTTCGTTCCATCCCTTGTCAATGTGAAAGAATACCACATCAGCTTGTTTCAAGTGCAATCCCGCGATGCTTCCATGTGCTTCCACTTTTCTATCATCGGAATCATTGTGAACAGATCACACCGGAATCCAAAGAAAACACTCCAGATCCCAAAACAAACGGGCGGCGGGGAAAATAATGGACAGCAGCGACTGACGTCCCCCCAAAATGGCGACGGGACAGAAAAGCTCACATCAATCAGTTAAAGCTCCAAAGAAAAAACTGGCGGAGAATCACTCTGAAATATCATGGCGGGCTGCGCTTTGGAACCAGGCGCCTCGCGCGCGTTCCCGGGCGCCCCCGCCCAGCACTCGCAAGCTCTCCGCGGCGCGGGCGCAGGTGCTTCCACGCGCCCACTGGCGCCCCCACGCGTTCGCATGCGCTCCTTGGCGCCCCCCCCCCCGCGCACCCGCAAGCGCTCGCAAGCGCGCGCGCGCGCTTCCAGGCGCTCGCGCGCGCTCTGGAGCGCCCCTTGGGGCACTCGCGAGCGCCCGCGAGCGCGCGGCTGCTCCCGGGCGCTGGAGTTTGCAAACTCATGCGGCAAAACAAGCGCGGGGAGCAACCAAAACACTGGCGGCGGACTCGCCAGCCAAAACCCATTCAAAATGCAGGCGGCGGAGAGGGGCGATTCAGCACTGCACCGAACACCGAAGAAACCTGGGTAATGTGAGAAGCGTTTGGAAATAACAAACAAACAAACATCTGCAATGTGATCGTAGCTTTCACCGCTGATGTGAAGCCCTCTACCCCTGCTTTTTTCCGAGAACAATTCTGAAGAGAGCAACTGCCGCTGAGAGCAACTGCCGCTTCAAAGCCGCCTGATTCATCTAACCCATGTGGTGTATACGTGGCGCGATGTCGTTTATCGCATCGCACTTGCCTGGTGCAATGAGCTCACTTGGCTGAGGAAGCAGCTTCTTGTAGACATCACCACCAATCCACTTGCCAACGTCGACGCATTGAACATCTGTATCGGCACTTGTGCCTGATAGCGCAAGGAGCAAACTCTGTAAGTACTGCGCTGCACCACAAGCGTCACCCATACGATTATCACTTTCGGTTTGTGCGAGACGTGAGGTACGTCGTCGGCGGTGAAATGCTGCCGACGCCGGGGAAAGTGAGTAAATTGAAGGGGAAGGAAACGTTACGACAGAAACTACGACGTTTTCGAAGCGTCGGCAGGTCATGCAAGCAGCGGCGCTGCCGGCGCGATCCTATCCAGCGAACCCCCCCGCGCAATCATGATCATTTAGCTCCTCCACTCATGGAATCACAATGCATTCTCTAAGGGGCCGAACTCTATGCGCCGGCGTTTTTTTCCGGCCACGCACTGAAACACGAACAGGAAAGCGGATCCTGGCGTATACGAGATCCTGTTGAATACATGTTTCGTTGTTTCCCGCGGAAAACGGGGAAACAAACGTGCGCCACACCACCCCGACCTTATGCCTGACCCTCAAGAAATCATAGGATTGAAAACAGACGCCGCCACTGGCAATGCATGTATGTGCGGGCCCGTCTGTTTTACGAACGCCAGCCGAGGTGAGGCCACGAACCCAGCGATCTAATATCCGCCAGCGCTGGCACGGGAGCGATTCGCGAGGCCACGAGCGTGCAGCAGCGAGCACAGCGCCAAGGTTTAATGCCCCAGACTGCGTCTGAGATCACGGAGGGTGAAAAGGGGCGGTTTGGGGATCACCGATAAGACTACAAAGCAACAGACGGCGTCGGAACGGCGGCGACAGACAACAACGCGCAAGCGCTGACAATGTCTGCGTGGGCCCTCTATTTTACGAACCGAGGTGAGGCCACGAACCCCGCAATCTGATATCCGCCAGCGCTGGCACGGGGGCGATTCGCGAGGCCGCGAGCGCGCAGCAGCGAGCACCGTGCCAAGGCTAAATACCCCCAGCCCCCCTAACTTGGCGGTGGACGCGCGAAGCACGGCTGATCAAATAGGTTAGGCGAGCGCGCGATATAAGGCTATCAGCTGAGACCCGACATCTGACAAACATGCGAGCAGAAGAGCGAGGGATACGGATGGGCTGAGCGATCTTCGTTAGAAATTCGCCCTGCGGGTTCTTGCCCACAAGCTGTTCGGGCACTTTACCTCGGAAACCGCGACGTCCAGCTTTCATGCGACACCTGCGAAGCTCGGCTAGCCCCGGGGCAGAACAGGCAAACGGACAAGTGTTTTTCTGCCAGGGGGCACCGTGCTCACAAAAACTACACTGGTATATTACAGAGCCTAGGCCCTCCAATCGCTTGAACTCAGTTGTCAGCCATATTCTTGAGCTTGCCGGATTCTCTATGGTGCGCTGACGACGGAAGCCGGCGGCCCAACGAGCTAGTCTGGCGAAAATTCTCATCAGCTGGTTTCCGACCTTGACCTTTTGAGCATCCGGGAAACTGAGACCGGTAAGTCCGCACAGGCGGTCGCTGGAGTCCCGGGGTGGGGGGTGGGGGTGGGGGGGGCAGACCGCCCCCCCCGTCTTGCTCTCGACCGCGACGCACAAGGGGTCCTCATCCAGACGAGCTTGCAACCGGGATGTGCGATGAGGGCTTTGATGGCTTCGAATACTTTGGTCCGCGGGGCGTTCTGATTGGGCGAGTCACATATGTCAATGGCGCAACATCTGCATCCACATTGGGCCGCAGCAAACGAGAGGTGCTCAGAGCCCGAGAGGATCTCCACAACGAACTCCCTTTTTCGCGGTTCTCCAGGCACAGGCTCAACGACGCCCCAAGGTCGGTCGGCAACGAGGCGATGGCGGACAAGCAAAGCCATTGAGGGGACTGGATAGTCGAGCTTCTTCGCGTTCAAGGCGCGCGCCCGCTTCGTACCGACGAAGAGACGAAACGCTGGCCCACCGGCCTCGTTGCTTCACCTCGGCGAGGGGGCGGGCGTTGTCCCGCCTGTCTGCCGCGGGTCCTCCGCGTCGTAGCTGGTAGGGCGCGTGCGTCATTGGCAGGTTGAGCTCGTGCTGCGCTTAATTGAACACCGCAGTGAAGTGCTGGATGCTGAGCTTGAGGAAGCGGCCCGACTTTCTGGCGAGCGCCAACCTGACGATCTCCAGCCCGAGGAAGCCTTGGCGCAGGTGGTCCAACAAGATGCTCTCGTTGGTCGCGAACGTCTTGGACGTGCCCCCGCGCTCTTCTGGGTGCAGGCTCAGCGCGGGCGCCCAGGACAGGGGGGGGCACGGCGGCGCCGCATTTTCGGCGCGAAGGTTCCACGCCTCGCAGGGGCGGAGGTACGCCGAGAACATCACCAACGTCATCAGCGCTTCGGTCGGCACGCCCTGCGCGGCCATTACGCGCGCGACCGCCGCCGCCACCATCCAAGGCGCAGGAGCCCGCGCGGTTGCAGGGCTGAAACGGTGCCATGCTCTGATCGCCCGAACCGCGCGTGGCAGCGCCTGGGCCCCCTTCATCTGCTGCGGGCAGAGGGCCAAGAAAGCGGCGCAGGTCACCTGCGCCTCGCCACGCGCGGCTCCAGCGAAGAACCCGCCCTCGACCTGGTCCGCCATGCCCGCGTCCACCTCGGTCAGCGAGCCGAAGGACCTCCCGGCGCTCGTCAGGTGCCTTCAAACGACCAATCATTGATGTGCCAATGCCAACGGAATAATGGAACTTGACTGTAATATTCCAGCGTGCAAGGTCGCCATGCTGCACTACGAAAGTATGTCTTTAAGGTTGCGAGCAATGATGGCGACGGCGGTGCCCCCGAGAGGTCCGGAGCGCGAAAGAACGAGGGCGCAGGCCCTCTGGGAGAGCGCGAGAATGTGCCCTGGGCACCAACCGGCGTGGCGTCCGAATGTGATCGGCTGGGCGCGGCACTGTTGCGAGCTGGGCCGACCTCTCAGCCGCCAGCGCTCGGTCGCATGCCTCGCCTCCCGGCGTATGGAAGGAGACCGAACACAAATTCTGCACTCGCTGGCGGGGCCAGCACAACTCTGGCAGAGGCCTCTCGGCCACGCGGCGCCACAATCAGACACCTCCTGCCGCTGCAACCTCAGGCGTCTCTTCTCCCTTGTCCTGCTGCGTCATGCATTGCACCAGCTTCCTGATTCCTCTCCACCCTCCCTTATTGCCCCTCTTCCGCCTCCTTATCTTCCTCTTCGTCGTCATACTCCTCCTGCCTCCTCCTTCTCTCTTCCTCCCCTTCCTCCGCCTCCTCCGCCTCCTCATCCTTGCTCCCTGCTCACATCCTGCCTCATCCATCCTCCCTGTTCCATGAATCTCTTCTCCCTCCCCCTCCTCGAGGCTTGGACGTACTACACGTATGAGTGGAGCGGAAGATTGGGGCAGGGGAACAGGGGTAGGGAGAGTGGAGTGGAATGGAGTGAATTTGAGTGGAGTGGGCTCAGATGGAGTAGAATGGAACGGGGTGAGCCTGGCAGTGTGAATGTACGGCGTAATTTCATGATGTCTGTTGTCGATCGCATTGCCGTGGCCTTGCGCGTTGGAGTGGTAAAGGTGATGTGAGGCACGCGCAGGAGAGGAAGGCGCAGAGGCAAGCATAGGAACATGAGAGTTTGTGTGTGTGGGGGGGGGGACTGCAGAACATGTACCGATACCGCTGCTCCCAAGGCCTCTCGAGGGGTGCGCTCTGACCAGAATTTCGAGGCGAATCCAGCTGTGGCGACGAGGACGGGCAACGGTCTCGGTATCTCTTCCTCTGAGTTGTGGGCCGACGCTGGCACCCGTCGTCCCCGCCCGCTGCGTGGCCAGGTCGGCCTGCCCGAGAGGGCAGCGGGAGGAGGCCCCTCGGCCTCTGGCCGTGACCAGCTCGCGCATGCGGCTCGGGAAGAAGAGAGCGTCTGGGTCCACCTCGTCGGCAGGAGGCGGAGACCACTCAGCAGGCCACGCCGAGAGCGAGCACAGCAAAGGGGTGGTCAGCAAATCAGCTGCATGCAGCTGGCTTCGCCTGCGCCTCCTGGCGCCAGAGGCGCCCGTGCATCGAGAAATGCGCGCGGCAGCGGAGCCGAAACCGGGTGCATGCAGCAGATTTCGTACCCCCTCCTCCCAACACCCCCCTCCTTCCGTCCGACCCGACTCCTGCATCATACCTGCGCCTGCTCTCCCGGGGTGCTGCCATCTGTGCAACTGCCGTCACCCTCCTGAGCTCCTGGGAGGCTCCGTGCGCTAGGCGGACGTGACAGGGTTGCGCCTGTTGCCCAGTTCGTGGCAGCCCGTGGGCGCCTCGTGGGCGCCCTGTGCGCTTGGTGCACCACGCAGCTGGCACAATATAGCTTATGTACATCCCCGCTTAGAGTTAAGATAGTTCTAACTTGAGAAAACGAACCTCCACTTCGAACGTTTTCTCAAACAGTAGTCCAACCCCAGCCTGGGCAAGCTTGCGGGGGGGCACAGAAGAGAGAACACAACAACACTAAGGAAAACACGACTCAACAAGTCACTTCGTACGTGCGAAAATGAATAATTCGCCGGCCCAACGGGCCAGGGCGTGCTAAGATCTCCAGTAACTGGTTAACAGTATTAACAGTATTTCTAGTTCGCGCGCGCGGGGCGGCCCCTGGGGGTCCCCCGGCGAAAAGTACCCCGACCAACGCCCGGTCGCCGCCCGACCGCCGCCCGACCAAGTCTACTCAGAGATGGTTTTCCTTCTGGGTGCGGCCTCTCAGGCTCCCCAGAGCGCGCTCAGAGTGCCCCAAGAGAAGGCCCCCGAGACGCCCAAAGAGCGCTCGAAGACGCCGAAGATGACCCCAAGACGGCCCAAAAGGCCCCCAAGACAGCCCAAGAGGCCTCCAAGACGCCCCAAGAGCCTTCCAAGAGGCCTCCGAAGAGAGCCCCAAGAGGCCAAAATCGTTGATTTTCATTGTTTTTTCGATGTTTTTTGTGTTCTGGCTTTTTCGGCTTCCGGACGCTCCAAGACGGCCCAAGAGGCCCCCAAGACCGCTCCAAGACGGCCCACGAAGCTCCCAAGACGGCGCCGAAACGACCCAAGAGAGCCCTCAAGACGGCCCAAGTGCCGCCCAAGACGGACCAAGAGGCCCCAAGACGGGCCCAAGAGGGACTCAGGAGGGATCACCGAGAACTCAAAAATGGAGCCCTCCGTCCCAGAAGGCGCCCAGGAGGTCCCAAAGAGGCCCCAAGAGGCCTCCAAGAGGCCCCAAGATGTCGCCAAGAGGCCCCAGGAGACTCCCAGGAGGCCCAAAAGAAGCCCCAGAAGGCTTCAAACATGTCTCCCAGGCGCCCCCGAACGGCCTCTCAACAGACCCCAAGAGGCCCCCCAAAGAAGCATCTTGACGACGACTCTATTTCGCCCCATCGAGAGACGACCCCCAGGGAACTGCTTCACCATCAAAACTCCCCACGCAACGCGTCCGAACGACACCCGCCCCCAAGAGCGCAACATGGGCAACGAACACACAGACAAAAACCAGCGATGCCATATCACGGGCCGGCGGAATGAGCGAAGCGATTCAATCAATCAATCAATTGAATAACACAATGATTTGTTTTTTCGAGCGCTATGGACATGCCACCGCTGGTCGGCTTCTTCACTGCACCCCTTCAGCTATCTGGGAATTGGAAAACGATGAGGCAGCGGCGCACGCCTTGACTGTCCAGTCGCAGCCGCGGAACTTCCCCTGGCTGCCGATCTGCTCCCACGCCTGCTCAGAACAGGGAGAGCAGAAATGAAAAAAGGAGGACGGTTGGCCTTTTTTGGACCTTCGCTTCATGGGGACGGCACAGGCGGCGCTATCAGCCAGCAGCCGTCCCTCAGGCTATCCGAGCCATGCCGACGCCGGTTCGGCTTGAGAGAGGAAGGAGGGAGTGAGAGAGGGCGGGGCGAGGATGAGGGACGGGGATGGGGAAAGATGGAGACACAGGGGGGTGAGAGAGAGAGGGACCGCGCGCGCAACAAAACATAAGATCATTCTCTCTTATCCTTATCTAACCCATCCGCTCAGAGAGACCAGCGAATAACATCAAATTCCTGCACACTTGCCGACGTGTCACCGAGAAGCGGCGACGTGACTCGCCCCACAAAACCCTCCCACGACAAAAAAGCTGGCGAAATAAAGCAAATCTTCAGTGAACCGATTCGAAAAACAGCGACGACGACGCGCCTAAACATTTACCGGACAATAGACGAAAGCCAACGTATGGCATGTGGTGGCGTATTTTTGGTGTGCGCATAAAACGACAATGCACATCGCATGCCTCGAGAAGTAAGAAAACACGCGTGCCGCCCCTTCGACTTCGCCGCGCGTGAGTTAATCACGCGCTTGCGGTCTGGAAAATTAGCGGTTTCATGACTATTGTTGCGAATCAGCGGTTACGTACTTGAATCATGGTAGAGAATGTTTACGTCCGTTTATCAACTCCCTTGAAAGGCGGGCTGCGCCTAAAAGAACGCCGAGGAACCCCAAATAAAAAACAGCGAAGAAAGATCCTGCGAAGACTTAGTGCACTTCCCAAGCAAACGGGAAACTGCAACGCCAGACCTCGGGGGGTTTACCCACTGGAGTCTCCGTTGAGGGGGTGGTAACCTAAGCATCCTGGCGGAGGACCCGACCATATTAACACAGTTGTGAGGATCGTCCTCAGTGGGGCTCGCGATGAGGCCACGACGCGTACGACGGTTGTCCCCAAATTGGTGCGGGTACGTCATGCGGGCGCTGCCACTGGGGCCTTCGGCGGACTTCCCTATGGGGCCACGAAGCGCGTGAAGGGTGCGCCTAAATGGAAAGTGGAACCGCATGCGGGCGCTGCAACTGGAGCCTTCGGTGGAGCTCCCACGAAACGCAGGAAGAGTGCGCCGAACTGGCGGCGTGGAACCGCATGCGGGCGCTGCCACTGGGGCCTTCGGTGGAACCACCTTCTGGGGCCACGAAACGTGTGAGGGGTGCGTCGAAATACGGTGTGGAACCACATGCGGGCGGTGCCGCGTGGGTGGAGCTCCCTATGGGACCACAACGCGTGTGATGGGCGTGCCGAAATGGGTGTAAGTACGTGATGCGGGCGCTGCCACTGGAGCCTTCGGTGGAGCTCCATATGGGGCCATGAAACGTGTGAGGGATGCGCCAAAATGGGCTGTGGAAGCGCATGCCGGCGCTGCCACTGGAGCCTTCGGTGGAGCTCCCACAAACGTTTTAAAGGTGTACCATAATGGCGGGGTGGAACCGCATGCGGGCGCTGCCACTAGGGCCTTCCGTGGAGCCCTCTGAGGCCACGAAACGTGTGAGGGGTGCGCCAAAACGGGGGGTGGAAGCGCATGCGGGCGCTGCCACTGGGGCCTTCGGTGGAGCTCCCACGAAACGTTTGAATGGTGCGCCAGAATGACGGGGTAGAACCGCATGCGGGCGCTGCCACTGGGGCCTTCGGTGGAACCCCCCATGAGGCCACGAAACGTGCGAGGGGTGCCTCCTCCTCCTCCTCATCATCATCATCATCATCATCATCATCATTATCATCATCATCATCATCATCATCATCATCATCATCATCATCATCATCATCATCATCATCATCATCATCATCATCATCATCATCATCATCATCATCATCATCATCATCATCATCATCATCATCATCATCATCATCATCATCATCATCATCATCATCATCATCATCATCATCATCATCATCGTCACCATCATCATCATCATCATCATCATCATCATCATCATCATCATCATCATCATCATCATCATCATCATCATCATCGTGCCACTTACCCTGGCCGGGAGACTCTTTTGTGTGTCTCGGGCCAGCCAGGTCCGACGAACACGGAGGCTCCTGGGCTGCGCTCGGCGGAACGAGAGAGAGAGAGAGAGAGAAAGAGAGAGAAAAAAAAAAAGAGAGAGAGAGGAATAGGGGAAAGGCACACACCACAACACACAGCACAACACACACGAACGAGGAGGCGAGAGAAAAAAATACCCCTAGACACCTCGAACGGGATTCTGGCATTTGCCGCACTATGATACTGATATGATCTGTCGCAAGCGGCATAAACGATTCGAGTCGATACTTCTTTTCAGAACCCGAGCAAAACAGGAAAAGAAACGGGAGGGATAAGGCTCAGAAGCCCAGAGTTTGCCCGAGCTCTGATCCACTCCAGTCAAGACGATGCGAGGCTTCAAAGAATGACTGCAGACACCCCCATCCAACGTGACACAGAGCAGGGAGCTGTACGGAAAAACTTGGAGCCAAGACTTGCACCCTGGTCCCTTTACGCCAACGAGTCCCGAATCCGCAGTAATCCACAGTGCAGGCCTGGCTGGTCGAGTGACGTGCCAAGCGCTCGAGCGGCGGGGCTCTCCACAACCAGCTGGTCCCGGGGTTCTCGAGGGCCGCAGGGGTGCCAGCGCGAAGGCAGACTCGAGCCACCCGCAAGCAAAAACGCAACTGGTCGTTCCCACGTTTGCAGGCCTCGGAAGCCCTCGGGTCCAGATTAGGGAAGCCCCAAATATGCTCGGCACTACGCAGTCAGCCCCAGCTGAAACCGGGGGGCCCGCGGCGGGCTTGGGAGCAGGCGCAGCAAGGGGCCCCCGACCATACAGCCGAAACCACATTGCTCGAAATCCACGCCGAAATCGTCGACTGAACGACGCGGCGGTTCAAGTCGAACCAGGGCTGTTTCAAAATATTCACTGAAATCGCGGTGCAGACCTGGGCCCTCATGGCCCTGGACAGTCCCGCCTCACCATGCAGCGAAAAGCTCCAAGAAAACCTGGCCGCGGCGACTTCTTGCTGAACCTCAGGCGCGCCGCAGAGCGCGGCGAAGGCGAAGCCTTGCCTCGGAGTCCGTCAGCGCTGGCCCGCCAGGAAGGGCGCTGGTGGCAGCGCCGCGCCGTCCAGCGCGATGCTGGAGAGGTTGGACCTCATCGCGCTGCCGAAGTCCAGCACTCCCAGCGGCACTCCGGTGTGCCTCAGGCCGTGCGCGGTGGCGCCTGTGGCGGCTGCGCCCAGCGCCTCCGCCGCCTCCTGGATTCCGATCGTAAGGTTGCCCGGCTCGAAGATCCAGATCCAGTGGTCGGGCGCGCGGCACCTCTGCATCAGCTTCAGCAGGCGAAGGTGCAGGAAGTCGAGATCGTCCAGTACGACGCCCTCGCCCCCGGCGCCGACCTTGGCGGGCTTCTCGAGCTCCACGGGGCCCAGGAGGAGGCCGCAGCATATTGCCTTGGGGCCCGATGCAGCCACGGGCGGCGCCAGCTTGAGCGCCGTCAGCGAGTTGCACTCATCGGGCCGCAGGAAAGCGTGGGGCGACAGCAGGACGGCCGCCGCCTGCTCGATCAGGTTGCGCGACAGGAGGTAGCCCACGATGGCCAGCATCAGCACGCACGGCGCGGGCAGGCGCGTCTTGCGAGGGACCGCCTTCGCCCAGCCCGCCAGCGCCCTGACCGAGCGGGGCAAGCTCTGGCCCCCGTCGCAGCCCGCCTCGCGGTAGTGGAACTTCACCACTGCCAACGTCTTGCTGGCCACGCCCCCCGCCGTGCCCATTAAGAAGAGCTTGTCCAGGTAGAGGGCCAGCGCGTCGTCGAGACCTTTCGCGTCCTTCCAGTAGAGGCTCGACTCCAGGGCCCACTGGAGAAACGACCTCATCTTCTTGAAGTAGTCCGTGCGAGTAGCTTCGGCTACTGAGCGGCTCTCGAGGTACGTCATGTGGGGCGAGTCCAGGAGGGGCTCCGAACTCGGCGATGATCGGCGGCACCGGGCGCGCCGAGCAGCCGCCGCCACCGCAAAGAGCGCTGCCGGCACGACCGGCCAGCTCCCCTGGGACGCCACCAGGGCTCACATCTGGTAAGGGGCCGACCGCGCCGAGGACGGGGAACCTCGGGGCGGCTGGAAGAGGCCAAGCAGGTTCAGCATCGCGATCAGCAGCGCCGTGCGTGACGGCCGCAATGAGCTCCTCCTGCCGCTCGATGCAAGACAGGCCTCGGGGCGGATTGCCCGCTGGATTCCATTCGGACAGGACCCGGCGAACATGGGCGCGAAGACGGCGCCCGAGAGTTAGGGCGGCTATTTCACGAAAGACATCCCGAAGCTGAAAGGCTGCCGAGCGGCCCTTGCCCACCGCCAGGGCGAGCCCCGCGTTGTCGACCAGGGCGAGAACTCGATGACCGAGAGCCCGACGGCCCCGAAGCGCATGCCGCAGAGCATCCGAAAGGGCGAGCCCCTCGAGACGCAGGATGTTCGCTGGGCCCCGCCATGGAAAGGACTCCACGATGTGCCAGGCCTCGTGGTAGGTGAAGCTCGCCTCGATCATGTCGTGCGACTTCTTGAACTCGTCGGCCTGCCGAAGGCTGTCAGGAACGTCCTCTGCACAGGCCGCCTCGGCAACATCGGCGGCAAAGGCGCGGTTTCTGGCCGCGGCGGCGCCCTGCTTGTAGCGCCACTTCTCCGCTGCGCGGCCCCGCCGGGCGGCCAGCTCCGGAACCGCCTGGCGAACGCGTGCGCTACAGCCCCATGGCGAGGCGTCACTAGCCGTCACGGAGGGCAGGCACTCGGCGTCTGCGTGCGCCACGAACAGCGGGGGCAGGTTCCTGGCAAACTTCAACTCCTGAGCCGCTGAATCCGAGGGAGGAGCGATATTCCGCTTGCGCGCCTTCGCGAAAGCGTAAACCGAGCTGAAGATGGACAGGGTTGACCGCTGCAGCATCAGCCAGGTAGCGTGACCCAGCGCCACTTCCAAGACGCCACCTGAGAAACGCCCTCACTTCAAGAGCTCCTCGATGGCAAGACGGGGGCGCCGCGTGCGACGGGTCGAAACGCGCGCGGCGTGCGGCATGCGCGCGGCCGTCAAAAGAGAGCCCAGCGAAGTCGGCGCGGCCGACCGCCTCGGAGGTGCCCTCGTGCACGGAGAAGCCCTGGTCCTCTGGGCTAGAGGCGACCCGCTGCCCCGCGGTGGCGACGCGCTCCTTCGGGGCGCCCTGGGCCGTGAAGCCGTCGACGTAGCCTGCCGCGCCCGGGGGCCGCCGGGGCCCGAGCGGGCGCGAAGCTGCGCGGTCCTTGACCAGGGCGTCCGCTCCCAGCCCGCCGCGCGCGAGGCCCACCTCCATGACCAGCTGGCAGAGGTCCAGGGCCCAGCCCCAGCCCATCGGCAGAACCGTCGGGGCGGGCGCGAGCAAGGCCGCGGCCGCAGACCGCGCGCCGTTCACCAGCAGCCGCCCTGCCAGCCCGGCGCGAACGGGCGGCAGGCGGAAGCGGGGCCCGAGCCCTCGCGGCACGGAGATGGCGTAGAAAGCCTTCTGCACGTCACCCGCGGAGTACCAGACCACATCGCACTCGCTGGTGAGCCGACCACATCGCACTCGCTGGTGAGCCGAGGCGGATGGCAAGTGCGTGGACGGCGGCGGCTCGAAGTCACAGTTGGCGAACCGAGCGTCGAAGATGATCCGCTGCTGGCCAGACTTCTTCTCGACGAGGAAGAGTCCGACGGTGGCCTCGGCCTGAGCGGGCGCGAGCCGCGCCATTCTGCGCCCCGGCATCCCCCGGGCGAAGTCAGCGCAGACGCGCTGGCGGCGGAAGGCGGGGCCCACGCAAGGCTCAGACCGAAGAGCCGCCGCTGCAGCCGGAAGTCGTCGCATCCTGGCCGTCAATTCCCTCGGCCAGGAGGCGTGCTCGATCGAGAGAGCGCTAGCCAGGTCAACTGGAACGGCCCCCACGGCCGGCCAGGACACGAGGTCCTTGCTGTAGGGCGCGACGGCGGCGCAGGTCTCGCCGCGCATCACGGCGGAGCCGCAGAGCTCACGAAGGCTCCCGCGGGGGTGAACGCCGGCAGGGCGGGCCCTGGCCGCCACGTAGCAGCGCCCCAAGCGCTCGAGGCAGGATTGCTGCGCGACCGAAGGAGGCCCGACCGAACCATCGCCGTGACCAGAGAGAAAGTTCAGGGAGCGGACGCCCTCGCTAGCCCATTCAAGAGCGCGAAGGCGACGGAGTACACGGCGATCGACAGCTCGAGAGCGGCCGCCTCCGCGTCGAGGAAGTGAAAGAGCAGGTGGCGGGAACGCGTCGCGCTCGCGACTCATCCCGCGGCAGCCGAAGAGAAAAAAAGCCCGCCAGCCCGCGGCCAAGGGGCGGCAGGCAGCCGACGCCGTGGAGGAGCGGCCGAAGGCTACTCGCCTTCCGTGCCGTCCTTGGCCCCTTTCTTTGGACGGGCCAGTGCGCGTTCCTCTCTTGCCTTCCTCCGCACTGTGGCGATGGCGCTCTCGCGGGAGATCTGTTTGCTGATCCAAACGCTGAGCTGCGGTGCCGCCGCGAGACCTCGGGCGGCGGCCGGCCCGTGAAGCAATAGCGTTCCTCCCGATGGGCCTCATCGCAAAGCTTCTCGCACAGGATATTGTCGCGGTGCCGCTCCTCACACAACTGCAACTGTTGCGCCGCGAATTCCAAGGCCCCGAGGTTGCTGATGTCCAGCTGATCGTAACGCAGCGCCGTCTCGAACATCTTGCTGAACTCCTGATGCGTGGACGCGGTGATGTCGTCGAACGCGAGCCCGATGTTGGAGCGCCACTGCACGTGATGGCCCAGAGCACTGCCGCCGTTCTCCAGCGTGAAGCGCGCCGCCCAGGCCGCGCTCCGTGGCCCGGGCACGGGCCGCTCGGCCCACTGAGAGGGAGCCAGGATGGCGACCTTATCTGCGAACGACCTGTGCCGCTGACCATTCTTTGGACGCCCGAAGTGGGCACGGAAAGAATGGGTACAATGCCCAACAACAAATGTTGTCCCAAACCAACAGCGGCCGCTGTTGGGCAGGCGGCCTTCTGTCTCGAATGGACACAGGCCGCAGCGGCGTGGACAGCGAGTCCTGTTCAGAATGAACAAGAACTGCTGTTGGGCATCGTACGAATTCTTTCCGTGCCCATTTCGTTCGCCCGGACATTCGTGTCGTAGAGGACCGACAGCGCGCGGCAGTCCGACACGTCCGAGCCTCCACCAGCTGCGGGTCCAGGAAGCGCTCCTCCATCATAAGCGCCTGCGAGAGCCGCAGCGAGCCCAGCATGCCCGATGACGGGCGCCGCGGGCCCTGCAACAGCCGCCGCTCCGCCGCCGATCGCAACCGCCGCCGCAGGGGGGTCTGCGGCCGCCAAGGCGGCGCTAGCCGCCGCGCCGCCCGCCCTGGCTGGGGCTGCGCCAGCGGGCACCACGGCGCCCGCGCCGCCGGCCCCCAAGAGCGCCGCCAATCCTCCCCCAGGTCCGCCAGCCACACCCAGACCTCCGCCGCCGCATGCGTCAGCCGGAGACCCTGGGACCGCCGCGGGCACGCCTCCTCCGGCCCCGAGCTGAACGTCATGGGCCGCGATGAAGCGGTCGGCCTCCCGCGTGAAAGTAGTAGATCGCTTGGCCCGCTGCAGCAGCGGGAACCGCTCCGCCAGGACCGCAAAGGTGCCACGCGGCGATGTCCGCGCTGTCGGCCGTGAAGTTTTCGATGAACAGGTCGTAGTCCGGCGAGACCACAGCAGCGTGAAGCGGCTGCACGGTGCTGACACGCATTACCACGCGACGGTGCAGCAGTACAGCGCCTGGCACATCATAAAACACCAGCACCTCATCGCCGATGCTCACTCGGCGTCAGCACCTGCCCACGTCCGCGTGGTACTCGTCGATCGAGCGCGTCCTCTAAGGAGCTGGCCGAAAGCCAACTTCCGAAGGAGGTGCCCGCGGGAAGCTCCAGAGGCCGCTTGGGAGGCGGCGCGCCAAGCGGCGAGCTGCGGCCACGCCAGTGGTGAACACCTCCCACACGAGGAGTACGAGCAGCCCGAAGCCCAGATCGCCGCCCCAGGTCAGCAGCCCTGACTCCGGCTCGGGGCACGCCGGGCAGGGATCAGGGCACAGGTCCCGCGCGGGAAGGGCCGGCGCTGGCGAGCACCGAGCGAGGGCCGCGCAGAGGTCCTCGACCTGCGCGACGGGCGGCGGCGCGGCCGCCGAGCAGCCCCGCGCTGGCGGGGCGGGGGCGGGCGCCGGCCGCAGCGCCTCTGGGGCGGCCCGCGCAGCCGACAGCGGGCGGGCGCCGCCCCACAGGCGCCCCAGCCAGGCCGCGCAGGCGTGGAACGCGACGTGCGTCACGCCTCGGGCCACGGGACGCATGCACGAGGCCCCGCGCGGGCCACCTGAGGCCTCCACAGAAAAGGCTTGAGCCGTGGCGGTTGCAGATATCGCAAGCTCGCAGCCGCACGGCCCTCCCACGTTCTACGATTGAAGTTCAAGAACCCTCCATCATCATCCTCATCCTCATCCTCATCCTCATCCTCATCCTCATCCTCATCCTCATCATCATCATCATCACCACCACCATCATCAAAATCATCATCACCATCGTCATCATGATTAATATCCACGTCAACATTGTCATCGCCATCACCACCATCATCATCAACATCAATATCTTGATCATCGTCACCATCATTAGTATCATCAACATCAGCACCATCATGATCGTCGTCGGCATCGTCATCGTCATCGTCGTCATCACCATCATAAATCCTCCTCATCTCCATCCTGATCCTCATCCTCGTCATCATCATCACCATCATCACCATCACCATGATCCTCACCATCACCATCACCATCGTCATCATCATCATCATCATCATCATCATCATCATCATCATCATCATCGTCACCATCACCATTACCATCACCACCACCACCATCATAAATATCACCACCACCACCATTATCATCATCATCGTCATCAGCATTAACATAATATCCATAATCTTCAGAATCGTCAACAACATCATAATCATCATCAACTCCGTCATCATCATCAGCAGCACCATTGTCATGATCATCATCAGCATCATCATCATCGTCATCATCATAATCGTCATTGTCATCAACATCGGCATCATCATCGTCATCATCACCAACCTCATCATCATCATCATCACCATCGTGATCGTGCATCAACCTCATCATCATCGCCATCGCCATCGTCATCATCATCGTCATCATACATCCTCTTCGACCTCATCCGCATCCTCGTCCTGATCCTCATCCTCATCATCACCATCACCACCATCATCACCATCACCATCACCATTCACCATCACCATCACCATGATCACCATCATCAGCAGCATCAGCATCAACATCATCATGATCAGAACCTGAACTAGTCATGATAATCAGCATCAGCATCAGCATCAACATCATCATGACCATAAGATCATCGCCATCATCATCATCATCACCATCATCATCCACATCATTACCATCAGCATCATGGCCATCAACATCATCATCACCAGCATCACCATCCTCATGATCCTCCTCATCATCAGCATCATCATAATATTATTATTTTCATCCTCATCATCACCATTGCCATCATTATCGTCATCATCACCACCATCATCAACTTTCTCCTGTTCCTCATCCTGACCCTCATACCCGTTCCCACCCGCACACTCATCATCACACTCATTCCCATCATGGCCGTCCTCTTTCTCCTCTTCCTCCTTTTCCTCCTCCTCCTCCTCCTCCTCTGACTCCTCCTTTTCCTCCTCCTCCTCCCCACCATCACAATCCTACCAGATCAACTCCCGTTCCGCTGGGCCGCTGCGCTGCGCCCTCAGGCTCCGCAGCAACTTCGCCACTCGGCGGATCCCAGTGGCGACGGCGCAGCGCGGGCTCCTGGGCGCCGAGGAAGGTGTCTGCAGGGCGGAATCCATCCGTGGGGCTATTCGCTGGTGCTGCCGTGTCGTTCCCCACCGCACCGGCTCCTGGGAGCCGACGCAGCGAGGGGGACAGGGCACCGCCGAGGCGGGAGCACTGGCGCCCCACTGGCGGCCCGAGCAGCCGCTGGCGCTTGCTGCACGGAGGAGGTGGACGGTCGCGCTGATGGCCCGCAGAAAGCATGTCTGCACCACCACCGCCACCGTCAACGTGCCCAGACCATCCTGGACCCTGGGATTGTGCACACGCCCTGCTGGCCTCGGCCACGAGGCCATGGCAGCATGCCTGGGCCGCCCAGGATGGCCCTGGCCAGGGGCGGTGGTGCCTGGGTGCCTTCTGCGCCGGCGCAATGGTCGCGGGGCGCTCGGGCGACCACGGCACGGAGCGCGAGGTCTGGCGGCGTCTCCTCGCGGCCGGGGGCCCTGTGCCAACGGGGGAGGCTCCCCACGGCGGAGTGCTCGCGGGAGCGCTCGGGCGACCACGGCACGGGGTGCGAGGACGGCCTCCGGCTCGGCGACAGCACGGGCAGGCGCCCACGCCGCCCGCCAGAGCCGCAGTGCGGCGGCGGCGACAGAGCCAGCAGTGCGGCGGCGGCGACAGAGCCTGTGATGCCGACAGCGCACGGCGCGGGAACCCTCAGGGACCGAAGGAGCCCTGCCTCCTTCCAGCAAGTCCCAGCCGTGGGGCAGGGGCAGCCAGAGAGTGTTCCGCAGAGGCCCGCCGCGCGGCGGAAGGCACCGGGCTGGAAACAGGGGCGGGCGTGCTGGACGGCCCTCGGGAGGGACGATGCAGTTCCCACGGGCAAAGCCAGAGCGGGTGTGCTGCAAGGCCGTCAGGATGAACGATGCAGCCCTTTTCGGGCCGCAGCGCCCGGAGATCGCCTGCCTCCCACCACTCTATGCCTTTTCTGGCAACGCCCCGCCCCAATTGTTGTTTGTTCTCTCTCTCTCTCTCTCTCTTTCTCTCTTTTGTTTTTTCTCTCTCTCTCTCTCTCTCTCTCTTTCCGTGTCTTTTTTCTTTTTTTTGTAGATGCACATACATATAATCCTCTCGCTCTCTCTCTCTCTCTCTCTCTCTCTCTCTATGTATAGAAATATCGTTATATTTGTAGAAAGGTGTATGTATGTATATATATATATATATATATATATATATAGACTATCTCTCTCTCTCTCTTCCCTTTTCGGCGTGGTTTTCGCTATCATCCTGTCGCTGTTATTCGTTTCGTTCCTGCTTTGTGGGGCTTCGATGCTGCGGAGAGCCTGATTGACCTCCTGGGGGCGGACGGGAAGGCGGGCCCCCCTCCCCCATCATCGAGCCTTCATGAACACCTCGGTGTTCAGGAAGCCAGCGGTCAGCGAGCCGGCTACCCCCTCCTCCGAGTGCAGAGGCACTGACAGCACGGAGGTCTGGATCACAGGAGGTCCTGGGCCGCGAGTAGCCGTGGCGGTTGCAACAGCAGCAGCAAACCAGCAGGTGCAGCAGTCTCAGCAAACGCGGCAATCGTCTTACTGATTGTAGTGATAGCGGCCGCGTTGATAGTATTTGTAGTCGCTGTCGCAGCGGCAAAGGAGGCGATGGAGAGGGATAGAAGGAGGCGAAGGCGGAAGTCCAACGGGAGGGTGGAAAGGGAACGAAGAGGGGGGTGCAGGGGGAAGGAGCGGAAGAGTACGTTTATGATCAAGATGATGATGATGATGATGATGATGATGATGATGATGATGATGACGGTGGCGACTATGATGATGATGGTGGTGATGATGATGATGATGCCCGCGTGAACAGGAGTTCCCTGCTCATACTGCCCCTCGGACCGAGGCGTTTCCCTTTGGCCCTGCGGTGGCCGCGCTCGGTCTCGGGCGCCTCGGCGCACACACGCAGATTTACTCGCATGCCAGAAGCAGCCAGCCACCTCAGCAAAGACAACGGGCCAACGGACCCGAGCAGACGAAGCGACTCAACCCGCTCTGCAACAGGCACAGGCCCCAGCTGCACGATCTATCAGACTGGTACGCAGCTTGGCTGCACACCGCACCCGCGGAGAAGCCCGTCCAAGGACAGGCGTATTGCACAGCTGACCCTCGGGCCATCGGGGAAGATCCAGAGCGTGGGAGACCTACGCTGATGGTTCGCATTCCACGTCGAATAGACGCGCGGGCCGTGCCGTCGCAGAGCGACAGCCGCTTCATTAAAGCGGAACTGCGCGCGAAACGTGCATTCATCCATTCTAGAATGGCCGGAACCATCCGCGCTTCGATCCTAGGAGGCGAGCGGAGCAGAGTGCACGGCAGGCCATGCGCACTGCAGCTGGTCGGCACCTAACCACAAGCAGAACAACCATCCCAAACAGCACTGGCAACGCAGGGATTGGTTGCTGTGCCGCTGGCCACGGATCCCAATCCCGTGTGCGAGCGAACCTACACACCTCGTTCGATATCCGCACAGAGAGACAGTGGCGCGAACGTCCTGAACGGATCGTGCCCATCAGCTGAGCAGACAGAAGCACCTCGCCGACCGCTGCGCAACGCGTCTCATAGGCTCATGGCCCCGCTGGACTGAATGCATAGCCGTCGGCAACGGAGCCCGAACCCTAGTGTCAGCGCGCCTGCACCCATGGTTCAGATTCCGCCCAAAGCGAGCCGCGCGGAGGCACGCAGCGCGCACCGAACCGTGGCCATGCACGCTGCACTCAACACACCTGGCCGTCAGCAGCGCAACGCGTCCCCTTCGGCACCTGGCCGAACGCTGGACCAGTTGCATTGCCGAGGGCAACGGAAACGAACCTGCGCGCGCACGAACCTTCGCGCATGGCTCCTGGCCCGCAGAAGAAGTGCATGGGAGCGGCATAACCGTCCACGCGTCTACGCAGGCGCCGAAGAGGTTCAGGGTCGCCAGCGCGGACCCTCCCCGCTGGCTGAAGTCCCCGCCCCAGCCCCCCCAGCACCGCGTGCTTGCTGTCGTTCTTCGGGGCGCGCGGGCACGGCTTCGCGAGCCCCGCCATCCTGGCGCTCTGCGTCCTGTAGCCGCACTTGGTGCAGAAGAGGTGGCTCCCCGCCGCCCACAGCTCGCGAGGGTCGTGGCTGTCGATTCCCCGCCACTGTGGCAGCTCTGGAAGCGGGGGCGGGGTGGTCTGCGCCACAGGCTGTTGCTATTTCGCCGTTGCCTCCCTCTGGGGCTGTCAGCCGCTCCGTCGACTGCTGGTCCGCCGCCCCCGTCGCGCCCTTGGCCTCCGGCGTCGGGCTCGTCGCTGCGCGGGCCGCTGGTCTGGCTGGGGGGCAGCTTGGCGCCTGCCGCGAGGAGCGCCGCCACCGCTGAGACCGTTCTCGAGCCCCTCTCCCCTCCAGCGGCGCACGAGCCCAAGATGACCTCGCCGCGCCCCGCGCATTCCAAACGTGCCCATATGGCGTCCCCGTAGATGCCCAGCCACGTGCTGCGTCGAACACGCGTCCTCCTCGAGCAGTCGGGGCGCACGCGATGGCCCCTCATGCGAAGCATGCAACTCCGCCAACCACAACGGACCTGATCGAGGCCTGGCCCTTCATGTCTGTCCTCGGCCGTCAGCTCGGCGTCGCCCTCCTGCATGGCAGCGCCAAACCAACGCAGTACCTTCCTGACGAGGCGGTCCTGGTGAGCGCTCCTCTCGCGGACGGAATCGCCAATCATGCGCATGCGGGCCCCCATCGCTGGCGCGCGCATCTGCTCGGCGGTTGCCGAGGCGCTGTCAATCGGAGATGCGCTCGGCCTGGACATCCGCCAGCGTCGCGCGCGCCTTCGCCTCGCGGATGGAGAGGCCGTCGCGGCCCACGGTCCACTTCGTCGATGACCACTCGCAGGCGCGCCCAGAGCTCCCTGCAAAGCCGCTGCCACTGAAAGCACCGGCCTTGCCCGCCCCGGTTCCATCCACGAGCAGTTCGTAGTCCGCGAAGATCCTGATGGGCGGCAGGCTGTTCTGCATGCCCTCGATGACCGCGTGGACCTCCGCCGCGCTCGACTCCTGAGGGTAGAGCCAGGGCAGCGGCCCGAAGAGGCTGACGGCCTCCATGCCCTGGCCCATGACCACCACTGCCCAGCCGCCCCTTGCAGGAGACCAGGCCGGGGTCATCCGTGCTGACAGCGGAGAAGGTCGCCAGTGAGTGGTAGCCCCGCCGTCGGCTCGCCCCTCCTTGCGAGCGGCCCCCCCTTCGGTGGGCTGAGGTAGCGCCCTCCTGTGATTGGGGGCAGGCGCGCGTGGCCACAGTGGGTCCTCCTCGTAGTTGGGGCTGGCCATGTCAATGTCGACGATCGCACTGAAATTGATATCGCCAGGCGGGCGCCTCCCGTCGCCGCGGGCTGCCATTTCTGCTCGGCCCAAGGCCGTCGCGGGGCACGGCCGCGCGAAGTGCCTCGCCGCGCCGCGGGCGCTGTGACCTCTGGGGCACCGCGGGGGAGGCGCCAGAGGTCAATCGGATTCGAATCGTCTGGCGACGGGCCACAGGCATCCGCCCAGGGCGTCCTTGGCCGAGCTGAGCTGCTTCGCCTTCTGCTTGCTTACGCGCTTCCAATGTAGAGCGCGCCTGCTGCTGGACTGCGCGCCGCCCCCCGTCAAGTGCTCAAGGCCTCTGGGCGCGCGCCCGCTCCTCGCCAGGGCGCTCGCCCATGGCCTGCGGCGACGCGCGTGGCCGAGGCGGGCGCGCCTGGGGCTCGCAGGTCCAGCTCGCGCTGCTGACCGTCGATAGGCAAACCCGGGCGCGCCGCTGTCCATTCGAGGCGGTGGCGCGCCAAAACGCGCGCCCATGCTGGGCCCCTGCCAGCGGGCGCCTCGGGCCCCTTCTCCGCGAGCGCATCGATGGCACTCGCGAGCGCGCTGCCCATGGCCCTCGGACCCTTGATGCCTGACTTGATCTGCACCGCCTTGGCCCGCGCGAAGATGGGCAGCGCGACGTGGCCCAGGAAAGGGTCGATCGAGAGCCTCTTGCTGGGCAGGGAGCTGAGGCCGAGGCTCTTGCCAGGGCCTCGCCCCCCCCCCCCCCCCGCGCTTGGCCATCTGCTGCGTCTGCCAGGCTGCCGCGCTGAGCCCGCGCAGCGTTGCCGGGCGCAGGCCGGCGCTGGCCACTCGCGCCGCCGCAAGGGTCTCCTGAGCGCAATTGGAATGCAACCGCTGGAGCTGAGGCGCCGCATTCGCGCAGCGCGCCCCGGGGCGACGAAAGCCTTGCAGTCGATGCAGTAGCCCGCGCCGAGGCTCGCGACGGGGTCGACAACTGGCAAGGCCACGCCGCGCATCTGCTTGGCCACCAAGGACGCGAGCTCGGGTGTGCTCGCGAGGAGCTTGCTCTTGGCCCCCGAGACCTTGCAGCCCGAGGCCTGCATCTGCGCGTCCGCAGCTTCGGTCGCCCGCGCCGCGCGCGCGCGGCGACCCGCGCCATCGGGCCGCGACAGCCCGCGCAACAATCGTCGATCTGATCGCGAGCGCAACTCTGGTTTCTGGTGTCCGCCACATCCGAGCGCGCTCGTCTGCTAGTGCCACGAGGCGACATTTCAGCAGCCGCCCCGCGCGAGCACAGCCTGCGATGAGGCCCGCCTCCAGGAGGTACGCGTCGGAGACGCTGCCGTCGAGCGCGCGCCTCCTTTCGCCCGCGTAGATGGAGAGCGCCGCGCACGGCAGGCCCCGAGGGTACTTAGCGAGGGCGCTGCGCTCCTGGATGATCGCGAGGTTCACCAGCTCGCGCGCTTTCCACAGGTCCATGAGCGCCGCGGCTGCGCCCCCCCCTCTGGCGCGCGAAGCCTCCGATCGCAAGGCTTGCCGCCGCGCAGCTCCCACGGCCGCCCGCCCTCGCCCGCCCAGGGGCGCGCCTGCCAGACCTGGGTCGACCCTGGGGCCCCGCTGCCAAGCACGTGGCTGGCGCGCTCGGCCCCAGAGGCGCGGCGGCCATCCGAGCAGCCCGACGGGGCGAGAGAGCCGCCCCGGGGCTCGGGAAGCATGGCCACTGGCGAGTGTGTGATCACATCTGGCGAGCCGCCCAGCTCCTCGCTCTTCGCGCAGATATCGATGACGGCCCCCAGGATATCGTCGCCCAGGTCAGCTGCCTTCCGAAGGTTGAGGCGGCCGCTGCCCACCCCAGTGCCGCGGCGGACGGTCTTGGCTGCGCTGCGAGCCCTTTCGGCCGAAAGCCTTGGAAGGGCCTCGGCGCCCCCGGGCGGATGCTTCGGGCGGGAGCGATCCCCCGCTGCGCGCGCCCCCCAGACCTCCACTGGGCGGCTGCCGCTTGTGGTCCGCGGGCAGGCGCGCCTCCGCGCTCGTCGCCAGGCGCCCGGCCCCTCGGGCCCCGACGGCGCGCGCGAAGGCCCCTCCTCCTGCCGCCGCGGGGCGGTGGGTGCAACCCTGCGACCTTGACGCCTTTCCCGCGCATGGCTGCAGAGCGGCGCCCTCTTTCCCCTTCGGCCTCTGCGCGCGCCTGGGTCGCCCACTCCCCCAGCGGCAGAAGCTCCGGGCACTCGGCTGCCAGCGCCGCCCGCGCCGCCCTGTGAGCGCCCAAGGCTGGCCAGCCATGCTGGGAGGCCTCGGCGCTGGGGGGCTGCGCCCCCCCATGCTGGCGCCGCGGCTGACGCGGCCGCAGCTGGTGCCGCCCGCGTCGCCATCCTCCGAGGGGGGAGAAGAATCGCCGCAGAGCGGGGTTCCCCCGTGCTCGCGCATGAAGCGCTCGACTGGCTGAATGAAGCTGAAATGCTCGGTGGCGGCCTCTGCCCAACGGCCGCCTTCCAGCTCGCTGATGAGCCGCCGGCGCTCGGCCCGCGTCTGCTTCGCTCCACCAGGGCCCCGTGCGGGTTGCGCGCGCCTGCCCCGTCGCGCTCGCGCAGGCAGATCCGAGCGTGGGGGCGGTGCGCGCACATGCGCGCCCGCTCCTCGCAGCCGTCATGGTTGGGGGCGCGGGCGCGGGGCAGCCGCCCGCGCCCTCGGCGCCCGGGCGCGCGCCGCGCACCCTGCGCGCCCACTTCAAGGGCGCTCCGTTCTCCTCCCCCCGCAGCCCAGGGGTCGGCGTCTGCGCGCAGGAGGGGAGGGCGCCGCTCGCGGCCCCGGCCCTGCCATGAGTGGAACTGCCAGCCGCGCGCGGGTGCGGCGTCCGACCCGGCGCTGCTCGCAGGGCCAGGGAGTGGCCTGTCGCGGGCGCCCCTCTCATCCGACCAGCGCCGGAACTCGTGGCAGTTGTCCACGGTCCTGTGGACCTCCTCCTCCCAGTACTCCCGATCAAGGTGGCTCAGCTGCTGGGGGGCGCGGGCCAACTCTGACCTTCCGCCGATGCCCCGAGGCCAGGCCGCCGCGCGCACTTCGTTTGCTGCCCGCGCGCGTTCCCCGAACTCCCGGGCCAGCCCAGTCGACGCGCGCTACGGAGGGCCCAGCAGAAGGAAAATGTGGGGCGCGCGGGGATTCATCCACGCGTTCTTGTCCTCGCCATGGTCGGGGTCGCTGGGGCTCGAAGTCCAGCTTCGCGCTCGGCGCCCCAGGGCCCAGCGGCGGCGATCGAGCGCGCGAGGTTGAATGCGCTCCGCCACCCGCTCCCCGGAGCCCTGGTCGACCTGGGAGACCTCTGCCCCCCCGTTGTCGCCCGAAGCGCGCGTCCCCAGCATGGGGGCGCACCTGAGTCGCTCAGGTGCATGAGCTCCTTGCCGTCGCAGCTCACCAGGGGCCCTTGACGGGGCGAGCCCGCGCCGGGGGGCCGAAGTTTAAACTTGGCGGGCCCCCTCGGCCCTGGTGGAAATCAGCGTCGTCGGGGTCAATCTGGCAGCTGGCACGCCTGGGCGAGCCCCCCCCCCCCCGCGCCTGCGCATGGGGCCTGGCGCGCGACGGCGAGATCCTGGAAGCCCTCGCCGCGGCCGATCTGCGCCCTGACATCGCCGTGCCCCGAGCTCTTCTCGCGCGCGGGCCCGAAGGGCCACAGTTTGGGGAAGGCCTTGGGGCCCTTGGCCCAGAGCGACTTCCCGAGGTCGACCCATGCCCTGCGCGGCGCGGACGGCAACTCCAGCGCCCCCGCTATCCGCCCGCTGCTGGGGCGCCCCTGCTGAGGCGCCCGGGGTGAGAGCCGCGCCCCAGCCGGCCCGGCGACGCCGCTGCTCCTGCCCCAACACTCGGCGGCCGTTGAGGTCCTGCTGTGCTGCCGTCGAGGCTCACGACGGAGAAGGCTGACTGACTACCCCCGCTCACCCCTCCTCCTGAACCCCGCAGCGCGCGCCCTTTGGAGGAGCTTGGCGGCGCGCGCCTTCCGCTGCCCCGCTGCCCTGGCCGCCAGGTCAACGGGCTTGGGTGCGTCTCCCTCAGCGTCGCCAGCGGCTGCCGCCCCCTCTTCCCTGGCGTCCCCCCCCTCCATAGTGCCGCCCACAAGCTTGCCCAAGCCGGCGGGCGTCCTCGAGGAGCTCCTGCTCATCTCCACTGGCGCCTCGCTCTGCCGCTGCGCCCGCTAAAACAACCTGGCGCGCCAAGTGGCGGATCTCCGACACCTGCCCTCCCCCGCTTCTCCGCAAATCCTGCGTTGAGCATCCCAGATTTCTGGTCGAGTGCTGCCAGGAAGAAGCCGGCGCGCTCGGCTTCGCTGAGGCTGGCCGCAGGTGCGGCAGGCGCGGTCGCCTCTGCCCAAAAACCTCGAGCGCCGTCTCATGCTCCCCCGTCGCGCTCATGTTGATGCTTGACCAGAAGGTTGCCGGTCGGGGCCTGGAGCTCCTTCTCGGCGGTCCTGCCCCCGCTTGCCCTTCATCTCGAGCTTTCTGGTTCTGCAAAGAGTCGATGTCTTGGGCTGTGCTTGCTATATTCCCCATCCACCGCCTCCGCGGTGCTCTGCTGGCTCTTCTGCTTGCGCTCCACTTCGCTGAGCTGCACGGACAATGGTTTCTCCTCGGAAAGTTCATGGTCGAACAATTCCGACTTTCGGCGCTTGGTTGCGAAGATTTCCCCCGCACCTTCCACGCCTTCGAACATTTTGATCTCGCTGGGTAGCTTACCCGGCCGACGGACGCGTTGACCCTAGCTCTGCTGCTGCTGCTGCTGCTGACCATCACCTACTGCGCCAGCACAGCTGCCAGAGCCAGGGGCCTGCGTGCCAGCTTCGAGCTTGTTTGTTTTGCGCCGCCACTGGTTGAGTTCGTGGCGTTCCTTGGCGTCCAGCTCTGACATGCCGCTCCCCCGCGAGCCTGAACCAAATCTCGCTCCCACCACTCGTATTCGCGGATACGACAGACGCGCTTGGGGACACAATTCTTCTTGGCTCCGCAACGAAGACAATCCCAGGCCTTGGGTTCGCTGCTCGCGTTGCCGCCGATGCTTCCACCTGGCTTACCACCTCCACGTCGTCCTCTTTTGCTGCCTCCTTTGCCGCCGGTGCCGTTCACGGCCCCTCGAGCACCGCCTCCACGAGCCATTCGTCGAGCCCGCGCATACTGGGTTCCATTGTGGGCGATCGGGGAGAGGTGTCGTGAAGGATATGGATGAGGAAGAATTGTGACCGCGAGCGCTTCGTTGAAGTTTGGTTGATTATGATGATGATGATGATGATGATGATGATGATGATGACGATGATGATAATAATGATGATGAAGGGGAGAACGAGGAGGCAGGGGGGAAGAGAAAGGTTCGGTTCGGTCGTCGTCGAAGGCGCGAATCATGCTCGCAACTACCAGGCGGGTGCCGCTTTCCTGGGAAACGACCGCCGGAGTTGGCCCAATACGGGCCCAAGAGCCAGAGCCACGGGCCCACAGTTCAGATGCCAAACCACACACAACAGGGACGCAACAAGGCCCAAATATTCTCACTGATCAAACATCCTCCCTGCTCCTACTCACCACTACACGGCGCCCCCGACCACGAAACCAGGCGCTGTGGGGGCGGGGGGACAGACACGGGGGGAATAACAAAAGTGGGCCGGCGAGCATGGACGGACGCGCAACACCCACCTATGATACAAACCCGCCCAACATTATGAAATATTGGTGGGAGAAATCAAATATAACTGAGGTCCAGGGCACGGCTTCTACGGCATATCATGTGGAGTTCAGCGTGCGTCGGCGTGTAGCTAATTAACAGCATCTTGTTTACAACTGAACAAGTTTAGACACATATGCCTAGGCAAAACTTAGCCAGTGGGGCCGAAAAACGAGTAGGACACCCAAGAGCAACCCAATACCTAAGACCAACATCGAAAATTGGAAAAAGCGAGGCTGAGTCATTGACGCAAACCTATATGAACGGCACGGGTGGGTCGACTCGGGGCAGCACAAGTGTTCGCGGTTGGAGACAATCTTGGCTGAGACATGAAGGGAACTCCGGCCTCTGCCCGCAGGGCGTCTGCCGCACCCTGTTCTACCCGCTCCGCCGCCGCCATACATGCAATGTGAGATCAATCGAACTCTTGATCCTCAGTCGGAACATCCTCTTGCCCACCGGAAACAAACTTATAAATTCGCCTGCAAGCAAACAACCTTACGCTTAGAAAAACAATCACGCGTAAAATCTGACCCATGCGAGGGCCCATCATACTGAATAGGTGTAGGGTCAACAACAAAACGCAATATAATTCCAGCGCTTCAAATTGATCGTTGTGGCACTGGTCGAGCAAGCTGGACTGACCGACAAGAGTTGGCAGCAATGATTCTAGCATGCTCTCTGCAAGGATTTGGTACAATCTAGGCGGGTATACCTTCTTCACAACGAAGCGCCATCCATGGTTTGTGTGGCCCCATCCTTCGAGGAGTTGCGAGAACACACCTGCTGTGATTGCAAAAACCACCACCTGGCGCATCTCGCAATTCCCTGGAAGCGTTGGAAATCTGGCATACGAATGCCCAACAAAGTCGCGGGCGCTCTGCATACTTAGCCCAAGTCGCAGTGGTCGAAGAAGGTGAAAGTGAAGGCTGGGGATGCTTGGGGATCTTTGATCGGCGTAACATGCCAAGACGGAACGCCCCTGGGCCCCCAGGAAGGCATGGCAGGATGCCCCGCCCATCCCATGTCTTCACACAACGCAACCTCAACCATCAGGTCAACGTGGGCCTCAAAGAGGTCGTGGGAAACCTTGGCCTGAAGCCTTTGCCTGGGGGTCAAGCGGTGGGGCCCCAAGGGACCTGACAAGTCCTGCGGGAAGGGGGGGGCGGCTCGCGCCAACGCGCTGTCAAAAAAATCTCGTTCGCCCCCCCCCCCCCCACCCCACCCCACCCCTCACCCCTACGGATAGCGCTCTGACAGCTCTACCATGATGTGCGCACACCTGCGCAGCATCGGCTCTAGAAAGGTCTCCCTTGTGACGACCAAGTGATATGTCAACTGGCAGCAGAGCAAATGCAAAAGACGGCGTATGCTTTTGTGGCAAAATCCCAATGGAATGCCGAACGTCGTCCACACTTCCCTGGCCACCGAAAATCGCAATGGAGACCTGTCTACCGAAGGTTCTCCCCGGGACAAGGTTAGACAACTGGCTTGAATATGCTGTGGGCTCGACTGGCCACTCTACGTCCGGAAGAAAGGGTATGTGAATTCTCCCTGAACGCACTCTGGGAAATGGGCAATCACCTGCCGACTCAATCTTGCGACTTTCTGCACAGTGTCTGAAGCATACTTCTTAGCCACCTGCAAAGGACAATTAACATGCGTCGCCACTGCTGCGAGAAAGGAAGGTGACCCGGGAGGATGAAAACAGAAAGCTTGGAGCGAGAAGCTGCGTAGCCCTGCCTGGTGAGAGCGTGGTTCTGCTCCTTTCCCTGCGCGGTAAGCTCCTTCTGTTCACCCTGAGAAAGAAGATTGGTGCGCCTGAGATAATGTAGACCGTGCATATTGGCCTTCACCATGTGATGCGTCTAGTGAGAAGACTGCGGGAGGCGAACATCTTGAGACAGGCTGCGCACCACAGTTTGGGAACTCTAGCTCTAGCCATGCACGAAATGATAATGTTGAATGTTAGCATCTAGAAACCGAAGTGGGTCATGCACACATTCGCACAAACGGCATTGAAACAGGCCTGTCACAGGAGGCTCGGGAACATCCTTACGACGTGTAGGCCAGAGCTGCTTGGCCTTCGGTTCGGCAGTAGCGACTACAGGCGGTCCACCACCATATCGGGCGAAGAAACTCAAACCCCCAAAAACGCTCAACCATATCTAAGCCAACACCTGCGGAAATCTGAAACTCTAAAACAGCTTCAAATAATCTCTATGCCAAAACCTGCGAAAATCTCAAACTCAAAAAAAAACTGCAAAACAAGCTCAAACCAAAATCTGCGAACATTTCAAGACTTAGGCTGGAGTTTGCAGTAGAGTTGTTTTAGAGTTATCCCATGTTTTTTCAAAACCATGGCAATATCTAAACCAACACCTGCGAAAATTTCAAACTCTAACAAACTTCAAAAAACCAAAGCTGGTGCCAAAACCTACGAACATCTCGGACCCGAAACAAATTTCAAGCACATCTAACCAAAACCTGCGAAAGTCTTAAACTCAAAAAAAAACTGCAAGAAAACTCGAAGCCGAAACCTGGGGAAATCCCAAACAACTTAAGAACACACTCAAAAAAACTGGAAAAAACTCAAAACCACTCTAAACGCTTAGAAACTATGGAAAAAACTAAAAACTATAACAAAAAACGGTTAACAAAATCTACACGCCTAACAATTAGAAATAATGTGACAACTACTTTAAACAAATCTAAAAGAGAAGGGGAACTAACAAAACTCAAAAAAAACTCTAAACCAATTGCTGACCGCCTGGCGAACCCCCAAAAAAACATGAAACAACTCTAAATCAACTCTAATGCAAACTCCGGCTTAAGTTTTGAAATGTTCGCAGGTTGTGGTTTTGAGTGTGTTGGAAGTTTGTTTAGAGTTTGAGATTTTCGCAGGTTTTGGCTTAGAGATGTTTTGCAGTTTTTGGTGTAAAGATGTTCGAAGGTATCGGCTTAGAGATTAATTGAAGTTTTTTCCCTGCCTAGGCTCTGCCTAGAAGGGTTCTTACCGTGTTTTCTCAAAGGAGCCGGGCAGTGGAAAACGCCCCGGGCGGTTCCCCCAGGATCCGCCCCGCGGTTCCCCCGGCAACCGGGGTTCCCTACCTAGGCTCTGCCTAGAGGGCTAGCTTAGCTTAGCTTAGCTTAACTTATCTCATCTTAGCTTAGCTTAGCCTAGCTTAGCCTAGATTAACTGAGCTTAGCTTACCTTACCTTAGCCTACCTTAGCTTAGCTTAGCTCAGCTTATCTTAGCTTAGCATTGCTTACCTCATCTTAGCTTAGCTTAGCTTAACTTAGCTTAGCCTAGCTTAGCTTAGTCTAGCTTAGCTTAACTTAGCCTAGCCTAGCCTAGCTTAGCTTAGCTTCGCTTCGTTTACCTTAGCTTAGCTTAGCTAGTATTGTATCATAGTAGCTTTGTTTAGCTTAGTTCAGCTTATATTAGCTTAGCTTATCCTAGCTAAGCTTATATCATCTTAACTTAGCTTAGTCTGGCTTGCCTTCGCGTAGCCTAGCTTAGCTTAACTTAGCTTAACTTAGCTTAGCTTAGCTTATCTCATCTGAGCTTAGCTTAACTATCTTAGCTTAGCTTAGTTTAGCTTAGCTTATGCTGCTTTCCTAGGGGCTCCAACTCCTAGGTAGGGACGCACTGGGATAATTTAGAGTTTGGGATTTCCGCAGGTTTTGGCTTAGAGATGTTTTGAAATTGTTGGGGAGGTTGAGTTTATTGCCGAAGACTTTCCGAAGATTTCGGTTGTTTTTCTCGATGGACCTCCTGTAATATAATTGCCGAACCTAAGCTTAGCCTTGCCATAAATCTGGACTCCCAAGAGTCGGTTGTCGTACCCCTCTGGAGCCGATCTACAGAAAATGACTGGGCCTCGCTGAGTATCGCCTGCCACCCTGTGGGGGACCTTGGCTTCCACCACCCACTTGGGGGTGTTCAGGCTGGAAAGTGAGCGCTCCTTGAAGCGATGCTGCGACGCTCTGAGCCAAGCCAAAACTCATGCCATTTCGCGTAGCCAAAGAGTTCTTTGAAGCTTCGAAAATCTGGCGTCTAAAACTGCAGCTAGCGGCGGCGGCGCGAAATGCATGATCTTCCCAGAGCGTCGCAGTCGAGAGACTCTCAGCGTAGAGTTGGCAAGAGGCCATGCTGCCTTAGCGAGTACCTCCCTGTCCGTCGGTCACCACGCCTCGCATCCCGAAGATAGCACGATCGATCTAGATCTGCGAGCGCAGAAAGCCTGAAACTTCCACATCTCCAAATTTTCACACATGCACACACACCATGCGAGAGAGAGTGTGAGAGGGAGAGAGAGAGAGAGAGAGAGAGAGAGAATAATATATATATATATATATATATATATATATATATATATATATATATATATATATATATATAAAAAAAAAAAAAAAAAAAAAAAAAAAAAAAAAAAAAAAAAAAAAAAAAAAAAAAACGGAAAGAGAGAGAGAGAGAGAGAGCGCGCGCGCAACATTTGCCCCGCGATCTCTGCGGGGCTCGCGGCGTCAGCTCGCGGCCCAGGGCCGATTCGTCATCCAACGTCGCCCCGAGGTAAATAATATCCCTCACAAGGGAAATCGCGCTACCTCCGCAAAGCAGCCCAGGCATCTGAATGGGGGTCTCTTAGTTCCAAAACAGCGACCTCCTGGATCCCTGGGGGCCTGGGCCCCAGGCGTCCAGGAGTGCTCCAGTTTTGCAGATGGTCTTGTGAGGCCTAAGACCGAATGGCGCAAAAGTGTTGAAGGCAATGTGAAAGGACCTAAGGATGTAATTGACAAATTCAGCAACATCTGCGATGAGGACGAAGACGGACTCATCAGCATATACCATGTATGGCACAGAAACGTCAACATGTTGAACATATTGAGCAGCAGTCCTTCCTTCTGCAATGATTGGCCTACCTTCGATTTAATATCAACAGTGGTAAAAATGAAGATGGCGTCCCCGAGAAGTGTACCTGGCCTAGTGCCTTGGCGCCTTATCGCTGTTCGCTCAGCAACCAGGACCTTGAACCACCGTGAATAAAACGCCTTCTCCATCATCGAAACGAAGTGCTTTTCCCGGCTGTGCCTGTGATACGAAATTGCCTCGTTCAGTCGACTCGTCTACTTGGAAACGGAAGTAGGACGGATGGGGACATTCCAACATTCTCTAGCAGTCTCCTTAGGGGTTCTTGTCTAGTGCCTGCGGCTGAACCCAACTCTCTGGCTGGCGAATAAAAAGCGTTGACCACGTCAGCGAGGAGGAATGCATGCCATGCGCTTGCGAGACGCGATATCAAGCTTGCGCAAGACTCTGGCCGAGAGCACGGCAATTGGTGCGCCGGATCCAGGCACGCAAGCATTTTATGAGCTACCTACCACACTCCTGAACACAGGCATGAGGTGCGCACGCAAACGTGTAATGTATCTACATGAAAATGCATCCCCCTTGCCCCGAAGCACGCCTGTCCTCCCTTCCTTTCAGCTGGCTCAAAAAGAAGCATGGCTGACTTGAAAGCAAAGGGGTGGTGAACAGAAACGAGATGCCAGGCGCGCGCTCTAACGCAATGGCCACGCAAGCTGTCCAATCCTACAGAAGCCCTGTTGGTCCCCCTCAAAACTGCTTCAAAATCGAAGAATACGGGAACGCAGGAAATTTGACGATCCCCCACAAGATATGCGGCGACCCTCCCATTGAACACCTGGGTGAATAGGGCTGGGCGCATCAACGCCATCATTTCTTGACCCCTGAAATACTCTAGCCAGCGTTTGCGCGCGTCTGGGGTGGCGGGGGCGCGCTCGCCGCCGGCGTCCAGACAGCAGGCAAAACCTTGCGCCGTTGGTGTATTTTCCAAGTCGCCCTCAACGCCCTCCGAGACGCAACCACAGCAGAACGTTCTATTGATGACCACTCTCTCTCTCTCTATGTATGTATGTATGTATGTACGTATGTATGTATGTATGTATGTATTTATGTATGTCTGTATATATATATATATATATATATATATATATATATATATATTACCACACGCGCTACGCGCGCTTAGGTTCTTGTCGCCGATGAGCCACGGGTGCCGCTGCAACCCCGTTGTGGCCACAACGACGATTTCCAGCGTTCTCGGGCCCATGCCATCGACGCAAAAAAAATGCGTAGTCAGAACGCGGGGCGCCACGTTCCCGCGTATCTCACAATCTCGCTGCCGCCCTTGTTTGGTTTATCGAACTGCGTCTTTTTCCCCACTGTCACTTTCGCTCTGCCCCGTCATGACACAATCGATTATTTTGCACACCTGTTCGGTCTCCCCATGCCCGATCACGCGGACATCCGCCGGCTCATGATGTTGGGTTTGGCTCGGGGCCTCATTGCGCGGGCGTGGGAGTGCGTTACTTTTTTGTCCTCTTCCTTGTGCTCGAGGCTTCTCGTTTTCAGCGGTCGTTCAGCTGTCCAGTATCTGCAGAGGGCGCGCGCATATGTCCTGGTCATCAGTGCCCTTCTGTGCAACCAGTTGTTGTCAAGTTCGTCCACGGGAGTGGGGAAGCTTCTTTGTGCTGGACGCCAAACCTCATGCTGGCGATAATCGCACCCGTGGGATCATAAGGTTCGGGCTTGTGGGGGATGCTCAATGATTTTCCTGGCAAATCCCATGTATGGGGCTGCCTGGAGCTCTGACGGGGCCTCTGGCGGTACCTTCTTGGCGCTCTGGCGAGGCCTTTTCAGGAGGTGAGGGAAGGGCGCGAAACCAGAGAAAGTGTATGGTATAGCCACACCCCGCTCGCTCGGGCGGGTCCGCCCTGCAAGGGTTGGAGGAACAAGAATCTTGTGAAATACTATGGTGTATGGATGCCCTGCTCTCTCTGGCGGCAGTTTCCCTGGCGCTCTGGCGGGGCTTGCCCAGAAAGGGGGGATGAACACGAAACCGGAGGAAACTTATAGCCACACCCCGTGCGCTCTGACGGGGCTACCTCGGGCACGGTGGGAGGAGCAAGACAGCACAGGAACTGTATATGGTATAGCAACACCCCTCTCGCTCTGCCGGGGCCGCTTCTGTGGGAGGGGCGAAGCAACTTGTGAAATGATAGGGTATAGCAATGCCACGCTCGCTCTGGCGGGGCCTGTCTGGCGCTCTGGCGGGGCCGTCCCAGGAGAGGAGGGAGGAGTACGAAAGCTGAGGGGTGAAGGGAGGAAGAGGACAGAGGAGGGAATGGAAGCAAGGTGAGGGGGCGGGAGGGAAGGAGGGACGGAGGGCCATCTGGCCCGTCTTGGAACGCTTTGGGGCCTCCCGCTCCCGCTCTGTGGCCCAGCTTGGGCCTGTCCTGGATCTCTCTTGGGCCGTCTGGGGCTCCTTCCCTGGGGCTGTCTTGGGGCTCTTTTGGGTGCCTCTTCGGCGGTTTTGGGGCGGTCTTGGGGGCGTTTTCGGCCGTCTTCGAGCATTGGAAGCTCGAGAACGCAAGAAAGCGAAAAACATCGAACAAACCAATGCAAATCAATGATGTGGGCCTCTTTGGGCTCTCTCGGGACGTCTCTCGGAGCTCTCTTGGGCCCTCTTGGAGGCCCCCTTGGGGCCTCCCGCTCCCGCTCTGGGGCCCCTCTTGTGCCTCTCCTGGGGTTCTCTTTGGCAGTCTTGGGCAGTCTTCGGCTCTCTGGGGCCGTCTTGGGGCTCTTTTTGGGGCCTCTTCGGCGGACTTAGTGCGATCTCCGGGGCGTCTTCGGCCGTCAGAGTCTTGGAGCGCGAGAGAACGAAAAACATAGAAAAAACTACCGGAAATCAAGGATGTGGGCCTCTTCGGGCCGTCTTGGAACGCCTTGGGGCCTCCCGCTCCCGCTCTGTGGCCCAGCTTGGGCCTGTCCTGGGGCTCTCTTGGGCCGTCTGAGGCTCCTCCTAAGCAATTTTCGGGCTCCCTGGGGCCGTCTTGGGGCTCTGTTGGGGGCCTCTTCGGCGGTCTTGGGGCGGTCTTGGGGGCGTCTTCGGCCGTCCTGGAGCGTCGGAAGGTCGACGAAAACGCAAGAAACCGAAAAACATAAAAAACAATGCACGTCAATGGTTTGGGCCTCTTCGGGCTCTCACGGGACGCCTCTCGGAGCTCTCTTGAGCCCTCTTGGAGGCCTCTTGGGCTGTGCATTTGCGGTCTGGAGCCCATCTTGAGCCACGTTGGGGCTATCTGGGCCGTCATGGAGGGGCTTGTCGAAGTCCCCCAGGGGCTTCTGGGAGCGTCCTGGAGCTCTCTGGGGCAGTCTGGGGGCCCCGGTCCTCCCATGCGCGCTCGAGGCCCGGGCCCTGGGCGCCCGGGCCTCGGGCGCGGGGATATATATATATATATATATATATATATATATATATATATATATATATATATAGAGAGATATATATAGATACGTGTGTATGTATATGCATGTATGTCTGTGTGTATGTATGTATGTATAGATCTTTGTATATAGCATATATGTATGTGTATATGTGTGTATAAATATAGATATGCTTGGCAATTGCCGCGATCTGATCCAGGGCTTCCTGTCTGATGCAACTGTTGACAGCCGCAGCCGCATCCTTCACAGACCAGAACTGGCTGCGGCCCCCACGATGAACATCCGACAGCGAAACAACCGCATTTTCAGACAGAGGGGAAACGAGGACGCCACAACATCGGCGGATGCGGTCGTGACACGATTGCGCTTGCATCCGGCGCGTGGGGGCCACTTCTGGATGGGGAAAGCTCGGGCAGTGCTTCTAGCGATCTTTGAAATTCTGCCAACCTCTGAAGCATGGTGCTGGCGCGACACAGGGGCGACGGAGCACTCTTGAAACTTGTCGGCAAGCGTGCATCTCACCCTGCGTACCTCTCTCCAGGCCGAAAGAAACTCGCCTGGCGCTTGTCTGCGAGACCCCAATAGCAGGAACGGCATTTCGGGGGGGGGGGGGGGACAAATGCAAAGACTGAGACCAGCTGACCGCGCGCCACCATCTAGGCGCGACGCTCAGGCAAACAGATGCCGCTCAAAAGCGGACCTGTCTCTAAGCTCGCCTGGAGGCATGCGAGTGGTTGACCTGCTGCAATGCGCGGGGCTGTGAACCCTGGCGCACTCATAATTACTTGTCTACTGCCTGGGCGCAATCAACCACGCATCGCCGAACATGGCGATTGGGCGTAGCAATGTTTGGAGAACGTTCCAAACCCGCTTGGGGCAATCTTCGATCGCGCGCCTGAACCTCCCTTTGCACTTGGGGCCATGAGCCCGTCCTCGCCAACCCTTGGCTAACTGGCGAGGAGCCCCTAGAAAGGCTGAACAATGGGTAAAAGAAAACGCATATGGACCAGGTGGTGGTAAGGCCTCTTGATGATCCGGTCTACGGCGTCGCTGACGCGCGAGCCCAAACTGAACAGCAAGCAACCCCTGGGAACAGCGATGTAACCCATCCTTCCCGCAGGGAAGAAGCTTTGCGGGGAGGGCCACGTCTTCGCCTACAAGGGGGTTGCCGCTAAACGTGGAGGGGCGCGCTAGAGAATGGGAAATGCGACCCGTGGGAACGGCGTCCCTGAAAATTCCCCGCCCTCATCCCTGCAGGCCCAACTGACTGTGACTGCACCGAGCCAACCGTGCGGTTAGCATCAATGAAAAGAAATGCGCATGGCGCACGCTGCCTGGTCGGCCTCAAGTGAGAAGCTAGCACCTACCACTCATCTGAGATCTCGGCAGGGCCATGCTTCGAATGAGGCGCGCGTGCAACGCAGACCGTGAGCAACTGATCTCGAATCGCCACGTTATCAGCACGGTAGGCAGGGCAACCACTACCACGACCATGCTGCGAGAGGCACAAGAGTCCGAGAGGGCTGCGATGAATGGGAGGGACCCGTGCAAACGCGGAATAACTGTGAGATCCCCGCGGTGTCCTAGGCCCATAGGGGTAACATAAAATCCCTAACCTGGGCCCAGCCCTCATGCGGGATACGTGACTCAGCGGCGCCTCTTACATGTCATCGCTGCTGAGCAAACTGAGCCGAATGCGAACAGCACGACCTAATGCACCTTGCCTGTCCTGGTGGCTTGAAACGACAAAACATCGTCGAATCCTAGTCGGAACTTGAGCTGGGCGTTCAGCCTGGACTTGTCCAATCCTGCTGAATGGGACAAAGGATAGTCGCTCCCGTTACCCATGAGGTTCGTCCAGTGGGAGATAGCCAATTCGGGGCTTCCGTCGCAACAATCACGTTGCCCTCTGGCAGAGCAGGAAAGTAAACGCGATAATCAAGCTCGAACTGATCGAGCCACGCCAACGACGCAACGAGGGAATCCTGGACCCAAGGGCGCCATGGGCAATACTCAGGGGCACAAGTGTGTTCATGAAAAGCAAGCAAGTGCGGCCAGGAGCCCACTAGCTCGTGGAAGGCTTAAACTCGTGACACGTGATTGTGACCGCGCTGGAAAGGAAAAAGCTTCTCCCCGGCAACAAGTTTGAAAGAGGCGCGTAGAGCAAGGATGTTTCCTTGAATATGAAGCACAATGGCCTCTCCTGGAGCTCTACTGAACAAGGTGAAATTCTCAGTGGAAAGTTCAACTGACAGGGTTGTAGACTGGCATGCCCAGGATACAGCCAACTGCATAGCAACCACCTCCGACCACAGACTGCGATGAGTTGGGCCCATATTCATATCCTCCGCATCTGAACCCACGCTGCCTGCAGTCCAACCCCCGAAGACTGCCTTCGGTCTGTCAGAACAACGGCAAAAGCCCAAGAGGGGGGATTGGCTTTAGATTCTTTTGACCCGCCAGCGAAGATGTTAGCTGATATGGGGTGGATGGGGGGGTGCCATTGGGGGAGAAAGTTCTCCAGAGCTGACGGCGGACGGGAAGAAGAACTGCTCGAACTGCGTCCCCAAAGTGCTTACGGTAGTCGGCCGACTCCCCTTAACGGACAAACCTAAGGGGCCAGCCTCGACACGCGTTGACTGTACTGTGGCATAAGAGGGCTGGCCACTCTCGCCCGTAGCGCACGGGTGCGATCCGATGGGAAGGCGCTCTTCATCCTCCTCCAAGACCTCTGCTTGTGGAGTAACTGGCGCAGGTGCCTCTCAAGACGCCGCTCCAGCCGCGTTCCCACGCTGGCAAGGAGATCTCTCCCTCCCTCTCGGTGGTGATCCCCTTCTTGGCGAGGGATCTGGCTCCTGCCTACGAGGAGGAACGATTGGCCCTTGGGCCCGCTGCCCGCCATCCAGCGGCGCGGCCACAAGGGCGGCAACGGTCGGACGCGCAACCGAGGCAGCTGCGTCTGCTGGGAGAGCCTCGCCGACTGGCCTTGTCATGGCCACGACGAGGGCCTCGTGACGGGCTGAAGCATTCGAAAGCTACGATGACAAACTGGCAGCCGTACAATCATCCCTCTGCTGGTAGGTGACGAGATTGTTAGTGATGGAGCGAACTGCTGCTGAAGGGCCGTCATGTACGCCATCTGCGCTGCTGCCATCTGTCGAACCAGCTGCTGCGCCGCATGCTGCTGATGCGTTGGCGATCCACGGCATGGCGGCGGCGAGCGAGCCTGCGCCCTTGCCCTCCCCGGGCCTGACGCGGCTCTGCTCCAACCCCCGCATCGGCCATAGCATCTACGCCCTCTGCATCTGCATGCTCGTCCTGGCCTGACATTTCGCTTGATGGTAGGAACGCTTGCAACTGAGCCCATGCCCAGCATACCTCTCCTCCCACTGAGATGCCAAATTCCGTTGATCGAGAAGCTAATCTAACTCCGCCTCCTTCTGCTGAGTGGCCGACCATGTACTTATGCGTGACATGAGCACAAACCAATGCGGAAAACTGCCGATCGACTTGTTCCTGCAAGGGCCTGCTAAGATGTATGGAAATGATAATGACCACCATCATATTTCCTCCTCTGCCGAGTCCCAAGTGTCTTTCTTCATCCGATTGTTGGTTGGTAGTGTTTTGAGCTCCAAACGTCGCTTGCGCATATGCGAAGAACGTTCTGCTTTGGGTGCATGTTGTGGAAGCTCTCTTGGAAATCGATGATGGTATCGCGCCAACTCTGTCAGGGCTGGAAGAATGTGGAGTGGCTCGTTCACTGCTGAATCTTATCCTTAGACCTGCTCCACTCCGAAAGTGACTGGGGCGGCCGGCGGCTGAGAACGACGACCCCTTCGACGAGCACCTTGGTGCCTTGGTGTTGCTGCTTCCCCGACTCCTGCTTGATCCAAGGAGCCCGGGAATACGAAGTTGATTATTTCTGCCGATTACCTTTGCCACCACTTCCTTGGGCCTGTACACGCTGGCAAACCCGAAAGGATGAACGCGAAGAGAAGTTTATCACACCACATTGTCTGCATGTCCACTTGTCCACGAAAGGCTGTTGAGCAGAATGATTTAGCGTTAGTCTCTCCTTCGCTTGAGCAGGTTCTACGAAGAACCTGTCGTCAACACGTCTCTGTCTACCTGGGATGCCACGCAAAACCTGAATCATCATGGCTAGCCGCTTTCGGCCGGCACGCTAGGTTCCGTATGGGGGAACGTGTACCAAAGGTATGTAAAAAGGACCCCCCCGCCTCTTCCACCGCAAGGGCAAGACCTGAAACGGGAAATGGAAATGGCGGGCGTCTCGCGCAAGGAGCCTTAGAAGAGGAAAGGAAAAGGGGAGGCGGCGGGAGAAGGCAACCAGGAGCGGTATGCGCGGCGAGACATTTGCCCGCAAGCGAGCATTGGCCCCCCGCAGCCTTCGCTTAGCACGCTGCTGCTGTCGCTGAACACCTCGAACACGTCGCACGCGAACACGCCAGTTCGCCTCACGGCCTGCGGAAATTAGGATCAGCCAACATCGAATCGGAAAATCGGATCGAATCAACTCGAATCAATCGGCATCACATCGGGAAATCATGACCAATCAGCATTGACCCGCAATACGTCTGATCGAGCCGCATCGGCACGGAGTCAGAAGAGGGTCGGATCGGACGGGCCAGGACGCAAAACTACGCCATGCGAACATCGGGCCGCATCGGATCGTCAAAGTACCGGGATCTTAGAGGATGCAGTGGAAAAATCAAGGACAGCATACATGCTTCGAAGACCCTCGTGGATTTCTTAGATCGGGACTGGACACACCTCGCTGGCGCGCGCAGCGTGCCGAGGGCGGCGCCGGGGGCGCCGCCAGGAGGGCTCAGCGTAGATCCAAGAAGCTCGAGTGGATATCCTAGAATCTATGTTTTGTTGCCGTTTCTCCGTCGTCGCGAGTGGATCCCCTGGCACTGCACAACTATAAGCGCTGTCACCGCCACAGATGGCAACCAGCACCGCCACCGCCGTGGCCCCCGCAACCCTCCACGCCAGGCCAGAGGCAGGGGGTGGCTGCGTGCACATCGTTCGCGTGTGCTGTTGATCATTTCTTGCTAATTGCGGTTGCGCTTTAGGTGGCTGCAAGAAGCGTGATGCGCGACAGAGTGCTTCAAGCACTGAGTGGAATGCCCTCAGGTCCCTTCGATCTCTGTGGATTGAGGATACTGGCAAACCTATGTTCCCATGATTCCCGGGCACGGCCAGGCGTGGCCGCGCGCTCCTCTGGTTTGTCGCACGCGTCTCCTGAAGGCTTTGGGAGCGTGGTCCCAAGACGGCCCCGAGGGACCGTCCTGGGGCTCGCCGAGGGGCCCCTTGGGCCATTTCGGATGCCGTCGGGGCCGGCCCAAGAGGCGGAAGTGATTGAAAAGCATTTGGTTGTTGATGTTCGCAAATTCGCCTTTTTCGGTCTCGAGAGCGCCCAAAACGACACAAGAGGCCCGCAAGAGAGCCCCAAGCGACCCCCCGAGGCACCCTAGACGAAGGGGGAACCTCGAAGGGGTTTTCGGGGGCTCTCCGCAAAATGCCCCCGAGACCGCCTCGAGACCCCCCCAAAAAGACGCCCAAGAGGCCGGCCGGCTCCTGGCGAGACCCCAATAGGCATCTGAGATTATCTACGACCTAGGCACGGTGGCCAGATGGGCCGAAGACCACTCCATCCGCCGCCCCCTGTGGCTTGCCACAGGTATGCACGGCGTGCTAGACGTCTGGAAGGTTTTTGGTTCTTTCCGAAAACACTTCCCTTGGGCTTTGGCCCAGCCCGCCGGCCACCGGGCCCGGAAAAGGCGGGAGGCACGGGCTTCCCGCCCGAGATGGCTCCAAGATGGCTTCCAAGACGGCCGAGATGGCCCAAGATGGCCTTCAAGACGGTCCCGAGACGCCTCCAAGACGGCCCAAGATGCCCCAAAGACGCCACAAGCGGGCTCCCAAAGCATTTCCAGGAGGCCAAAATCCTTGATGTTCGAGGGTTTTTCAATCATTTTAGCGTTCTCGCCTGTTCGGGCTTCCGACGCAGCAAGACGGGCCCAGGGGCGCCCAAGATCGCCCCAAGACGGCCCAGAGAGGCCCTCAATACGACCTCCGAAGGCGCAAGTGGGCCCAAGAGCACTCTAAGACGGCCCCGGGAAACCCAAAGATGGCCCAAGGGAGGCCCAAGAGGCCCCGAAGAAGGCCCCAAAGGCGCCCCAAGACAGCCCCAAGAAGGCGCAGAAAGCCCCTCCCCCGGTGGTTTACATACAGACAGTTGGGTAGAACACGCAGTCCACTATCGTGGTCGCACTTTCGCTCGACGTATCGCGACGTGAGCGCTTTCGAAAGGCAGGGGGGCGGCGGTGACTCGAAGTGAAAGTATTCGAATACAGCCCACTGCAATCATGCTTCGCGTTTTCAGAATTATGTCAAAATAAACGTTCGGTCAGGAACTTTTGCTTAGCGTGTCGCGGCGACGGCACCTGGCTTGGGATTTAACGTGCTCAGCTGGTGGCGCCGAAGCGTGATGGACCAGGACCAGCGGCGCGACAGGCTAGGCAAGCATCCGAACTGTTGCACGATCCGACAGAATCGGAAACCAGCCTGTGACCCTCAGCGAGAGAGAAAGAGAGAGAGAGAGAGTGGTCCACGAGAGAGCCACCTTCCCTGCGTGTTCTCAACGCTTCCCGATAATCGCTCGGATTCGAACTCCCCTGGGTGGGAGCCCTTTGGGGAGTGGGCCCGCTGAGAGCTAGAGGCCGACCGAGAGCGGCAGGGGGTCTTCACCTGTTCACGAGGAGGTTGACGAGGTTGGTGGCGATGAGAATGGCGATCGATGAAGATTACGAGGTTGGGCATGGGCGAGCGTGAGGACCAGGCAGACGACGAGACCAAAGAAAGATCGAAGGGCGGAGTGGTGACGAAGAGGGCGCAGATGAAGGCGCGAAGAGAGCGAAGATGGCGCGGGACGGCAGGAGGGTGAGGACGAGAGTGACGACGACGAGTGTGGGCGAGGGTGAGAGCGAAGATGAGGATCGGCGGGGGCAGTGAGGATGAAGAAGAGGACAAGGGTGGCAAAGCGAGCGAGATAAAGGGATGGTGAGGAGGCGGCGGTGAGGATGGGCTCCTGCGCGCGGTGGCTCAGAGGCAACAAGAGCCCAACTTAGCAGAGGCACGCGGAGCAGAGGGCGGCGGCCGCGGCCGCGGCGACTGGAGCTCGCGCGCCTGGCAGCGCACGAGGTCCGCCTCTTAGGAGCGGGGGCCCGGACCGATCCAGCGCGCCCTCGTCCCTCAATGTTCAATCCTCCTCCTCTTTCTCATCCACCTCATCCTCCTCCTCCTTCCCCTCCTCCCCCTCCTCATCATCCGACTTCGCCTCCGCCGCCTCCGCCTCCGCCTCCCCCTCCGCATCCTCCTCCTCCTCCTCCGCCTCGGCCTCCACCACCTCCTCCGCCTCGCTCCCCATTCTTCACTCCTTCCTCCTCACTCCTCACTCCCACCTCACTCCTACTCCTCACTTCTCACTCCTCCTTCTCTTCATCTTCCTCCTCCTCCCCCTCCTCCTCCTCCGTCCCCTTTCTTTAGAAACAACTCCTCCACGTCGCGCACCCGGGCGTGTCGGCAGAGCGGGCCGGGCGTTTCGCCTGACACTTCCTCGTCACTTATGATTCTGAAGCATGAAATTTGCAACATTTTCGGATATTCGGAGATATGGAAAGGGAATCTGTTGCAACAGCACTCGCCTTAGCGCCGGGCGCGATATTCCTCAAAGTTTGCAGCAGCTTTATTTCGCTCTCGATGTTTGATATCGCCTTCGCATCGCGCACATGTGTGCTAAAAGTTTGCCACAACTTCGCCGATGCAGGGGGTTCGTTTTCGAAATGTTGCTCTCGCTGGCATGCCGCGCACATTTGTTACGTGTAAGCGTTTCCACCAGCTTCACGGATGGAGGACGGTTCCTTTTCAAAATGGGATTTTCGTCCCAACGCCGCACGCATTCGTATTTTCTTAAAACAACTGCGTCGTTTAGCAGAATGGAATACTGTTTTCAAGGAGCTATCGGCTGATACGTCAAAGAATCGAACGACCCGGAACTTCAACGACCGCAGCGCTGCTCGGATCCATGGCGGTTCCTTTTCAACATGTCGCCTGAACCCCCCACCCGAAATTCATGATCACAAGGGTTAACGCGTGCAATCGTCACACGGATGGGGCGGCGGTCCTTCTTCGACATGGGGATGTCGCTGGACACTTCGATGTTTGTTTTCCAGCGTTCCTGACTGCGCGCCAGCACTATTTTTCCCGGCAGAGCAGCTCACACCGACCCAGTAGCTTACTCGCCGTGAGGTGGACCCCAGGACCCTGTCCGAGCAGACTCTCGCTCCCGCGTGACGGCCACGCTCGACGCTGCTAAGCCTGGCCGTGGCGGAGACAGTTCAAAAACCCAGCCGTCTGCGTTGGCGCAGGTGCTTATCAAGGAAAGGAGGAGGAGGAAGAGGAGGAGGAGGATGAAGAGGAGGAGGAGGAGAAGGGGAGGCGGAGACGAGAGCAGCCGTAGGCGCCGTGTGTGCATCGATCCCCAGCTGGTACCGACGACCACTTATACAATGAGGCCACACACAACGAATAAAAGCAGGAAGGCGCGCAGCGCAAAGCAGTTGAATCAAAAGCCCACGCGTCGACGCGGCTGACAGGAAGCATCCCCAGAATCCGATCAAGACAAGAGCGGAAGCGGGAGGAGGAAGGGGGCGACAGGCGCGGGGGGAGCGGAGCCGAACAGGAGGGGAAACAAACGTTGGGTGGACACACGCGCCAAGAAATGAAAGGTCGGATAAGAGGGGCACGACGGCGCCCGGCACGGAAGCGCTGCTCCACAGCGGCTGGAGGGCGAGCCTGCGCTAAAGAGCGGCACAGAGTCGGCCAGCAACGGCCGCAGAACATCTGCGCGCCATGCCCGCGCAGGCGGTGGCATCCCAACCACCAAGTCGGGGCTGGAGGGAGGGGCGACAAGGGGGAGGGAGAACAGGAGGGGCAGTGGGCCGCTCACGCGGCGACGGTGCTGGCGTCGATGCTGCTGAAGTCGGTGCTGGGGTCGGAGGGGTCGTTGGCATCGATGCTGGAGTCGGCGCTGGCGCCGATGTTGATGCAAATCGTCTGTGTGGGGGGGGCAGGATTTGTCCGCCTCCGTTTGGCTGCACAAGTAGTACAGCTAGATGCCCTGCTGCTACTCCTGGCGGTGATGTTTCTGGTCGTGGTGGCTGTTCCTCGTTGCGGTCGTGGTGGCTGTTCGCGGTCGTGGTGGCTGTTTCTGGTCGTGGTCGTGGTGGCTGATCGTGGTCGCAGCGGGCGCAACGCCGCGTCATGAACACCTCCATGTGTCACGGAATGCCCCCTTCCTGGATGGACGCTGGCGCGTCGCCGTGATGGTCGTGGACGTGGTCGTGATGGCTTTTCTGGTCGCGAAGGCTGTTTCTGAACGTGGTCGTGGTGGCTGTTCGTGGTCGTGGTGGCTGTGTGTGGTCGTGGTCGTGGTGGCTGTTCGTGGTCGTGGTGGCTGTTTCTTGTCTTGGTGCCTGTTCCTCGTCGTGGTCGTGATGGCTGCTCGTGGTCGTGGTGGCTGTTTCTCATCGTGGTCTTGGTGGCTGATCGTGGTCGTGGCGGGTGCAACCCCGCATCATGAACACCTCCATGTGTCACGGGATACCCTCTTCCTGGATGGACGCCGGCTGGTCGTGGGTGCAACTCCGCACCACGGACACCTCCAAATGTCACGGAATACCCCCTTCCTGGGTGGACGTCGGCGCGTCGCCGTGATGGTCGCGGGCGTGGTCGTGATGGCTGTTTCTGGTCATGTAGGCTTGTTTTGGTCGTGGTCGTGGTGGGTGTTCGTGGTCGTGGCAATTTCTTGTCGTGGTGGCTGCTCCTCGTCGTGGACTTGGTGGCTGTTCGCGGTCGTGGTGGCTGTTTCTGGTCGGGGTGGCTGTTCGTGGTCGTGGTGGGTGCAATCCCGCATCATGGACACCTCCATGTGTCACGGAATATCCCCTTCCTGGGTGGACGCCGGCGCGTCGCCGTGATGGTCGTGGACGCGGTCGTGATGGCTGTTTCTGGCGGTGTAGGCTGTTTTTGGTCGTGGTCGTGGTGGCTGTTTCTGAACGTGGTGGCTGTGTCTGGTCCTGGTCGTGGTGGCTGTTCGTGGTCGTGGTGGCTGTTTCTGGTCGTGGTGTCTGTTCCTCGTCGTGGTCGTAGTGGCTGTCCGTGGGAGTGGTGGCTGTTTCTGGTCCTGGTCGTGGTGGCTGTTCGCGGGCGTGATGGGTGCAACACCACATCATAGACACTGATGTGTCGCCGCGATGGGTCGTGGGGGTGGTCGTGATAGCTGTGACGCTGCAACTCCGCCACGCGGTACTCCCAATTGCGATGCTCGCAAGTGCCGCCAAGACGCTCATGCAAATGTACTGGTAATCGGGGGAGGCCGCGGCGCCCACGGCGAACAGGACGAACGTGTTCGGCGGCATTCGGGTTTTGAGAGCTCGCGCGACTATTCCCCCACGTGGCACTCACAGTTGTACTGTTTGCAATTGTCGTCAGGACGCTGTTGCGACATGTACTGGTAATCTGGGGGGGGGGGGGGCGCGGCGCCCTCGGCGAGCAAAACGAACGTGTGTGGAGGCATCCGGGGTTTGAACAGCTCACGCTGCAGCTCCCGCGCGTGGTATTCCCAGTTGTGCTGTTCGCAAGTGTCGCCAGGACGCTGATGCACAAGTATTGGTAGTCTGGGGAGGCCGCGGCGCCCTCAGCAAACAAGACGAACGTGTGTGGCGACGCACACCATGGCGCTAGTGAGTGCGCTGTTGATGCTGCTGTTGCTGCTGCTGCTGCTGCTGCTGCTGCTGCAAGTGCTGCTGCTGCAACTGCTGCGGCTGCTGCTGTGGATGTGCATGCAAAGCCTTTGCGAGAAAACCTACAGGAAGATGATGTGGTGGCACGGGAACTGGCATAAGCTCGGAAGATATCGCGGCACTTGTCGTGCGAATCATGGTGTGTGGCGTGTAACGCGGGGGAAGGAGGCGAGGTCGAGGCCGTAATCGTTCTGAGACGCCAGATCAATCTGCGATTAACGGCGCCGACGGGAAAGTGCAAAACATAGTAGTCGAAGATGGGGACCCAAACAGTGACGCCGTTGCCATGCCGCACGATTCCGTTAGTTCCACTCGCGCGCTGCATCGTAGATGCGTTCCGCCCAAGAGTGCCCCCGAACCATCTCCCTGCAAGGTTGGCGCAAGGCCTCCCTGGCGGCTGGGCCTGGGACCGTGTGAGGTGTACGCCGACATGGGGGTGGAACTGCATGCGAACTTTGCCACAAAGGCCTGGGGTGGAGCTTACTATGGGGCCAAGAACCGTGAAGGGTGCGCCGAAAGAGGGGTGGAACTGGATGCGAACTTTGCCACAAAAGCATTCGGCGGAACTCCCAATGGGGCCACGAACCGTGTGAGGGGTGGGCGCGCCGAAGTGAGAAGGGAGCTGCATGCGAACTTTGCCACTGGGGCCTGCGGTGGGGCTCCCTATTGGGCCACGAACCGTGTGAGGGGTGTGCTAGAATGAGGGTGGAACCGCATGCGAACTTTTGCCACTGGGGCCTTCGGTGGAGCTGCATATGGGGCCACGAAACGTGCAAGCGGTGTGCCAAAATGGGAGTGGAGCCGCATGCGAACTTTGCCAGTGGGGCCTTCGGTAGGGCTCCCTATGGGACCACGAACCGTGTGAGGGGTGTGCTAGAATGAGGGTGGAACCGCATGAAATCTTTGTTACAGGGGCCTTCGGTGGAGCTCCGTATGGGGCCACGAAACGTGCAAGGGGTGTGCCAAAAGGGGAATGGAGCCGCATGCGAATTTTGCTACTGGGGCCTTCGGTTGGAGCGCCACGAAACGTGTGAGGGGGGGGCGACATGGGGTGGAACCGCATACGACCTTTGCCACTGGGGCCTTCGGTGGAGCTCCCTATGGGGCAACGAAACGTGTGAGGGGTGCACCGGAATGGGGTGGAACCGTATGCAAATTTTGCCACGGGGGCCTTCGGAGGAGCTCCCTATGGGGCCACGAAACGTGTGAGTGGTGCTCCGGCAGAAGGATGGAACTGCATACAAACTTGGCCATTGGCCCAACGGCCCAATGGCATTGGGGACTTCGATGGAGCTCCCACTGGGGCCACGAACCGTGTGAAGGGAGCGCCGAAATTGGGGGGGAACTGAATGCGAACCTTTGCCACAAGGGCCTTCGGTAGAAACCCCTACAGGGCCACGAGCCGTGTGCGCGGTGCGCCGAAATGGAGGCGAAACTGCATGCAAACTTTGCCACAGGGGCCTTCGGTGGAGCTCCCAACGGGGCCGAGAACCGAAGGAGGGGTGCGCCGACATGGGGTGGAACTGCATGCGAACTTTGCCAGTGTGGCCTTCGGTGGAGCTCCGTATGGGGCCGCGGACCGTGTGAAGGGTGTGCCGACATGGGGTGGACCTGCATGCGAATTTTGCCACAGGGGCCTTCGTTGGAGCTCCCTACGGGGGCACGAAGCGTGTGAGGGGCGTGTCGAAGTTGACGGCGATGACGGTCATCATGATGGCGATGATCATGACGATGATGGTGGCGATGGCAGCCATGATGTTGATGCTGATCATGGTGACGATGACGATGACGATGACGATGATGATGATGATGATGATGATGATGATGATGATGATGATGACGATGACGATGACGATAACGATGACGATGATGATGGGAGGAGGGAGGAGGGGAGAAGGAATGAAGGAGGAGAACGCGGGGCGCTGTCTCTTCAAAGCGAGGACCCAACACCACCAGATGGTTAGGAACAAATCTCAATTCCGAAACAACTATCCCTGTGAGGACTGTATGTAAGCAAACGTCAATACAGTAGGAACATGCAAATTCTTCGGTTACACTACGAAGCATCAAGAACGCCAATTAACACACAACAGTAGCATAATTCATACAACAAGAAACACCAAGAGAACCCGTACACCAAAAAACAAAACCCAGATTCCACACAGCTTGAAAACAAGAGGGAACAGTACGAAAACCTACACAATAGGAACCAATAACATAATACATACATCAACACACCACAAGAAAATCCATACGGAAGAAGCCAATGAGAGAAGAACCCAAACAACAAGATACAACAAGATGATCCGTACAACAGAAACCAATCGGAAAGTCCATGCAACAGTAAACAACATGATAACACATACAATAGCAAACGATAACAGACTCCGCGCAGCCGAACACAACGAGGGAACCCTGAGGGAACCCATACAACAAAAACCAAAAAGAGAACCCATACAACAAGAAACAACAAGAACACCCGCACAACAAGAACCAAAAGGAGAACCGTGTGTCCCCCATGACCGTGCCTCATGGCCCACCAGAATGCATCAGGATCCTTTAGAATCCAGAGGAATCCTGGGAGTGCCGCAACGGCGTCGGCCCGAGTTTTGGCCGTCTTGGTGGACAATGGAACATGTTACCCCGAGAGCCTTTATATAATTCTACTGGGACCATGCCATACATGCTGCGACGTGAAGGTGAAGTGTGCATCTGCCCTTCTTCTGTTTTTCCTAACGCAGGGCTAGATGCTATTGTCTAACTAACAATCGTGCACGAAAATGGTGTGTGGCGGAACAGGTACGGAGCTGAGGTGTGAAACGGGCGCTCTCCTTAATCATCCGAAATGGCTCCAATACATTCGCTCCACAATCTAGAGTGCACGGAGGTGGGGTGTGGCCACACACGACGACAACGTGTGACTTTACTACTACTACTACTACTACTACTGCTACTACTACTACTACTACTACTACTACTACTACTGCGACTACTACTACAACAACTACTACTACTACTACTACTACTACTACTACTACTACTACTACGACTACCACGACTACGACTACTACTACTACTACTACTACTACTACTACTACTGCCAGCACCACCACGACTACGTCTACTACTACTACTACCACTACTACTACTACTACTACTACTACTACTGCTAGTAGTACTAGTACTGCTACTACTACTATTACCACTACTCTTACGGCTACTACTACTGCGTCTATTCTTACAATAACAAATGCTACTACTTCTACTATTACTACTACCACTACTACTACTACTACTACTACTACGACGACGACGACGACTACGACTACTACTACTGCTGCTACTACTACTACTACTACTGCTACTCCTTCTCCGACTACTACTACTGCTACTGCTACTACTACCACTACCACTATTTCTACTAGTACTACCACTACTACCATTACTACTACGACTAGAACTACTACTACTACCGCCATTACAACTTCAACTACAACTACACTTACAACACATACTACTGCAACCACTACTACTACTACTACTACCACTACTACTACTATTCCTGCCACTACCACCACCACCACTACTACCCCCACTACGGCTACTACTGCTACTACTACGACGACGACTACTACTACGACTACGACTACGACTACTACTACTACTACTACTACTACCAGCACTACGAACACTACTACTACTACTACTACTACAGCTACTACTACGAATACGACGACGACGACTACTACTACTACTACGACTAGTACTACTACTGCGACTACTACTACTACTACTACTAATACTACTACTACTACTACTACTACTACCACTACTACTACTACTACTACTGCTACTACTACTACTCTTACTACTACTACTACTACTACTACTAATAATACTACTACTAATACTACTACTAGCGCTACTACGGCTACGACTGCGAC
>CAUYUJ010014171.1:1073504-1321004 GCA_963575745.1 Prorocentrum cordatum | reverse complement strand
GGGGCCTGCGGTGGAGCTCACTATGGAGCCACGAAGCGTGTGAGCGGTGTGCCGAAAGGGGTGTGGGAGACGCATGCGGGCGGTGGCACTGGGGCCTGCGGTGGAGCTCCCTGTGAGGCCACGAAACGTGTGAGGGGTGTGCCGAATTGGGCGTGGGGGACGCATGCGGGCGGCGGCACTGGGGCCTTCGGTGGAACTCCATATGGGGCCACGAAACGTGTGAGGGGTGTGCCGAAATGGGTATGGGGGACGCATGCGGGCGGTGGCACTGGGGCCTTCGGTGGGACTCCCTATGAGGCCACGAAATGTGTGAGCGGTGTGCCGAAATGGGTGTGGGGGACGCATGCGGGCGGAGCCACTGGGGCCTTCGGTGGAACTCCCTATGGGGCCACGAAATGTGTGAGGGGTGTGCCGACATGGGTGTGGGAGACGCATGCGGGCGGTGGCACTGGGGCCTTCGGTGGAGCTCCCTTATGGGGCCACGAAGCGTGTCATGGATGTGCCGACATGGGTGTGGGGGACGCATGCGGGCGGTGGCACTGGGGACTTCGGTGAAATTCCGTATGGGGCCACGAAACGTGTGAAGGATGTACCAACATGGGTCATGATGCTGGTGATGATGACGGTCGTGATGATGATGACGATGATGACGATGGTGATGATGATGATGACGCTGATGGTGATGATGATGACGATAATGACGGGAGGAGAGAGGAAGGGGGAGGAGGAGGAGGAGGAGAGGAAAAGGAGAGGAACGCGGGGCGACGTCTCTTCAAAACGAGGACCCAACACCACAGGATGGTTGGTCCTGCCGCCCACGTCGCAAGATGCGTAGCAGGAGTGGGACGCGACGCGCACCCCGCGCGAAAAGGCAATGTGCCTTTCTCGCCATGGCGCCGCGCACATGTTTTCTGAAAGTGGCGTTCCCACTAAGGCGCGGCGCACAGTTTCCGCTCGCCACACCCCGCGCGAAAGGGCGAACTGTCGTCTCGCCTTGGCGCCGCGCTTATTGTTTCTGAAAGTGGCGGTCCCGCTTAGGCGCGGCGCGCAGTTTCCGCTCGCCAATTCATGGGGGGCCTGGGTCTCCTTGCGCCCTCCTGGGGCCTCCTGCTGTTTCCTGGGGCCTCCTGGGGCCTCCTGCAATTTCCTGGGGCCTCCTGGGGTCTCCTGGCGTGTCGTGGCGTGTCCTGGGGCATGCTGGGGCCTCCTGAAGCCTCGTGGGGTTTCCTGGGGCAGACTGAAACCTCCTGAAACCGTGTGGCGTTTCCTGGGGCCTCCTGGGGCCTCCTGAAACCTCTTGCGGCCTCCTGCGGTCTCCTGAAGTTTCCTGGGGCCTCCTGGGGGTTCGTGGACTTCCCCGGTCCTCCTGGACAAATTCCTGGCGTTTCCTGGGCCTTCCTGGGTGAAGATTCACCGGGGCCTTCCGAGGTCTCCTGGGGCCTCCTGGGGCCCCCTGGGATCCTCGAGCTTATTTGGGCCACCGGAAATTTCCTGGGGCCTCCGCGGACATCCTCGATTCGTTTTGAAACGCCCGCGCAGCCATTGAGACGAACTGGGGGGTTCCCATCACTAACCGCCATCGCAGCCGCATCTGCTGTGCCAAACCAGCTGGCCGATGTGATTTCGGCCCCCACTTGTGCCAGCACTGTTTCTTATGTTGTGGGAGGGCGGGTGGGATTGGGAATGTCATGCTTGACTCGCTCGAGCTGGTTAGCTTGACGTCCCTACCGCCGACCCGCTGCTCACTACTCGCGACTCACTACTCGCTACTCCTTACCCCCTACTCACTACTCACTACTCGCTACTCGCTATTCCTTACTCCCTACTCGCTACTCGCTACTCCCCATTCACAACGCATACTACTCCCTACTTCCTCCCCGCTACTCCCTTATTCATTACTACTTACTACTACTCACTACCCACTACCCACCATTCTCTACTCACTACTCCCTACCCACTACCCGCTACTCACTACTACCCACGATTCACCACCCACCTCCTCCGGCGCAGAAAGGAGAAGCGGGAGAGGCTCCCTCCCCGGCCCCCTGTCTGGCGCAAAAGGGCCCCCCGCTTTCCAGCAAAAAACGAGGGGGGGTCCGAAATTCTGCCCCCCCCCCCTCTGCGAACAACCCCCCCTTTACAATTACCGGGGCACCCAGCGGCGCGCTTTCCCAATGCTGCCTTCAACGTCGAGCACGGGTGCGGCAACTCGCCCGTGGCAATTGTGGACGGCATGTCTGGAACGTCCGCGCGACAACCAACAGCGGCCTTCGGTGGGAGACCCTGGCGCGCCTGCGTGGAAACCTTGGCGCTTTGTGCCGAGCTGAGCCAAGGTAGTTCTACGTTGGATGCTGCGCAAGCCCCTGCCAGTGCAACTGAGGTGGAATACCACGCATGAGGTCGAGAACTCACGACGAGACCTGGTTCCCTGTGCACCCCCCCTGTGGTGTGGACAGAGCGCCGCGCCTGCCTCGCCCCCGCGACGCTGCGGATAGAAACCGCGGTGAAGGACCACCCCCTGCGCACACCCTGCGACCTGGAGTAAATGCCAAGCGTGCCACTCCCCACAACCCTGAGACGGATGGAGACCGCGGTGAGGGACCACCCCCTGCGCACCCCGTGCAGTGTTGAGGAAATGCCACGCCTGCCACGCCCCGCGACCCTGAGACGGATAGAGACGAGAATGAGGGATCACACCCTGCGCACTCCCTGCGGCGTAGAGGAAATGCCGCGTTTGCCACGCCCCCGCGACCCTGAGACGGATCAAAGACCGCGGTGAAGGACCACCCCTGCGCACCACCCTGTGGCGTGGAGGAAGTGCCACGCCTGCCACGCCCCGCGACCCTGAGACGGATCAAAGACCGCGGTGACGGACCACCCCCTGCGCACACCCTGTGGCATGGAACTTGGAAGTGCCACGCCTGCCACGCCTCGCGACCCTGAGACGGATAGAGACCGCGGTGAAGGACCACCCCCTGCGCACCCCCTGTGGTTCGGAGAAAGTGCCACGCTTGCCACGCCCCGCGACCTGCGGTCCGCGTCTGTGTGTATTGCGTATGTGTATCATGCGTGTACGGTAGTATACGTCTATATCATGCTGGCGTCGTGCTGCGTCTGACAGAATGTTCGATTGTGTATGGTGCGCGCAGGAGTGATGGCGAGAAGGAGAAGGAGAGGGGGGAGTGTGTGTGTGGGAGCGCAGATCCAGATCCCATGTGGGTGGGAGGGCTCACCAAATATGTGAGGCGTGGGCCTTGCGGGTGTGACGCTGTTGAAGGAAACCAGAAACCCACGAAACCTGTACGGAATAAACTAAATGTTGGAATCCTGTGGGGAATAACAATATGTTGAAATCCTTGTGTGCGAAAAATATACGCGGAGGCAGCCGGTTATCTTCTAGACGGGGTCAAGAGAGAGAGAGAGAGAGGAGCGCTGCACAGATAGTGTATGATTGAAGAGGGCTGCAACGGCATCTTGGCATGGAAGAAGCATGTTCTGATGGAAACAAGTCCTAGACCCCAGGGTTTTACCCTAGGAATGACGTTTCAACCTGCGTCGGTGTTTGACAATCTCGGGGCCCGCGGAGGGCTCAGGAAGCCACAACAAATGTGAAACAACTACAGGCCTCTTTCCCTCAGCATCGTTTTCTTCCATGGCGAGCCATCGTCAGCAGGCGAGGCCCCATTGGTCAAAGAAGTTGTAGTGCAGAATGAGGGCGCCATTCAACGACTAGGAGGTGCCGATCGACGGCCAGGTGCGTGCCGCTCCTGCTGTTTAGAGATTATGACACATCCTGCGTCATAGAAGTGATGGATGTCCTGGAAGTGACGCTCCCCACAGTGGAGGAGACCAGCCATGATCGAGGAAAAGAGGGACGAAGTCGTCGCAACCACACTTGCAAAGGCCCCGCGGTGTGGGAGCCTACTCCTCCCCCTCCCCCTCTTACTTTCCGTCCTCCTCCTCCTCCTCCTCCTCACCATCACCATCGCCATTACCATCACCATCACCATCATCGTAATCATCATTATCATCATTCTCCTGATTCTCATTATCGTCGTCATAATCAGCATCACCATAGTCATCATCATTTCCATCGCCATCTTCATCATCATGCTTCTCCTCATCATCATCATCATCTTCGTCAGCATCATCACCATCATCGTCATCGTCATCGTCATCATCATCAACATCAACACTGTCCTCATCATCAGCGCAACCATCAGCACTACCACCACCCCATCATCAGCAGCAGCATCGTCATCATCAGCAGCATCATCATCATCACCACCACCGTCATCATTACCATTATCACAAACAGTATATCATCAGTATCAACAGCCGCAGCAATATCAGCATCAGCATCAGCAGCATCACGTTTCTTCTCCCCCTCCTCCTCCTTCTCCTCCTCTCCATCAGTAGCAGCAGCAGCAACATCAGCATAAGCAGCAGCAGCATCAGTATCAGCATCTGTATCAGCATCAGCAGCATCATTTTATCCTCCTCCTCCTCCTCCTCCTCCACCTCCTCCTCCTCCTCCTCCTCCTCCTCCTCCTCCTCCTCATCCCCATCAGTAGCATGAGGACGCGACAAGGGGGGCAGCGGCAACAGCGCGGCAGCTCTCCCTCCCCCGCGCCGGGCCGCGCCGGGGGCCTCGTCGCCCTTGGAGCGCGCCACCATGAAGCAGAGCAGCGACACGGCGGCGCCAGCGCCGCCGCCCTCCTCGAGCAGGGCGGGCGAGGCCTGCGCCCGACCCAGAAGATGGAACGAGCGAGCGAGCTCTGCCATCGCCGGGAAGGGACGGCGTCCGTGCAAGCGCCAGGGAGGCAGAGGCGCGCCCGCAGAGCGCAGAGCGTGTACGAGGGCCACTGGCTGCAGGGCTGCCCCAGCCACAGACACACGAGGATACGAAGTTGCTCCAATGCGGATGCGATGAACTATTCTGGGGGAACAAAGGTCCCGACCACTTCCCCCCGGCTAGTTTTTCTTACTGGGTCGTTTTCCGACGGCCCCGAGGCCCGGTGAGGGCCCCCTGAGGCCGAAGACTGCCAAAAACCTCCCGTCGCGATTGTTTCGCAACGAAGAAGTGAGGAGAGGGGGAAGATCTCTTCGACGGCGGGCGCCATTCGACCTCGAAGGTGGCACAAACGATGGCGGCGCCCTGCGGGCAAGCCGCCCTGCCCCTGTCAGGGCCCCTGCTGAACGCCCTCTCTGAGGAAGCTCAGGTGGCTCCATGGCCGTGTGGCCATCCAGGCGCAAGTGGCTCCCGCACGCGTGGGGGCTCCCAAGAGGAGGGAGAGGCGGAGGGCGGAGGCGGATGATGAGATCCACTTCGGTTCGCTCACATTCAGGCTCAACTCCAATGGTTGAGACGGATCTCGCTCTCTGTGTCATGCACCTCTCTCTCTCTCTGTCGTATTCGACGCGGGAGAACCTGTCGAAGCCCGCACGGCGAGCTCTGTGATGGCGGGGGGCGAAGACTGAGGCTCTCGGAAATTCTTTACTGTGTTGGCGCCTCCGCGAGCACCTGGAAGCCTTGGGGGAACTTCAGGAAGCCTCCAAGGAGTTCCGAAGTCGTCTTCTAACAGTCCCAGGGCCGGGAAACGGCCTCCGGAGGCTGAGAACGACGGAAAACTGGCTGGCACGATCTTGTTTGGCGTCGTCTGGATCTGAAAGGAGGGCGAGGAGGGGCAGCGACGCGAGCAAGAGCCGGGAAGGGCAGAAGGAGGCAGAGAGCGGACGGGGCGGCGGTGGAGAAGGATGCTCTCGGCCAAAAAGGCCCCCAAGAGGCCTCCCAAAAGAACCCCAAGAGACCAAACTCACTGATGTCATGTAAATGTTCGATAGATTTTGACATTTTCGCCTTTTTGGCTTCACGACGCTCCCAGGCGGCCCTAGAAGCCCCCTAAGACCGCGCCAAGACTGCCCGAGAGGCCTCCAAGAGGGCCCCAAAACGGCCCAAGATGGCCCCAAGACGGCCCCACAGGCCCAAGACGGCCCCCAAAGGGGCCCACAAGAGAGAACGCGAGCAGAAAATCCGAGCTTTCCGCCCAAAGAGGCCCCCCAGGGTGCTTCTAGAGGCGCCCAGGAGACCCCTAAGAGCCCCAACAGAGGCCCAACCGAGGCCCAAGAACAGCCCCCAACATGCCTCCAAACTGCCTCCAAGAGGCCCCCGAGAGGCCATCCGATAAGCTTCATACCCACAACCCAGGCACGGAGGCGGGGCGGGCCGAAGGCCATCAGATAGGAATCAAATTGTGCACAGCCTACAACAGTAACTCGATTGTGCAACCGCACATGGCTTCTGTTTGCAACCCACCCAATAGGAATCAACTTGTCAATCGCCGACAAAGGAATATGAAGGAATCCCTTTGAACAGATCCTCAAACAATGTGGGAGGCGAGGCAAACAAAAAACAACGATACTGTAATCCCACCGTTTTTTTGTTCGCGCCCGCCCCTGGCCCCGCCCCCCCCGAATAAAAAAATGAACATACATTTCTGCGCTTTTCCGCCCTACTCCCAAACTTTTGCTGGCCCCCTTTCAAAGAGTCCCGTTGCGGGCGATGTGCAAACTGATTCCCAGTGTGCGGGTTGCAAATCGAATCCTTTTCGTGCGACTTTGCAGAAGGATTCCAGTTGAAAGCTTTTTACACTGTGATTCATATTGTGCGGAGTACCAATCATACCATTCTGTGCAGCGTTAAAGAGATGATGCTTTTGAAAGGCAGCTTACACATTGATTCCTGTTGCGCGGGTTAGACGTCGAATCCCTCTGCACGGCTTTACAATGGGATTCTTGTGTCGGCGAAACAAGCAACAACGCAAACCAAACGAAACAAAACAATAAAATCAAGCGAACAGCACAACGGAACAAACGCAAGCAACTAACGAAACAAAGAAACGCAACAACCAAACCAAACCAAACGATACAACGCGGGAGCGTCGAGAAGAACAGTCGCCCACTCTCAGGCAGCGGCGTTACATCCAGGGCCCATCTCCAGCCCAGGCTGCCCGGGGTTATAAAATGTCCGATGTCCATTGCCCGCTCGTCCGACTTCGTTGGCTCTCTTGGCGCAAGTGGCCGCCATTTGACACGTGTGGCCGCATTTTTAGCGCTCACGCTCACTCGTAGGCGCGCAGCCCTTGCCGCCGAGTTTACCGCGTGGTTGCCCCGACTGTTTGACGATCCCCTTGCAGCTGCCGTAGTTCCCCTTGTTGCATCCCTTCTGCCAGCCTGGCTGCCCTTATCCTTTACTGGTAGTTTTGCCTTTCCCTTTGGCTTGGCAGCCTCTTTCCACCTGGTATTTTCCACACCCATAGCATCTGACTGTACCTTTGCCTTTGCGTTTACTGACTGCGCCCACGTCTCCTTCACCCCAACCTCGGTCGCCGTTCCAACTCAGGTTACTCTCTTCGCCAATGGGCCGCCAGCTGCCTTCATCATTTCACCATGGCAACTCCCCAGATGAAACCCTGGTTCACAATTCTTTTCCTCTTTCCCGACTCTCCCGATGTCCCTTGCATCGCTGTTCTTTGGGTCAGCGCCCAGTCGCTTTATCCGAGCCCAATCCTCGCGCCGCAAACGCTGGCATGATTTGTTTGTGAGGGAACTGGGTGACTTGAAACAGTCGTGCTGCCAGTCTTCAAACCACTCCCCAGCATGGGCCATTATGGTTCTCATCGCTGTAACTGTGAAAAGTAAAGGCAGCTCATAACATGTGCCGTATAGTTTCGAGCTTCTCTATCAGGGCGCTCTACTCCTCGAGTTGAACAGATGTGTCACTGACCTTCTTGGGTCTGTCGGGGTCCATGGCTGACCTCATCTTGGCCGAGAAGGTCGCTCCCGCTACTGCGGAGCATCACTTGTAAATCTGCATGTGTGCAATCAACCATGCCTTCCATGTGGCCGCGTAGCTGGCTCCGTGCCTCAACGTTCTTAGTTTTTCTGTTAGGATGTACCATAGGTCCCCATCCAGCTCGTGAATCTCATCCTCGTCCAGAACATAACCATCGCCAAGTTCAGAGTATCTCCTCTTTTCTGGTGATGCTTTGTTGCGCTCCGCTGCTAGGATCTGGCACAGCCCTGTCCATGGTCCCCACTTATAAGTTCAAGAATGTGAGAAACTCACGATTCCAGGTGTTGGCTTGTGCCAGAGCGTTCCACAATCTGTCATTCCATCCTCGGAATTCCGTCCAGTCTCCGTTGAAGCTCTGTAATGACTGATTCGCTTGCGGGCCTGTGGTGCGGTTTGGTTTTTACCAGACCACATATGTTTCTGTTACCTGGGCGAAGATCGCAATTTGAATTTGTGGCGTCCAAAACCAGATAGCGGGCGGCAGAGAAGCCTTCCAACACGCTTCAGAAGGAGCTTCTGGGCAGCTTGACGGCACATGCATTGAGAAACAGTATGAACAAAATCTTCCAGGACAAGATGCAAGCTCGCAGAAGGCGCAGCGGCGCTGCTACACCGACGCCTGAACGAGCTCCAGGGCTACCCTTGCCGGCCAGCTTCAAATCTGAAATCTTCTCAGCGCTCTACGAGCTATCCGCGAACTCGCTTTCTCTTCGATGATTTTCCAAGTTGGTCACTTGCGCGTTCACTTGCGTGGTTTTCATCTCGTGCATGCTCTCGCGGCTAATGATGCTCAGTAGTGACGCGTTCGATGTTCCGAGCATCCTCGTTAATGGCACCGCGTGTTCGCTGGACAAGTCTTGTTTACCTTATTGCTATTCAAGGGAGTTCGTCACTGCGTCATTGTGGGCCTGCAGGCCAGCTTTGACGAACTCACAATCACCTTGGTTGTACGCGGTGTGACAGTTACGTCCAAAGTTGGCGAAGCTCCTCCTTCCTCCTCCTTCCTCCTCGTCCTCGTCTGCCTCCTCCTCCGCCGCGATCCCCCCCACCTTATCTACAATCACGGCAGGCGGGCGCCAGCCCAGCCCCAGCGCGGCGGCGCGAAGCGGGCCGCCGCTGCCTGCGCCGCGCGACGGATCAGTCCCGCGCGGACGCTACTCCAGGATCGAGAGAGGGAGGCTCCTCCTCCTCCTCCTCCGTTCCCGCCTCCTCCTCCCTCCTCCTCCCTCCTCCTCTTCCTCCTCCTTCCTCCTCCTCCTCATCCTCTTTGTCCTCCCTCCTCTCTCCATCCCTCCCTCCTCCTCCTCCTCCTCCTCCAACTGCTCTTTTTCAGCCCAGAAGCCTCGGAGTCCGAATCAGCACACGGCAAATACCGTCGCCCCGCGCCCAGAGGCACTTGAAGCGCCACGATCGGAGTCGAGGACCGCCGCCGACGCCGCCTTTCGGTTTATGTCGACGCCGAGGTTGAGGTCGAAGCCCGAGTCGAGGCCCCGCTGACGCCGAGTGTTGGTTGACGACGACGCCGAGGTCGAGGTCGAGGCCGACACCGAGGTCAACGCCGACCATGCGTCGAGACCGAGGCCGATTACAAAGACGAGGTCGACGCAGACGCCGAGGTCGAGGCCGATGGCGTGTCGAGGACCGCCGACGCTCGCGGATTGCCAGAGGCATCCCGGGCCCCAAGGTGCCCCTAGCTCTTCGCGCCATTCTCGAGCTCCTGGGGCCCTCTTAGCCTCATGGGGGGAGCTCTGGGGGGCGTGGACTCCCTGGAAATGCTGGGGATGTCTCGGGCCAGGGGCAATTCTAGCAACACCGAGACACCGAGGTCGAGGATCATCACAGCAGCCATTTCAAGGATCGACACTTCGTCGCTGGCGCTGACGCAGGGACGCGGGGGAATAAGAGGTGTCTGGTGTCAGCGGCGTATGGAGCAGAGGAAGCGAGAAACGCAGGGGTTGGGGAACCCTCTGCAGCACCAGATCGAGGTCCCAGATCTGGCCAGCATGGGCGCAATCCCTCCAAACGCCGACCACAACATACCAAACAATGTTGCAATCAGTCGAAACTTCCGCTGGCGCCCATTTACAGTGTCTGCCCCGCGCGGTGTGGTGCTTTGTATCCACGAAGTCCCTGGCTGGTCGCCTGCGGCGACACGATGTCGATTGCCTTCCCAGCGCACCAGAAGACTGTAACCCCCCAACGGAACACAACATCCCGAGGCTTGGTGTTAGGGAGACAATGCTGCCGCAGCCTGAACGGTCGCAGCCGGGAGGGCTGAGCATTGCCAGCGCACTATAATATTGGTCAGAGCGGCGATTGCCAATGCCAAACGCAACATGTGGAAAGGCAACCCAGACCGGGACCGTGATGCACATGGGCCTCGTGAGGTGGAGCGGTGCAATCAAGGCAGCGGTGCATACGCTCGCGAGCGCACGTTGCATTGCAACGCCATGCACGGCAGCTCCGAACACTAAGATACGCAGAGGTGCAGTTTAGAGGCCTGCCACCACGAGCGCCATGAAAGCAAAAGTGGGTGTGTGCTGCCCCAGGACATAGTACAGCATCAGCGCGAGGATGCTGTAGGTCAGCACCCAGCACCCTATGGCAAGCAGAGAGACGAGCGAGGTGAGTACCAGGAATAGGAGCTGCTGGAGCGGGTCTGCCAGAGACGTGGAGGACATCCAACATACCGATCAGGCGACGGCTCCAAAGCCGATGTTTCTGTTGACGGGCCCGGGGCCCCGAACAGAGGGCCCGCGGAGGCCGACAACAAAAAACTACAACAAAAACTAGCGGCGTGATTCTGGTCATGAGGAGAGGAAGCCGGGGATACGCGTAGCCGACCCCTCCACTCGGCGGCGCACCCGAGAGAGAAGGCAGAGGCGGGACTTCACAGAAGGCTCAAGAAGGCCTCCGGCCTTCTCAGAACCACTCTTGGCCTTGTCCGAAACCCCGCCGCCGTCTGAGAAGGCCTGCCCCCATTGCACCTCCCCCCCTGGGCGCGCCGCCGATCCGCCTCCCTCCCTCCGCACCGACCGCCGCGCTCCGCGCGATGAAGGGGGGGGGGTCCGCTGAGGAGCAGCACCGCTAGGCCGGCGGCGAGCGCGGCGGTGGCCTCGGCGGGCGCAGGTCGGCTGGCCGCCGCCGCGGAGCGCGCGCTCGCGGAGACTCCCTCTTTTCTCTTCTCAGCGACACCACCGCCACAACACGGGCCACCGCGTGAGGGACGATGCCACTGGCGGCAGCGAAGCTGGGGAGTCGATGGGCCACCCAGTCGCAATACCATCGTCGTCCTGCCCCCTTCAGGCGGGACGATGATGCCAGCGCGGGGAAGACAATAGGCGGAGGGAGAAGGGAAACGAGGAGAGACTTGGGCGGCGGCCGCCGCTGCGGGTCAGCTTCCGCTTCGGAGGAGGAAGCATACGGCCATCGTGCTACCAAGGGGCCCATCATGTAAGTGACGAAGGGGCTTTTCTGGCCACGGCGAGCCTCGACCACGAATAGGCTGCCTGACCTCGATCTGAGTAACGGCACGAAATCAAAGCCCCTCCTGAACCCAAATTGGTGCTTGTTTCGGCGTCTTGACTATACGCACGCAGGGAATGAAAGCCGTTCGTTGGCGACAATACAACCGAAGACTGGCCAAACAAACAATGACATGGAAACCAGCCGAAGCCGACAGGCCGCAAGCTGACCAGAAGGGCGCTGCGACGCGGCAGCGACGCAACAGCCGACCGAACGTAACCGACCGAACGCAACCAACTGCGTCGCACCCGAACGTATCGAACCGCTGACACCATGGCGAATGCCCACGAACGCAAACGTATAGAAGTCAATGTTCTTGCGCGCGCCGATTGCTCAAACACTGCGCGTCCTGGGCCACAATTTCCTGGTGCGACTTCACCCCAGTATGTCAAAAGCCGCCAGGGCAGCCCTGTTAACAGCGTGTTTGAAGGAGGTAAGTGCTTGCCAGCCGCTGTCGTCGTGTTGAATAGCACGAGGGCAACGAGGATGGGATGACGAAGCGAGGGATGAGGATGACGATGCTGATGATGATGATGACGGCGATGATGATGATGATGATGATGATGATGATGATGATCATGATGATGATGCTGATGATGATGATGGCGATGATGATGCTGATGCTGTTGTTGTTGTTGATGATGATGATGGATGGGGGCGGAGGAGGAGGACAAGGACAAGGACATCCGCACTAAGGGGGTGCAGCGTCAAAACACCTACGCTGGTGTCTTACGCACTTCTGCCAAAATCCCTTGCGATTGGTTGTGCAACAGTCCTGCCTTCTCACTAGGGCCGACTGGGGGCTGACCACGTTGTTAAAGGACTGATCTCCGAGGTGGCCCCGTAAGAGAGGCTCGCTACCTTAAGTTCACGAGTCCCTGCGGGTCAGTGCGGGGGGAGCGGCTGCTGGCCCTTCCGCGTGCCCAAGGGGAGAGGACGCGCGGGCTTAGCAGCGCGCCGAAGCCAAGGGGGAGGAGACGACGACACGACCAATCAAAAGGAGGAGAGGGGGGAGGGACGGAAGGCCCATGACCCCAAACTGTTGCTGGGGGGGGTCCTTACTCTACCGTTTTAACTCTATGCTCCCCATCACAAGCTTGGCTCACTTCTCGGTCTGGCCGAGAGATGCCGCATGCATTGTCGCATCTGTACTCTGATACCCTGCTGTAGTATCAAAAGGAGGAGGAAGAGCAGGAGGAGGATGGCTCCTCTATGTTAGAGCACGCTGTCGGTGCAAAGAATGTTTGACCGCCACGCCAACTGGCAAAACAATCCCGCTACCCGCTTTGCGGGGGGGGCGGTATCGAGTCGTTTCGCCATCTGATCGTGCTGTGTGCACTGGGGGCGACCCCAGTGCACTTCTGGACGCGTGGCATCCGAATTCGTTTCACAAACTACGCTGAGGTCGCCGCGCAGGTGGCGGGACGCAAGGCCAAATCCAGATGCTCTGGCCGCCCTGGACCCGACCAGGGCATGACACTATAATACACCCTGGACCGACATGGACTCGACTAGGACCTTGATCCCAGACGCGAAGCGTCCTTACATAATAGGCGCGAAGTCGTCGCACAGGCACCTGAAACGACAAGTGAGTCTGAACTTCCTGGGCTCGCCCAAGGTTCGACACCAGAAGTACGGGGGCCGTCCGGGACCCGACTGGGACACGATGCCCGACGCGCAGCGTCTGATACATATCTTAGTGAGGCACTTGGACAGAAAGCGAAACATAAGATGGATACCCAGGCCTCCCATGACTCGACATGGCTCGACACCGTACAAGAATAAAGCAGCAAATAACGAATTCAAAAACAAGAGCTGCCCAGCACTGCAACTGCGAAAAACATTATCGATTTCTGGCTTCCCTGGGCTCGGCCAGGGCTCGAAACCAGAAAAATCGGAAGGCCATCCAATGACTCGATTGGGACCAAACCCCCGTCGCGGAGCGTCTGGACATATAGTTCGCGATGATACATCACTCACAAGAGACCTGAACTGCTCTGGCTTCCCTGGACCCGACTAGGGCTTGACACCGGAATCCACCCGTGGTCGTTCTAGACTCGACTAGGATCTGGCACCACACGCGCAGCCTCTGAATGTATTCAGGATTGCCGAAATTGCTGAAAACGGTTCGCATGTTGCAATTGAAGCAGCTGGTGACGCCGAGAAGGTCAGACTCATGTGTGATATAATGCATTTAGCCGCGGAACTTGCCGATGCCGCCCCTGTGGATTGTCACGTCCTTCTGGCAACATTAGCTCGATGTCCCAGTGGCTGAGTGGGGTTTCCCCACGTGGAACCTCTCCAGATTCTCAATGACTGTCCTCGTTGGTCTGCCCCGTTTGTGGGTGCACGGTTCCGCCAGTTTGATCCGCCAGCGCCCGACAACGTAGCACCCGCAAGTGGTGGAAATGTCCAGGCTCGAGTCTGGTACTGTTCACAACATGCAAAACGCGACGTGGATCTTAGCGAAAGTGGTGGCGGACATGACATTCGATCTGCACGGCTTGAAGTACGTATCGCTGCGCCATCCAAGCCGACAGGTTTCGCTCATGAAGCGTATAGTTGTTTTGTTCCGCTGGGCACTTCCCTCACAATCAAGGCACCGTGCGCGTCAAAGCTGTCAACGCAGATTGCTATGGCCCGTTAGCACGATGGATGGAACTGAAGTCGCATATTTAGAGTGCGTTTTTTTACTTGTGCGGCGCGTCTTTGACCACATCCAACAAAACATGGCAACATGTGTACGCGCAGACGAATCCATTGCACCGATCAGCTCCATGGTACTTGCCATCGAATATGAAGCCACGACCTGCTGAGCCAAGCAGCGGGCTGCCTTAACGGCCGCGTCGCCGGCGAGGAAATAATTCGTATATCAGAATGAGGGGGCCGAACGGTCATTCATTGTCCCTGGGTGCGTGGCTGAATTGAGAATCCGTGGTGGGGATTATGCTTGTTGTTGTTGTTGAACATTATTACTTCTAAAGAATAATTATTGTTGGGGCCCCTGGTGCACGGCCCCCTCGCCGCGCCTAGGCCGCAGCCATGTTTTCATCATTTTCGTGAGGAAGTCTCCGGCAAAACGGGTTGGTCCGGATCTGGTTGTTTTGTTGCGGGCGGCTTTCGCTCGCAAAAAATAAGGCAAAGTGGACATTTCTTGTTCTAACATAACCAAACTTCAAGAATCCCTTGCAAAAAAAGGTACAGTGGACATTCGCGCGCGCAAGACGAAATCCTTCCAAAACCTTAGTGTTCGTAGCGATTTTAACATAAAAACATAAAAAAACTACTGGTTTTTCAAAAAAAAAAAGTGTCAAAATTTCATCCCGCGCGCTCTTGCGGATTTGTAGGAAACCCAACACTTTTTAAACATTTCTGTCAAACGGGCTTTCGCGAGCAACTTTTTCACGTGCTTCGAACTTCTCCAACAACGGTTGCGCACCTGCCAGGGCCATCATCCCTGTCAAATAATACCATGCGGGACACATTCGTTTTTTCTTCGCGCGCGCACGCCGAAATCTTCAAAAACCATTGGGTTTCTTAGGAATTTTAGCACCGCGCAACATAAAATCATACGAATCGCACCGTAGGTCCTCGAAAAACATCTGTACGAATTTTCAAATTCTGTACATGCGCCAGTGTAGTAGCCACGGTCGTCCGCAGGCCACGAAGTGAAGTGTCCGAACGTCATAGGGCGGGAAGCTGGGTGTGGGTGGTGGCGAAGAGTCGTTTGGAAATGTGGTAGAGCTTGAACCGGCCCCCCCACAAAGTGGGGGTATTGGCGGGCGTCGTATGAAAACCCTGGCACTGGTGAGAACGGAGTGTCCCCACGTGCTAGTAATTGTTGTTGTTGTTGTTGTTGTTGTTATTGTTGTTGTTGTTGTTGTTGTTGTTGTTTGATGTCGTCGTCCCCCCCCGACCCACCCGAGACCCACCCGGCGACCCACCCCGCGACCCACCCTGCGACCCACCCTGCGACCCACCCCGCGACCCACCCGCAACCCAACCCCTCGACCCACCCGCGACCCACCCCGCGACCCACCCGCGACCCACCCCGCGACCCACCCGCGACCCATCCGCGACCCACCCGCGACCCACCCCGCGACCCATCCGCGACACGCCCGCGACCCACACGCGACCCACCCCGCGACCCACCCGCGACCCACCCCGCGACCCACCCGCGACCCATCCGCGACCCACCCGCGACCCACTCGCGACCGATCCACACTAGTTTGAAGAAAGCATCGGCGCCTCCGGCGGGCTCGTTGCATAACTTGTGAAACTTTGGCGCCTGCGGCGGGCTTCTCCAGAGTCTCGCAGACTGCCGACGACCGCCCCCTCACTCTTATCCGCATCTGCGGGGTGTAACACCCTGCAGTTGCGGTTGAGAATGAGGAAACGGACACGGGGTGGGTCGCGGGTGGGTGACGGGCGAGTCGCGGGTGGGTCGCGGGGTGGGTCGCTGGCGGGTTGCGGGAGGGTCGCGGGTGGGTCGCGGGTGCGTCGCGGGTGGGTTGCGCGTGGGTCGCGGGTGGGTCGCGGGTGGGTCGCGGGTGGGTCGCGCGATGGGTCGAGGGCCAGGTCGCGGGTGTGTCGCGTGCGGGTTGCGGGGTGGATCGCGGGTGGGTCGCGGGTGGGTCGCGGGTGGGTCGCGAGGCGGGTCGCGGGTGGGTCGCGGGTGGGTCGCGGATGGGTCGCGGGGCGGGTCGCGGGTGGGTCGCGGGTGGGTCGCGGGAGGGAGGAGGATGGAGCACGAGAGAGAGAGTAGCAGGAGGGGAGCTAGGAGCAGAAAACATGTGCCAGAACAAGACAAGCAAATCGGGCGGGTAAACCCTAAAATGCGAGTCGTGAAGGCGGGTCCAAGCGGCCAGGTCGAGCAGGCGGGTTGCTGAAGAGTGCGACCTGCATGAATCGCGAGTCTCGAGCGATAGCGCGATTCCCAAGTAAATCGTGAGACAGGCCACAGCGAGAGCGTGATTCCTGAGTGTCGAGGGCGCGGCGTCTGAATACATTGCGAGGAAGTCCCACGCGAGAAGACGATGTCTGCATAACTTGTGAGGACGTCCAGCGCGAGAGCGCGATGTGGGAAGACATTATGAGGAAATATCAGGCGGGAACCGCTGTTGTTATAACTCGGGGGCCAAGGGCCTAATTCTGAGACCCAAGTCTGTCCCTGACAAAAACCGGGGTGCGAGCCCCGGGACGGGCACTTCAATTGAACATTTCCATGTGTCCTGGAGGAGGGATCAAACATAAAAGTTATCATTCAGCAAGGAGAATCCAACACAAACAACACCAACCACAACAACAACAACCACATCAGCAAAACATTAACAACAGCAAACACAACAACAACAGCAACAACAACAACACCAACCATAACAGCAACAAACACCACAGCACCAGCAACAACAACTGTACCACATGGTACGAACCAGCAACACCAGCATAAACAATCAAAACAGCAGCAGCAACAACATAAACAACGGCACCAACAAGATCGGCACAAACAATAAACAATGCACAATACTTAACAGCAACAACAACTACCACTACAACGACAACCACAACCACACCAACATCAACAACAACAACATCCACAACATCAACAGCAACAACAAAAACAGCCATCAATTTAATACGGCTCGTTTTTTTTTATCGGAGCGCGTGCCATTAACCGCGTACATAGCAAACCTGGGTGCCCTCCCTTTTCGTCTTCGATCGCACCCCCGTTGGGGGTATATCTCTCTTGCTTGCCACGTGCATATAGCGCAACCCCTAAAACAGGGGAAGGGAGGACGGATGGAAGGGGGAGGGAAAAAGGATGGAACACGAGAGAGGTTAGCAGGATGGGGGGCTAAGAGCAGAACGGGTGGGCAGACCCTAGCGGGTCGGGAAGGCGGGCCCAGGCGGCCAGGTTGAGCGGGCGGCTTGCTGAAGCGCGAGTCCTGCATGAATGGCGAGGAAGTGAACGAGAGCGCGACTCCCATGTAAATTGTGAGAGAAGCCAGAGCGAGAGCGCGATTCCTGAATGTCGAGGGCGCGGCGTCTGCATACATTGCGAGGAAGTCCCACGCGAGAGTGCGATTTTTGCATGCACTGTGAGGGAATCCCGCGCGAGAGCGACATTTTGGAATGACTTGTGAAAAAATAGAATGCGGGGGCCGTTGTTGTTGTAGCAGGGGGCCCGACAACGTACACAAAGACTTTTCCGGATAGAGAAAACAGGGTGCGAGCCTCGAGGGGGCACTTCAACTGAAAAACACAATGAGCACCAGTGGGGGGAGCAACAATAATTAATCATGAAGAATCAAAACTCACCTGTTTGAAAAACTGTACGCTACTATCGGCTCGCGTGCCATTCGACGCGTATATCCCCAATCCCTGGTGCCCGCCCTTCTCCTCTTAGATTGCACCCCATCGGGGGTATGTCATCCTTACCTGCCGCGAACATGTAGTGCGGCCCCTCAAACAGGTGGAGAAAAGACGGGCGGAAAGGGGGAGGGAGAAGGATGCATAACGAGAGAAGCTAACGGGAGGGGGGCTGGGAGCAGAAACCACCTTGTAGAACCAGACGGGCAGATCGGGCAGGCGGACCCTAGCGGGCGGGTCGGGAAGGCGGGCCCAGGCGGCAAGGTCGAACGGGCATGTCTCTCAAGCGTGGGTCCTGCATGAATCGCGGAAAAATCTCGAGCGATAGCGCGATTCCCAAGAAAGTGTCGAAGGCGCGGCGTCTGAATACATTGCGAGGGAATCACAGGCGAGAGCGCGATTCCGGGAGGAAGTCCCGCGCGAAAGTGCGATTTTGGAATAAACTGTTCGAAGGTATCGAGCGGGGTCCGTTGTTATTGTGGCCGGAAGGTCAACGACACAGTTTGAACACGATAGTTTTCCCTAGCAGAGAATAGGGTGCGAGCCCCGAAGGGGCAATTCAAAAAACAAATGTGCACCGGTGGGAGGGGTAGTCAACAATTATTCTTCAAGAATTAGAACTCAACAACAACAATGACAACGACAACGACAACAACAACAATACAAACAATCATTTTGAGACTGTTCGCTCTTATCTGCGCGCGTGCCACTCAATACGTATATCCAGAACCTTCGATGCCCGCCCATTTCGACTTCGATCGTACCCCCTTGGGGGTATAGCTTTCCTACCTGCAACGTGTATTTCATGCAGCCTCTACGGCAAGGGAAGGCAGGATGGACGGAAGAAAGGGACAAGGGGGAGGGAAGAGGATGAAACACGAGAGATAGAAAAAGAGAGAGAGAGAGAGAGAGATTAGCAGGAGGAGGGCTAGGAGCAGAAAACACGTGGCAGAACCGGACGGGCAGATCGGGCGGGTAGACCCTCACAGGCGGGGCGGGAAGGCGGGTCCAGGCGGCCAAATCGAGCAGGCGGGTTGCTGAAGCGTGCGTTCTGCATGAATCGCGAGTCTCGAGCGACAGCGCGGTTCCTACACAAATCGTGAGATAGGCCACAGCGAGAGCGTGATTCCTGAGCGTCGAAGGCGCGGCGTCTGAATAATTTGCGAGGAAGTTCCACGCGAGAGTGCCATTTCTGAATACATTGTGAGGACGCCCCGCGCGAAAGCGCGATTTGGGAATACGTTGAAGAAGGATCAGGCGGGAACCGTTGTTGTTGTAACTCGGGGGGCAGGGGCCCAATTTTGAAACCCAAAACTCCCCCTAATTAAAAACGTGTTGCGAGCCCTGGGAAAGGCACTTCAACTGTATAAAAGCCATGTGCCCCGGAGGTGCGTCAACACTCATTATTTTCCAACCGTCAGAATCCAATACAAACAACAACAACCCGCACAGCGGAAGCCCACTTCAGCCAGGGACAACGAATGACCATTCGGTCCTCTCCCTCTGATTGGCGCCCTTGCCGATGGCCTCCTGCGGAGCCATGCGGGACTCGATCTTGACCAGCATCACGTTACGACGATGATTGCCGCTGCGATTCTTGGTCACATGGGCCCACGGGTCATGGTTTGAGGAGCGCCTGAAACCAGCGAGGACCTCGGCAAAACCGTTGTGTACGCATTCCAAGTCCGTGATCAAGGTACGCCGTCGACACTGCTGTGCTTTCCTGGCGATATCCTGCTAGGCCGCCTCCTTCCAGAATCTGAGTGAGCTGCTGGTTGTCCCGTAGTACAATGCCCGCATCATTGACAGCGCCCGCGATGAACACCGTGGCCCAAGCAACTCGCCGAAGTCGTTTACCCGAAGTGCGAGGTCCTCCATTCGCGCCTCCATTCGCAATGATATGTTTTTGCTCAAGGATGGTACAGCTCAATTCCTCAACTCCTTGATGCACGTGTAGAAACGTGTATGAAGGTCAACCCTTTGGAGCGATACCTCTTTACCAAATGGACCGACGACGATGTCCTTGTTCTGCTCGTTTCTTCCTCGTCGATTCGAAAACGTTTGAAAAGTGATCAATGGATTCGCGTTGCCAATACACATGTTCATCCATGTCCGGATGATGAGGATGAGGAGGATGAAGAAGAAGAGGAGGAGGAGGAGGAGGAGGAGGAGGAGGAGACGGGACACTCCACGGAAGGGGGAATGTTACACCAACAGCAGCGGCAGCGAGGGTAAGGACCAGGTCTCAGGGTCCCACGCTGCAGAACACCACGCCAACGCGATACTATAGTCTGAGACTAACCACGCTCGTGCCCAAATAATGCCAAGGTCGGCGTGCAATGTTTCTGGTACTCGTAGCACCCCGCAAATGCGGATAAGAGTGAGGGGGCGGTCGGGACGTCGGCAGCCGGCGAAACTCCGGAGAAGCCCGCCGCAGGCGCCAACGTTTCACACAGTATACAAGAAGCCCGCCGCAGGCGCCGATTTTTTCTTCGAACCAATGTGGATCGGTCGCGGGTGGGTCGCGGGGTGTGTCGCGGGTGGGTCGCAAGTGGGTCGCGGGCGGGTCGCGGGGTGGGTCGCGGGTGGATCGCAACTGGGTCGCGGGTGGACCGCGGGGTGGGTCGCGGGGGGGGTCGCGGGGGGGACGACGACAACAAACAACAACAACAACAACAACAACAACAACAACAACAACAACAACAACAACAACAACAACAACAACAATCATTGTAATATTGTTCGCTCTTACTTGCCCGCGTGTCATTCAAAACGATTTCCCCGCACCCTCGATACCCGCCCTTTTTTGTCTTCGATCACACCCCTTTTGGGGGATTATCTCTCTTTGCGGGGGGAGGCAGGCTCAGACAGGTGGGCAAACCTGAACGGCCAGACAATCCTTCGTGGGCGTACATGTGCCCGCCATTGAAATTGGTGTGGGTCCTGCAAAAAAGAAGAGGGGGAGAACGAGGGAGAGTGGGAGAAAGGGAGGGGGAGGGACGAAGGAAGAGGGAAAACGCCAGGAGAGAAGGAGCGAAGAGGGGGGCGGTTGATTAGAGGCAGAGAGAGAGAGAGAGGGAGGGAGAGAGAGAGAGAGAGAGAGAGAGAGAGAGAAAGAGAGATAGAGAGAGAAAACATATAAGAGAGGTAGAGAAAGAAAGAGAGAGAGAGGGGAGAGAAAGAGAGAAAGAAAGAGGGAGGGAGGAGGCAGGACAGGGGAGGTAGAAGGGAGGAGGGGGAGGGAGAGGGGATAGGGCAGAGATGCAGAAGGATGAGGGAGGAGAGGAGGGAGAGAAAAGGGATGAGAGGAGGGAGGAGGGAGAAGGGAGAGGGAGGAGGAGCAGGAAGGCACGAGCGTGAACGTTCGAGGAAGTCCTCGGCGAAAACGCCGTTCCGGATGAAGTCTCGGGCGGGAGCCCACGACGGGCTGGCGATCCCTTGGCGGGCCGGCGATCCCCTGGCGGGCGGGTCGGGCGGGTGGGACATTCAAGCGGGATGCCTGAATATGGCGAGAGCGCGATTACTAAGTAAATTGTAACAGCGTCCTTGGCGCAGTGTGTTTCCTGAGCGTCGAAAGCGCGATCTCTGAACAAATTACATGGAAGTCGCAGGCGAGAGCGCAATTCCTGAATAAAATGCGTAGGGCCCTCCAACGGGAGCGGGGGTCTTGATTAAATTGCGAGGAAGTCTTGATTCAATTGCGAGGAGGTCTCAAGCGGGAGCGCCGTTCCTGAGTAAATTGTGAGGAAGTCTCACATGGGAGCGGGGGTCCTGACTAAATTGCGAGGAAGTCACAGGCGGGATCACCGATCCTAAGTACATTGTGAGGAAGTCTCAAAAGCGGGGGTCCTGAGAAAAGTTGAAGGAAGTCTCAGGCGGGAACCGTGGATGTTGTAATCCGGGGGGCCAGGGGTATAGTTTGAGCACAAAGACTTTCCCTGCCAAAAACCAAGGTGGGAGCGTCGAGGGGCACACTTTGATAGAGAAAAACAGCATGTACTGGTGAGTGAGGGGGGATTTGCAATAATGATTCTTCAGAAGTGAGAGTTCACCAACAACAGCAATCATCCCAACACTATTCGCTCCTACCGGCCCGCGTGTCATTTACTATGCAAATCCCAAACCCTGCATACCCGCCCTCTTCGTCTTCGATCGTGCCTCCTCTCGGGGGGTTATATTCCTTCCTGGTCGCGTGTAATTGGAGAAGCCCCTAAACAGGGAAACGAAAGAGAAAAGACAAAAAGAGAGGACGAAGGGATCGGAGGAAGGGAGGGATTAGAGGGGCAAGAGAGAGGGACGACGATGATTTGTGCCGCGAGTTGCGATTCAGCTTGCGCCATGGTTTGCGCCAGCCATTCCAACACAGGTTAACAAAAGGTTTCGCCAAGGGTCGCGCCATAAACAACGCCATGTAACACCTCTGGTGCTGCTCGGCGAGGTGTTGGACGCGAGTGTGGTGCCCGATGCCATATCCTGGAGCGTTGCTGGGGCCTCCGTGGGCGCGTTCGGGGCCTTTTTGGGCTGCGTCTAGGGCCTGAGTGGGCAGCATGGTGGGGACACTGTGGGCGCGTTCGGGGCCTCTGTGGGCTGCGCCGTGGTCCTGTGGGCAGCGTGGCGGGGCCCCCGTGGGCGCGTTCGGGGCCTCTGTGGGCTGGTTTCGGGGCCTGGGTGGGCAATTTGGCGGGACCTCTGTGGGCGCGTTCGGGCCTCTGTGGGCTGCGGCAGGGGCCTCTGTGGGCAGCGTGGCGGGGCCTCACTGGGCGCGTCTGTGGCGGGAACCGTTGTTGTTGTAGCCGGGGGCCCAGGGGCACAGTTTGGCCCGTATGACTTTTCCCTGTCAAATAAACAGGTTGCGAGCGTCGAGGGGCGCACTTGGACTGAGAAATGGGCAGCGTGGTGGGGCCTCTGTGGACGCGTTCGGGGCTTCTGTGGGCTGCGTCTGGGGCCTCAATGGGTAGCGTGGTGGGGCATCTGTGGGCGCGTTCGGGGCCTCTGTGGGCTGCATCTGGGGCCTCAGTGGGCAGCTTGGTGGGGCCTCAGTGGGCAGCGGGGTAGGGCCTCAATGGGCGCGTTCGGGGCCTCTGTGGGCTGCGTCAGGGGCCTCACTGGGCAGCGAGGTGGGGACTCTGTGAGCGCGTTAGGGGCCTTTGTGGGCTGCGGCGGGGGCCTCTCTGTAGGCAGCGTGGCGGGGCCTCACTGGGCGCGTTCGGGGCCTCTGTGGGCTGCGCCGAGGGCCTCAGTGGGCAGCGTGGCGGGACCTCTGTGGGCGCGTTCGGGGCCTCTGTGGGCTGCGGCAGGGGCCGCTGTGGGCAACAACGTGGCGAGGCCTCACTGGGCGCGTCTGAATCCCGAGAGGTTCTGAAGGACCTTCAAACGAAAACCTACACCTCCGCCGCCCGCGCCGCCCCGCTCACGAGTAGTGCGCATGCCTATGCGGGGTCGGTTGCGCCGAGAGAGCGTGATCCACCGCCGCTTTACTGTGAAAAATTGCCAACCTTTTCCTCCGGAACCCGGGGGTCGCCCCCCCCCCCCCCTCCGAAAATCTCCCCCCCCCTGTTGGAACCCCTCCCCCCCCCCCCCCCCACCCCTCCCCCGGCAAACCCCCCCCTCCCCTAACCCCTCCCCCCCCCCTCCTCCCGCTCGAAAACCCGGGGGGGTCACTACCGGTTCGAACCCCTCCCCCCCCCCCCCTTCGGATCCGGAAAACCGGGGGGGGGTCCACTACCGGTTCGAAACCCCCCCCCCCCCCCCCCCCCCCCCCCCTACTCACCGCCAGCAAACGACTCCCGGTCCCCACCACCGTCCGCATCACATCCCCCACTGGTGTTCCCAGCACCACTGTCCTCACCACCGCTGTCCCCACTGGTTCCACCACCGCCCCTACTGTCCCCACCAGTGGCCCCACCACTGTCGCACTGTCCCCGCTGTCCCCAGAACTGTTCCCACCACGGTTCCACTCTCCCCACTGTCTCCACGGCCCCAACCACTGCCCGACTATCCCCACTGTCCCCACTGTCCCACTGACTCCTCCGCTGTCCCACTGAGCTGTCCCACTGTTCCCACCACTGTCCCCACTGTCCCCACCACTGTCCCCACTGTACCTCTGTCCCATTGTCCCACCGCCGTCCTCGCCACCGCCTTCACCACTGTCCCCACCACCATTGTACCCTCCACTGTCCCACTGTTTCCACCTCATTCCCATTGTCCCCACACCACTGTCCCCACCACCACCGTCACCACCACTGTCCACTGTCCCCCCCTGTTCCCACCATTGTCCCCACCACTGTCCCCACCACTACCGTCCCCACCACTGTCCCACTGTCCCACTGTCCCCACCACTGTCCCGCTATCCCCTCACCACTGTCCCACCAACACCGTCCCCACCTCTGTCCGCACCCCCACTGGGTTTTCGAGAGGGGGGGGGGGGGGGAGGGGTTCGAACCGGTAGTGACCCCCCCCCCCTTTTCATGATGAGCAGGGGGGGGGGGGGGGGAGGGGTTCGAACCGGCAGTGACCCCCCCCCCGTTTTCCGGAGGGGGGGAGGGGGGGGGAGGGGTTCGAACCGGTAGTGAACCCCCCCGGTTTTCCGCCAGCAGCGGTAGAACACGCTCTTTCGCTGCGCCTGGCCGACGACCTGCGCCATCCCCTGCATGAACTCCACCTCCCGCGCCTGCCGCTGTTGCACCCGGGCCTCCTGCCTCATGCTGTAGCCTCCGTAGAACGTCCGCCCGTGCAGCGCCGCGCTCCCGTAACAGCCCCAGGCCGCGTCCTTCTTGCGGGAGCGCTCCTCTGCGGTTTCTTCCTACCTTGCTGCCGCCGGCTGCCGGAGCTTCCTCAGCGCCTCCCTGCTGCCTCCTCGTGGTCTCGTCGTCGCTCTCCTGCCGCTGCTGCTGGTGCTCCTCCTTCTCCTCCACCTCCTCCTCCTCCTCCTCTCCCTCCTCCTCCTGGTTGCCGCCCTCCTCTGGGCTCCCTCAGCGCCTCCCTGCTGCCTCCTCGTGGTGTTGTTGTTTTCCTGCTGCTGCTGCTCCTCCTCCTTCTCAGCCTCCTCTTCCTCCTCCTCCAGGTCGCCCTCCCTCGCCTCGTCGTCCTCGGCGCCCGCCGCCTGCCCTGGCGCCTCGCGCGACGGCCGCCGCCGCCGCCGCCGCCCCCACCGCCGACGCCGCCGCCAGGCGGGCCGGGGTCGCCCCCTGCCGCGGGCGCTGCAGGCGCTGCAGGATGGCCCGCGCGTCCTCCCTGCGCAGGGAGATGGAGAGTCGCTGAGCCATCCTGTCAGCCGTGCTGGCGGCCCCCCCCCCGCGCGCGACGGCAGCGCGCTTGGCCAGCACGGCGAAGGCGCGTCGCGCCTCGCCGCCCCAGCTCCCGCCGTGCGCCTCCACCACCATCGGGATGAAGGATAGGTCGGCGTCGCGGCAGGCCTGCGCCGTGCCTTGGTGCTGCCGCTTGTGCCCCTCGTACCGGTCGAGGGCGGCGGCCGGGTCGGCGGCGGAGTGCGCGGCGAGGTCTGCGCGCAAGCCCGACGTCACCGCGAAGTCGAGGGCGGCTGGGAGCCCGGCGCGCCATCGGGGGACGTAGACATCCGCCAGCCGGCGGCCGTCGTTGTCTAGTCCGTCGCCGTCTGGCTCCTCGGCGCTCGGCCCCTCGCCAGGCGCCCGCGGCGGAAGCAGTCCGGGCCGCTCCAGCTCCGCCCCCGAGAAGCCGGCGGCCTGGGCGGCGAAGAAGGTGCCGTTCCGCAGCTTGTTGCGGCGGCGCGCGCGGTCGCCCTGGCAGGCGCGCGACAAGGCGCGGTCGCAGTACGCGCCCATGACTTATCCGCACGCCGGGCAGAAAACCTCTTCGTCCATCAGCTGAACCCGGAGCCGTCGCTTCATCCCGATCTGCATCAGGCCTTGCGGGACCGTTGTGCCAAAAGCCTCGCCGGGGGGCGCCGCAGGTGCGCGCTGGCGCCGGGCGCGGCCACCAGGGCGAGGTGAGCGCGCGTCGCGGGCGTGGAGCGGCTCCAGAGGGCAGCGCGCGCGGCGTCGTCGACCTGGTCCGAGAGAGCCTTCTGGCTGGCGTGCGTCTCCCAGTCGAAGCGCGGCGCGGGCTGCCTCGGTCGCGCTGGCGTCGTGGGTCTGGAGCGCCGCGGTCAGGGCCCCGGCGTCGCCCCCGTCGTCGTCCGCGTAGCCCGCGTACGTGGACCGGCAGAGTTCGCTGCTCTTGGCGCGCGAGGAGAGGTAGGCCGCCGGCGAGTGCTTCTCGGCGGAGCGAAGCCCCAGGCCGCCCTCGTTCAGTTTCAGCTGCGCTTGGGCCAAGGAGTCCTCGGTGAGGGCAGCGCAGGCCAGCTGTTCCAGGCAGGAGCGCACGGCGGCGTCCATCTCCAAGAGGGCCTCGGCGCGGGCGGAGGGCGGCACCACGCGCGCCGAGTAGCCGAGCTTGCAGTGAGAGCCACACTGCCGGAGAAGGTGGAGAGCCACCTGCGCGTCCTCCAAGCCGGCCAGTGCGCCCAGGGGCTCCGCTGCCGTCTTGACTCGTTCCTGCGTGTGCTGGCGGCAGAAATCGTCGCTCCCGATGGGCGCGCCGAGGAGCTCAAAGCAGCCGTCGGAGCGCAGTCGGAAGCCCGTTGGGAAATCCGCCGCGGACGCGTTGCTGTCTGCCCCCGCCGCAGGGACAACCTCGCACTTGCCCGGCCCCGTGCTGAGGTTGAAGCCGAATGCTGCGAGCTCGGCCACGACGAGGCGCAGGAAGCGAGACACGGCCTGTCTGTCGCCCGCCACGCAGCCGTCATCCAAGTAGAAGAAGACGAGGTCCAGGCCGGCGTCCTGCGCGAACTCCCTGAGGCTGCGGCCCGCCGTCTCGGCGCAGCGTTGGAGTGCCAGGGAAAAGAGCAGCGGGCCAAGCGGGTCGCCCTGCTGGACGCCGCACTCGGAGCGCAGCGTCTGTTTGCCGAGGAAGAGTAGCGAGGGCCCGCCGTAGCACCAGTCCGCCCAGGGTGCCAGCGCGGGAAAGTCCTCGCGCACTGCCCGGAGGATGGCTCTCCGGTCCAAGGTGATGAAAGCGTTCGAGAGGTCTAACTCCACGAAGACTTTGTCCCTGTCGCCCCGGTTGCGCGTGAACCGCTGCCTGGCCACGTGGATCGCCGCCTCCGCGCCTCCCGGGACAGCGACGCCGACCTGGAGGGGCGCCAGGCGGTCGCGGGCGGCCTCGGCAACCTCCTTGCAGAGGCACTTGCCCACCAGGCGGCGGAGTGTCTCGCCGACGGCCACCGGGCGGAAGCCGCCGTCGTTCTTCGGGAGAGCCACCAGCGAAGCCCCAGCGAAGTAAGCCGCGACCGCCGCCAGGGCCTGGCCGCGCGCGAGCACGTTGACGAGACCAGCGAGCTGCTCGACGACCTCGTCCCTGCGGGCTGCCGTCGCCAGGGCGTCCTGCAGTGTTGCGGGCGCAGGCCAGTGGGGCCGGCGGCCGAGCCCTTGGGGAAGGCCCGCCTTTTGCACGACTGAGACGTCGACCTGGGCTGCGGCGGCCGCGTGGACTAGCAGGCAAGCTAGCCAGGTCCACGACCGGCTGCTGGCTGCGGGGGTGTTTGCGGCTCATCTGGTCCACGACTGGGTACGTTTGAACCTCTGCGCGCGCGCCTTCCAGAACATTGACATTTGAGGCCTCGGCCCCTGTCCCCACACCTTCCAGGAGGGTGCATCGCAATTCTTCCCACAGTGATTTTGAAGTTGAAACCAATCGATGTTTGACGTTTCACAACCGACTTAACAAGATAATTCGCTGCAGCATTCGTGAAACAACGCATTCACAGTTGCCCCGTGAGTGCAGTATGACGCGCGTTTGCTTGTATATTGGGCCAATGAGGGGAGGAGGAGGAGGGGGGGGGGAGGAGGAGGAGGAGGAGGAGAAGGAAGAGGAGGAGGAACCATATAACACCAAAGGCGTGCCACGGGACGGCTGTTCATCGCCAAGGGCGTCTTGATTCCGTCCGCCTCCTCCTCCTCCTCCTCCTCCTCCTCCTCCTCTCCTCCTCCTCCTTCTCTCCTCCTCCTCCTCCTCCTCCTCTCCTCCTCACCTCCTCTCCTCACCCTCTCCCTCCTCCCCCTCCTCCTCCCCCTCCTTCTCCTCCTCCTCCTCCTCCTCTTCCTCCTCCTCGTCCTCCTCACCCCCCCCCTCCTCCCCCCCTCTCCTCCCCTTCTTCCTGTGCAAACATATGCGCGCGCACTCGTCCACGTCCAAAGAAGACGGCCACTCCGCAGAGTGGCCCACCCACCCGCGGCCGCCCTGGCCGTCGCGCCTCCCCCCTCAGAGAGTGGCCCAGCACCCGTGAGCGGCCGCCCTGGCCGCCTTGGACCGCTCCGCGCGGTCCCACTCCGTGAGTTCCCTGAAGAGTTTCCCGTCGTTGTCCTGGGGGAGCGGATGGGCAAGGCGGAAACGGAGAGAAGGAGGAGCGTTTGGAGGCGGGGGGGGAGTCGAAGGAGAGGGAGGGGATAAAGCGGAGGGGAAGAGTGAGGAGGAGGAAGAGAAGGAGTTTTAGATCGAAGGTCATAGACATTGATCCCTACGAAATCGCAGGCCTCGTCGAAGCGAATCGCCACATTGATATGCTCCACTTCCCTGACAGCAGCTAGGATATCTGCCAAATCTGCAGCTGAGATCTCAATCGGCTGAACGGCAGGGTCGAATGACGGCTCGGGTGCCTGGTTGAGTTCGCCAGGGAAGAGTGGAGCATGGAAATCATTATGGGAAAGCATGTGGGCGTCGCCTCCTCCTCCTCCTCCTCTTCCTCCTACTCCTCTTTCTCCGCCTCCTCCTTCCTCTTCGCCACCTCCCCCACTCGTCCTCCTCCCGACCTTGCCCCCGCCGTGCCCCCCTCCATCCCTCTTCCTCCTCGCCTTCAAACTCGCCGCCCTCCTCGTATTCCTTGCCATTCTCCCTCGCCCTCTACATCGCCCCTCCTCCGAATTGCTGGAGGAGGGGGGGGCAAGGGAGGAGGGGGAGGAGGGGGGGGAGGAGGAGGAGGAGGAGGAGGGCGATGGCGGGTCCTTGACAGCTGGCTCCACCGCAGAGCCGATGTCCACCAAGTACGGGGCCTGGTACTTGTAGGTCACGCCGCCGACCACGACGGCGATGTCGTCGTAGCGCACGCCGTGGGTCGCGGCGAACATCTTGGGATCCTTGACCTTGCGCTTCTTCTTCGCTGGTTCCTGGTACTGGACGACCGACTCGCCGTGCTCGTCGTTCTGCTCAGTCTCCTCGGCCTTCGGTTTTGGTTGCGGCACGGGCCCGATGAACCAGGCGAAGCAGCAATCGGACTTCTGCGCATTCATCACATGTGCGCCATCGAGGTAGACAGGAGGTCCAAAGCCACCTGCGTCGCCGAGGTACATCGTCGATGTTTTGGGCAGGTGCGCCGCCGCAGCCTCCGACACAGCTCTTCCCCAGAAAGAGAGCCGCGTCTTCTCAGTCGGAGGGCCTGCTCTCGTCAGAGAAACCTTGGGCCCCTTCTTGCTGTCTACGCGGGCGTCGGCAAGCAACACCTCGAGGTTGGTCGTCTCCACCCCGTCCAAGCTGGTGTAGGCCTTCCTTGCGATGTCAGCGAACTCCACGTTCAGCTTCGCCAAGATGTCCCTCTGCAGGATCGCCGAGTCGATGCAGCTGTCACCGCCCTCATTCTCGAGGGTTGTCGCCTTCCACTTGGTCACTGCGATCGGCTCGGGCGCCTTGGGCTTGACCTCGGACGGAGAATTACTCAGTGGTGCGGGTTGCTGGGCACCTGCGCCGCAAGTCTCAATGCTCTGTGGCCCCCTCGGTGCCACTACCGCCTTGACCTCGTTAATTAGTATCTCAAGCGGGCGATCCAAGATTCGGCTCGACTCAATCTCGTTCGCGTTCATCTTGTCAAAGACCTCCAGCACCTGGGCAATAGCAGCAGTTCGCGACGCAGGAAAGATATCGATCTGGTTGTCAAATTTGAGGCCCGCGACCGCCAAGCCGAACTGGCTCAATATCCCAGGGAATGCCTTGGACGCCTTGGTAGCCAACAGTTGATTCATCTCTTTCCTCTTCTTCTCGGCCGTAACTCCGTCGTAGCGTTGGCAATGCCCGTCCAAGTCCTTCAGCTCTTTCATCAACATCGGCATGATCTGCTTGAACATTTTCCCGTGCTTGGCCCAGAGCTCGATGATGGGTTGCATCGGCGCCTCCTTGTCAGAGAGAACGGTTGGCGCATAGGTCTCCATCAGATCGTCAATTATTTTCTGAGAGAGCGCGGACAGGTACGGCTTGCTGGTGCACGACACGCCATCTCGCACGTTGACAGGCTGCTTTCCCATGGAAGACACGAAGTGGAGAAAAACAAAAAAAAAACCTCTGCCGATGAAGTTCGAGCACTGCTGGTCCGAGTTCCAGCGAATGCAGCTTCTTGAACACGTCGCCGATTTCAGAAAGCAGGTCAAGGAAAGCAGATGAGTCTGACTCCTGCCAGAGCTTGCCTTTGCTGAATGCATCGGCCAAGGGGTCCCATTCCACTGGGATCACACGGTATACCTCCTGCTCAGCAGCTTCTACCAAGATATCGAAAGAGGCGTTCTGGTCATGGACGGCCCCTCCAGCTTTCATAACGGCCTGCATGACTGTGAACATCGCTCCATTGATCGCGGACGCAGAGATGGGGGTCGCCATGATGGGCAGGTCGACGTTGTTCTCCTGACGCGGATGTGGCCAGTAGGTTGGCCTGCAACCGCAAAGGGTGGGTAGGGGGACGTACGTCCCCCTACCCACCCTTTGCGTTTGCAGGTGGGTAGGGGGGCGTACGTCCCCCTACCCACCCGTTGCGTTTGCAGGCCAACCTAATGGCCACCAGTTGCGTTTTCATACCTCCACCCACGGGCTCCCTGAGGAAGGTCTCGATCACTTCGGCAACCGCCCCATGGGAACCCGCAGCTTCCCGTACTTCTTCAGCGAGACCTCTCGTCGTCGCAGTATCTGCTAGCGGAACGAGACCATCGAAATTACCATCGTCGTCTTCCTCATCGAATTTGCCTTGGACGAAGTCGGGGTCAGAAACTCTCGGCATGAGCTTCAAGCTCTTGTACACGTACGTTTTGAAGTGCTTGATGAGCTTGCTGAAGCCCTTGATGTCCTTCTGTGCCATGTTCACCGTGATGGTCACTTCGCCGTTCAGAACGCCGCAGAGCGCGGCGTACTTGAAGGCATCGGCAAGGTCATTCTGGCGACGGTCTATCTTTAATATGTAGTCGATTCGGTCCTGAAGCACATCCAAGAAGACGAAGTTCCTTTTCTGCTGCTCGCCCTCACCCTCGAACTTCATCTGCGGGGCCACAAGCGCGCTGGGGGGGTCGATCTTGGGAGTCGGCTTCTGCCCACGTGCTTTTGATTTCGCCTTTCCTTTGCCCTTGGTCTTGGGAGCGGCGGCGGCCTTAGCCTCTGGCCGCGCGTGCTGTTGGGCCTCCTCCTCCAGTTCGGTCAACGTCTTGCTCTTGTCCATCCCCCTCAGCAGGTTGTCGACGTTCGCGTCTACGAGCTTGGCGATGGGCACCTTGCCCAGGCCCGTCGGCAGCAGCGGACACGTGCCTACATGCTTGCCGCCAGCAGGAAGCAGGAGCAAGCAGGCATCGACGATCCACTCTGGGAACGAGTTCCTGAGCTTGCGAAAGATGTGGTAGATGCCCAAGAAGATCTGCGAATCGTTCGTTGCGGCTGGATCCGACAAGTCACACTGAGCGTTGATTCGGGCCTCCAGCGCTTCCCAAACGGTCTTGCCAGCATCTGGCCCGCGGAGGATCTCAACTTTCTTCGACTCCTTGGCGACGTGCAGGCACACCTCGAGATGCCTCGGCCTCTCCCACCGTCTCGGCAGGATGCTGCAAGCGAGCTCGTGCTTCATCGTCTCGTGGATCGGGTACGTCAACGATGCGATCGTCCACTTCATGTCGGATTCCTCCTGTCCCACTTCTTGTCAATGGTGATGACCTCCCTGTAGCACTCCAATATCGTCTTCTTCGTGATGTTGTCGTTGCCCTGGTTGCCGTACTCCTTGAGGAACTTGCGGCCGTCTCTCGGGATGTCCTTGCTGTAGGTCTTGGCGTTCGGCAGTCCACCAGCTTTGGCCAACTGCACCATTGAATTCGTGCCCTCAACGTCGGCCTCATCCGCCATGTAGAACGCCTCGATGAGCGTTGCCCAGTGTGCACACTGGAACTGACCTGCCCCCTCCGTCGCGATCAAGAAGGGGCCCTTCCGCAAGTTCAGCAACAGGCCGATGCTCTCGATAGGTTTCCTGAGCCCCAAGCGGGAGCCCAAGTCGCCCCTGTCGTTGCAAGGGCACCGAGTAACCGCTTTCACCCCAGCAGGTGTGTAAAAGGAGACCGCCGTGTTCTGAGATATACCCCAAAACCTGTCAGCCAACGACATCAACTGCTCATCTGGTAACGGCCCGAACCGATCACGGATAGTGTCGTACTTCCCACTGTTGTCCCAGATATCGTGGGGGGGTGGGCTCGCCATGAGCGTCTCGAAAGAGGTCGGCACGATCGGCCCCGCGTGGAACGCCGGCGGGGGCATGGGGCTTCAGGGCCGCGGGCCCTCCGACACCGCCTGCTCCCCAGGCGCGCGGCCTCAACGTTTCCACGTCGAGCATATGGGCCAAAATGGCTAGAGAGACGGAGGATGTGACACAACCACAAAGTAACAACACACAACTGCATCGCTACAGATTCTCTTGGGCAGTGCTCTTGGGCGTTCTCGAACGTCTGGTGGTCTGGTGGTCTGGGGGTCTGGTGGTCCAGTGGTCTGGCGGTCTGATGATCTGGTTGTCTGGTGGTCTGGTGGTCTGGTGGTCTGGTGGTCTGGCGGTCTGGTGGCCTGGTGGCCCGGTGGTCTGGTGGTCTGGCGTCGTCGGGCAAACGACGACGCAAGCACGAGCAAACGCAGACCAGACCAGGGAGTTGGGGAAATAGCGTACCAATCTTGCGATTGGTACGCTATTTCCCCTCTTAGTTTTGGCGGTGCTAGATGCGCTCCTTTTGCTAGACGCGCCCCTCTGTTAGACAGGCTCCCTCGCCAAGCTGGTTAAACAAACCTCAGTGGTGCTAGACGCGCTCCACGGTCAAACAAGCCAGGGAGTCGGGGCACGAAACTACATGTTTGTTAACGGGCTTCCTTAGTGTGCGTGTAGATAGGGCCGTGAACAGCCCAAAATCGAGCGTCAAAATCTTTAAAAATATTGACGCTGGTTTTTGGCCTAGAATCTAGTGCGCGTGTAGATAGGGCCGTGAACAGCCCAAAATCGAGCGTCAAATTTTGAAAAAATATTGACGCTGGTTTTTGGCCTAGAATCCCCCCCTCTCGGGCCTCGGCGGGACGGAGGGGGGTGGGACAGCGAGGAGCGCGCTCAGAGCTGCGAGAGACAGTCCACAATCTTTGGGGCTCAAGCTTATAAGAACAACGCCCGAGGCGCACATAACTAAACCGAAGCACATCAAACACAAACCAACCAACACGAGGAGGGGAGGAGGAATGGATGGACGGGAGTCGCACAGGTTCTTAACTCAAGATGCGGAGTTTGACATATTGTGCCAAGGTCGTCACCGCAAAGGCCCCCCCAAGAGGCTCACTTAGACATCCTGTGTCAAGGTACCCTCCCCCAGAGGCCCCCACTTAGACATCCTGTGTCACGGTGCCCTCCCCCAGAGGCCCTCACTTTGACATCCTGTGTCAAGGTCCCCTGCCACAGAGGCCCTCGCTTAGACATCCTGTGTCAAGGTACCCTGCCCAGAGGCCCTCACTTAGACATCCTGTGTCAAGGTCCCCTGCCCCAGAGGCCCTCACTTAGACATCCTGTGTCAAGGTCCGCTGCCCCAGAGGCCCTCACTTAGACATCCTGTGTCAAGGTCCGCTGCCCCAGAGGCCCTCACTTAGACATCCTGTGTCAAGGTCCGCTGCCCCAGAGGCCCTCACTTAGACATCCTGTGTCAAGGTCCGCTGCCCCAGAGGCCCTCGCTTAGACATCCTGTGTCAAGGTCCGCTGCCCCAGAGGCCCTCACTTAGACATCCTGTGTCAAGGTCCGCTGCCCCAGAGGCCCTCACTTAGACATCACGTGTCAAGGCACCCTGCCCCCCGAGGCCCCCACTTAGACATCCTGCGTCAAGGTCCCCATCCCCCAGAGGCCCTCACTTAGACATCCTGTGTCAAGGTCCCCTCCCCCAGAGGCCCTCACTTAGACATCCTGTGTCAAGGTGCCCTGCCCCAGAGGCCCTCACTTAGACATCATGTGTCAAGGTCCCCTGCCCCAGAGGCCCCCACTTAGACATCCTGTGTCAAGGTGCCCTGCCCCAGAGGCCCTCACTTAGACATCCTGTGTCAAGGTCCCCTGCCCCAGAGGCCCTCACTTTGACATCCTGTGTCGAGGCCCGCTGCCCCAGAGGCCCTGACTTAGACATCATGTGTCAAGGTCCCCTGCCCCAGAGGCCCTCACTTAGACATCCTGTGTCAAGGTCCGCTGCCCCAGAGGCCCCCACTTAGACATCCTGCGTCAATGTGTCCTCCCCCAGAGGCCCTCACTTAGACATCCTGTGTCAAGCTGCCCTGCCGCCGAGGCCCTCACTTAGACATCTTGTGTCAAGGCTCCGTCCCCTAGAGAGCATCACTTAGACATCATGCGTCAAGGCGCCCTCCTCCCGAGGCGCTCGCCCTGCTCTGCGACCTCGCAGCGGGCATCTAATCGCCCCCCAGCTTGAGGGTGGGAGGAGGAGGAGGAGGAGGTGGAGGAGGAGGAGGAGGAGGAGAAGGATGCGGGGGAGAAGGAGGAGTGAGAGAGGAAGAGGCAGGCGAACGGTTTGCGAGTGAGGGAGGGGGGAGGAGGGAGGGAGGATGGAAGGAAGAAGTTGGGGGGGAACAGATACAGGGGGAGGAAGGAGGGACGGTTCCTCACGCCTTTGCGTTTGTTTCGCAGTCTGCGCACGCTGGGCATATAAAGGAAGCCCAGTCGATGACCTCACGATTGGCGTGGATTCGCAAGGCACACGCGTCGTGCCACACCACAGCGCAGCACGTGCATTTGAAGAGGGAGCTCCCGATCCCAGGATCGGCGACTTTGTCGGCTGCGCTCCTTGCTAATTCGGTGCACAACGCACGCGAGCCCTCAGCGGTGGGCCCTTTTAGTAGTTGTGCGTCAGTCCATCGTTGCAACGCCAAACACCACTCTGGCATAGGCTCTCTGCGTGGGGCTGTGGCCTTCTTCATGACGGCACCAGTGTCGGTGATGATCGCGCGACAATTCGTATAGTTCTGGAGGGGCACCACAAACGGGATGTTGCATTTGATCCGTGACTTTTCGTCGATCTGCACGTGCCGAGCCTCCCAGGCCCACGGATTCTCCCAACGCACGAACATGCATGCGCCCTCATACACAACCTTGGGACACATACTCAACCCGCGCCGAACTTCAGACCCAAACAACTTGCCCCCCGCCCCCACACACTAGCACCTTGAACATAGAGTTCCCCTTCCAGGATCGGGATCGGGCCTGAGGTTCGGGCACGGGTTTGGATGCTTCCCAGTGCCAGCGAAATCACATGACGATCTAGCGGGGTCGCGGCAAGGCCCTGGGCCTTCGAACGAGCGTCCTCGATGGCCTCTTTGCCAGCAGCAGCGGCCCTGCGCAAGGCAGCCAAGGCACCGCCATCGATGCCGACCGCGTCGACGGGGCAAGGCGCACCACCATGGCCATGCCCGTCCTCGCGGAAGCCGTCCTCGTCGATGCCGAACAGTCCGTCGTCGCCCGAGTCGACCGCCCCCTCATCAGCAGACTCCTCATCGCCGAGTTGAATATCAGCGCCGTCCGTACCCATGTCCAACATATCTTCCAGCAGTCCCTCCAGATCTAACTCGGCATCTCGTGCATCATCAGCCTCCGCCCCACGATCTGGAAAAGCTTCACCACCGTCAGCGGCATCACCCCCATCGGCCTGATCTCCCTCATATCCAGGTTTACCACCCGAGCTGTCTTTTCTTGTTGGCGGTCTTTTCCAGACTATGTAACTAGACTTCTCGCTCGCAATCTCCACAATGGCTCGGTCGAGAGAGGTCCACACAGCTTGGTACTTGAATAACCGTAGCCTGCGACACTCGCCCCTGCGTTCAATCATTTGAGCAAGCGCCCGCCCCAAATTCACGATGTCGAAAGGTCGGGTGAGGGTGGAGGTGTCGGCCACCAAGTTTCCGAAGGCGACGTGCACGGTATACTTGTGAGACGTAGCAACAATGAATGCAGCACGAGGTTCACCACATGGAGCGCCAAACGACATGACAATGTTGATTAACCCTGGTAGCATCAACTTCCTCGCCGAAGATAAGAATCCAGCTGCGCGGACCATGCCCCCGCTTGCTGCGTGAGGGCAGGGCTTGAAACAACCTTCGGCAGGTGCCCGGCCGCACGCAGAAGCGCCTATGAAACGATGGGCTTGGCGAGCAGAGGTCATCTCAGCCATGATCTCTCTGTGAAGCCCCGCGCAAGCACTAGCGTCGATGGGGTCGCCCTTTTTGATCGCCATTCTAGCCGAGGCCAAGGGTAAGTGTAGGAACCCAGCTCGCTTCGACATCTCCTGAAGCACATTGTTCATGCCTTCCACTTCCTGTGTATCGAATCCAAGGCCCGACCTCCACATGAGCAAAAATGCGGCGAGGTTTAGTGGGACTCGCCCAGTAACCCGAACGACATCATACTCGTCCTTGAATAGTTTACGCGACTTCCACGCCACATCAGATATCGGGCTATCCAAGCAGCAGTCGCTAGCAGCCAGCAGATCCGCTGCCACGCGTTGTCGCTCCTCGCACGCTCCCCCTGGAGGCGTTAAAAGCAAAACCAGCAGACGCCAAGGCCGCGAAGTAGCAGGATCGACAAAGCGGAACTTCCACTGCGCTGCGATTTCCAATGTCAAAGCGGCGATCATGGCCCTAACGTCGTTGTGCTTGTTCTCGGGCACTATGCTCCAGATTGGACCCCGATATGCATGATTGTGAATGGTCGTCGGGTCGAGCTGGTTGGATATTTCTGCAAACCATTGCGAAGCTTTCTTCGTCAAGAAAACGGACAGGGGAGTATGACCCAGGTAAGTTCGATCTTCTGACCGACAGCGCCTCATGGCTGCATTGCACTCTTTGGCTGCAGCTTGCCACCAATTTAATGCATGCGTCAACGTTCGTTTACACCTGTTCGAGACCACGATCATCGCCAGGAAAAGGGGCTCGGCCATTAGCTTGACGACGTTATCTTTCCATTTTGTTTGCTCGGCTTCGTAGGCTGCGTCTTCCTCGGCACCAGGGCCCGACGGTTTCGCTTTGGGTTGTTTTTTTCAATGAAGCTGTGATGACTTGTCGGAGATAAGGTAGAGCAGCAATGTAATGCGCCTCCACTGAATCAGTGCTGCCCCACCTCCCTCGCAAACATCTCTTCGGCGCTGTGCTCATCACATTGGCAGCCTCGTCGCCCAACTGCACGGCCTGTTTCCGAATAGTTTCAGCAGCGCCAGTTCCCCTCCAAAGATTTGCCAAAGTGGCAATGCCAGAGAAGTACTTGGTCGGGAACTCGCTGGTGCATTCCCAACCGTCAAGTCTTGTGAAAGCCTATGTTTTCAGAGCCCATGGGTTGCTCACGCCCCATTGTTCTATCAAGGGAAGAGGGAGGAGGGAGGAGGGAGGAGGGAGGAGGGAGGAGGGAGGAGGAGGAGGGGGAGGAGGAGGAGAAGGAGGTGGGGGAGGGGGATTAGGATGAGGAGGTAAAGCGCATGTTTTCCGAGCCCATGGGTTGCTCACGCCCCGATATTCTCTCAAGGGAGGGGGGAGGAGTCCGAGGGGGGAGGGAGGAGGAGGAGGAGGGGGAGGAGGAGGAGGAGGAGGAGGAGGAGGAGGAGGAGGTGGAGGAGGAGGAGGGTGAGGACGAGGAGGATGATAATGAACAGAGCGGGAAAGAGGAGGCGGTCCTCCTCTTCCTGTTTCCCCTCCTTTTTCACAATTGTTTCTCCTCTTCCTCCTGGGCCACAGGACCACCCTCCTCTGTTTCCCCCTTTCCCCTCACCAAGAGCATCGGACAAAAGGGGGAACAACCCATGAGTCCCCCTGCCTTTTTCACGACGAGGTGAATCTGGTGCAGCACGCACCAGCACACCGTGTACAACACGTTGGTCGCGCTCAACATTACATTGCGAGCCCGACGAATAAAACCTTGATTGTCGGGGCCTTGGTCCAAAGTGAAGTTGTACACCGACACCCTGTGTTGATGAAGCCCACAGTGTTTGACACGATCCTCGAAATGAGGGCAGCTCACAGACGACATCTCGATCTTCACTAAGTTGTATGTCTCTTCCCCAGTGCCAGACGCCTGAACTTGGAGGTCACATGCGCTGGAAACGGACGGGATGATCAACTTCTCAACGTCAAAGGTCGAGGGGTCGTCGTCGATCATTGCGTTCATGATTTCGATGCCCTGTGTGAAGCTCGATGTTACCATAGACACGTGGATCTTGTGCTTGTCGATCATGTCTTGCTTCGTCCCGTCCCCCTTGTAGTTGTGACACTCGACGAACCAATCACCTGTGGAGGCGGCTTCGTCGACGAAGGTGTCGGCGCCACGGTAAAACTGTCGCGAGCGAACCTGCTTGCCAATGCATGCCTTGTGTTCGAACCCTACGACAATCGCCCTCGAATTCTCTGACAGGCCACCAGAGCGGGCATCGCCCGCGACGATAGCAGCGATGGCACCAGATCCCAAGTGGCCCCTGTTACGATGTAAAGCTAGCGTGTACCCACCATATACCGCCGCGTTCCTCCGTGGCCGAAAATTTGCAATAGCGACCAAGGCTTTCTCTGATTGTTTGGCCTGCTCGACCGCAGCCACAAGATCACCGCACCGTTTCTCGAAATGAGTTTTGCTCTGGCGTGCTGCTTTCAGCTCTGCTTTCAAACTACGAATCTCATGGTCGCGGCCGTTCAGAAGCTCCACCAATTCATCTCGTGAACACGATGCGTACGGGACCAAGCACATATCTGGTGCAGCCGCAGCCTCTCCAGTTGAATATGCTGGGTCGTCAACCATAGGAATGACCTGCGTCGAGAGCCTAGGCCGCTTCCGTGGGATACCCAATCCTTCCAGAAATAATTGTAAATCCTCTTGGGTGTAGTGCTCTCCAGATACTCGCTCCCAGACCGCTGGCAAACAAGCGACTGTCATGTTTGCCTTATCGTGCCAACAAAGGTCGTCGCAGTCTGGGCACGGAAACACTTGGCCAAGGATCTCCACGATAATATGTTTCAAGCGAGTTGTCCCCAATCCATCTGACCCAACAATGGCGTGCAACATGTGGGCCACATCGATGATACGAATACGGCCGAACTGGCCAACTTGGACATTGACATTGCGTGAGCGGGCTATCGAGATGAAGTCCTGGAGATATGCTGTCTTGCGCTGCGACATCCTGAGTCCACGTGCCCACAAACGGGCGCGTTCGTGCGGGCCAAAACGGCCGCGGGTGGGGGAGAGGAGGAGGAGGGGGAAGCGGCGGCACATGACCCAGATGCGTGTTGACCGAACATATCCCCCAGACAATGTTCTCACTAGCTGTGTCAATAATGAATCGTTTGTTAGGGGCGGGGTGTGCCGGCGGCGTTGGCTTGGTTTATTTTTGCATAAATAAATCGCTACAGGGGCTTGGGGGCAACCCAGCCAATATGTATGCGACAGCGACTTTAGGGTTGCCATGAGGGGGATGCGCACTTGACTCGTTGGCTCTCTCGACGAAGAGCCCTCCTAAACGTCCCGAGTCCGAAATGGTTGAGCGCGGTGACTTCGCAATTTGCATGTACTTTCTGGGGCCGCAGACGCACGCATGCTATGGCAGCGTAAGTATCGATATCGTTTGGCGCGTTGTTTTATGTTCCCGACGGCGTTGATGTTTAAAAAGAAGGGGGCCCAGGGGGGCCCTTCGCCCGTGCACCCGAGCTGTAAATGTCAAAGTTTCTGAAGCCCCCAAAAAGCCCGTTCAACCCTACCCAGTCCACGACGGCCGGCGTGACGGACACAGGCGGCTCCGACGTCAGCGAAGCGCAGCTTTTCGAGTAGAGCCCCTCCGAAGCCAAGTCGAGGCAGCGCTGTGCTCGGTGAGTCGCCTTGTCCGTTCCCCCGGTCTGGCGCCGCTCTGTCGTCTCCGCCCAGAGCGTCTGGCGCTCTCCCTCCAGCCAGCGGCGGCAGAGGTTCTTGGCTTCCTGCTCGCTGGCGTTCCGGCTGCCTCGGCCTCCGCGGCTGTGTGGGCGCAGCGCGCACTTGGGCAGCATGGCCAGTTGGACCCAAGCTGCTTCGGTGTTGTGGTGGACCGCCAACGCCACGGCCTGCACCAAGCACTGTGCCCACAACGCCCTGGCCCCCTTGGGCGCGTGGCGCCTCGTGCCGGCGTGGCTGGAGAAGACGGTCCGCAGCGAAGGGAGCCCTGGCTGGCCGGCCGCGTCGCCAGCGTCGGCCAGAGGGCACACTCCCTGGCAGCGGAGGCTCAGGAACCGTTGACGAACCGAGCATTGGCCGAGGGCGCGTTGGTCAAGGGAACTCCTGCAGGACGGGCGGCAGGTTGGGGTAGCGGCCCGCCGCGTGCTCATTCAAGTGGACCCTCATGCTCTCCTGGCAGGACCACCCTGCCGAGACGGCAGGATCGGCGCGCGGGCAGCCGGGCACCGGGCAGCGACGCGGGCCCGCCGCCGGGCTGCAGGGCGGGGCGCGGCGGGGGCTGGCGGCGGCGGCTGCGCAGCCTGCGGCGGGAGGGCAGCAGCGGCTGGCTCCGCAGCGCGCCCGGCGCCTCCCTCTGCCTGCATGGCCGGAGGCTGGGCGCCCGCGCGGGCAGCAGCAGCAGCAGCAGCAGCAGCAGCAGCAGCAGCAGCAGCAGCAGCAGCAGCCTCCTCCGGCGCAGCTCGCCGGCGGCGCTCGGCCAGCGGCATCCCCGCGTCCTCGTCCATGGCGTTCGTGTCGTCGAGGCGCATGCTGGCGATTCGCTCATGGAGAAGTGGGTCATCGCCGGGCTCGTCCCCCTCGCTGCGATTGCGCCTGAGCGCACGGCGAGCCGGCGAGGCGCGAGTGCCGACCTCCACGAACGTGTTCCTGACCGACACCTCGGCCTCCCCCTCCATTTGCGCAGGGCCCGCACTCGATGAACTTGCCGTCCCTGGCGGCGGCGCCAACGGCGCCACTCGTCGAGGCGAGGTGGAGCGGTCGCGCTCTGGCCGGCTCGTGGAGCCCCTGGTGCACGTGCACCTGTTCATCTCCCAATGGCACGTGCCGCACACTCCTCCGCTCCCCGACCCTGCTGGGAAGGCTGGGGCGATGAGGGTCCTGACGATCAGGACCACGTGACCGCCCGAAGCCAACGGCATGTCCGAGTACGTGGCCGGACTGAGGCTGATCGTCGCGGCCAGCGTGAGGAGCTCGCAAAACGGCCTGCTGACGTGAAACTCGGCGGCCAGGCCCACGGAGCACAAGCAGGCCAAGCAGCGCTGGCTGGGTCCGCCAAGGATCGCGGCCCCGAGGCAGAGTACGTCCCAGGGGGTAGAAGCCACGCACGCTGCGAGCAGCACCGCTGGCGCCTGCCCAGGAGCCGACAATGAGTGGCCGACGAGGCCGTGCAGCAAATGCGCGAACACCGTGCTGCAAAGCCATGGTAGGCCCCACGTCGGCATGGACACAAGCAGCGGCGGGAAGCTGCAGAGAGCCCGATGCACCAAGCTCAGCCCCGCATCGGCGAAGCCTGGAACTCGAGGTAGAGGTGCGTAGACGGTGGGGCCGCTGACGGGGCTCGACGTCGTGGACCGGGAACCCGAGGAGCTGGCGGGCGAACTCTGAGGCGGGAGTACTTGTTGTTGTAGCCGGGGGCCCAGGGGCACAGTTTGGCCCGGATGACTTTCCCTGTCAAATAAACAGGGTGCGAGCGTCGAGGGGCGCACTTTGATAGAGAAAAAACAATGCGCACTGGTGGGGGACCAACAGGCCCGGGAGGAGGGAGGAACAGGAAGGTAAGCCTGCGAACGTTCGAAGAAGTCCTAGGCGAAAACGTCATTCTACAAGGAAGTCTCGGGCGGCAGCCCACGACGGGCGGGCGATCCTCTGACGGGCGGGTCGGGCGGGTGGGAAATTCAAGCGGGATGCCTGAGTAGGGCGAGAGCGCGATTCCCAAGTAAAGTGTGACGGCGTCCTTGGCGCGAGCGTGGTGCCTGAGCGTAGATAGCGCAATTTCTGAATAAACTGCGAAGCAGTCGCAGGCGAGAGCGCAATTCCTGAAAAGGGGATGTCTGGCGGGAGCGGGGGTCTAGACTAAAGCGCAAGGAAATCTTAAGCGGGAGCGCCGTTCTTGAGTGAATTGCGAAGAAGCCTCAGACGGAAGGGGGGGTCCTGACTAAATTACGAGGAAGTCACGAAGTCACAGGCGGGAGCGCCGATCCTGAGTACATTGGGAGGAAGTCTCAGGCGGGAGCGGAGGTCCCGAGTAAAGTTGGAGGAAGTGTAAAGCAGGAGCCGTTGAACTCTCATTCTTGAAGAATAATTATTGTTGATCCCCCCCACCGGTGCACATTGATTTTTCCGATTGAAGTGCCACCCCCGGGGCTCGCACATTGTTTTTTCTCAAGGAAAGTCTTCCTGCTCAAACTGTCCCCCTGCCCCCCGGGCTACAACAACAACGGTTCCCGCCTGAGACTTCCTCGATTTTTACTCAAGACCCCCGCTCCCGCCTGAGACTTCCGCGCAATTTACTCAGGAAAAGCGCTCCCGTCTGAGACTTCCTCGCAATGTAATCAAGACCCCCGCTCCCGCCTGAGACTTCCGTGCAATTTACGTGGGAACGGCGCTCCCGCCTGAGACTTCTTCGAATTTTACTCAGGACCCCCGCTCCTGCCTGACATTTCCGCGCAATTGACTCAGGAACGGCGCTCCCGCCTGAGACTTCCTCGCAATTTAGTGAGGACCCCCGCTCCCGCCTGAGACTTCCGTGCAATTTGCTCAGGAACGGCGCTCCCGCTTGAGACTTCCTCGCAACTTAGTCAGGGCCCCCGCTTCCGCCTGAGATTTCCTCACAATGTACTCAGGACTGCGCTCTCGCGTGCGACGTCCTCACAAATTATTATGGAATTGCGTTTCGGCGCTCAGGAACCACGCACGCGCCAAGGACGCCTTCACAACGTGGTATCTTCCCTCTTCCTTCGTCCTTCCCCCTCCCCTTCCTCCCACTCTCCCTCGTTCTTCCCCTCCTCCTCTTGCAGGGCCCGCGCCAATTCCAATGGCGGGCAGAGAGATGTACGCCCCCGAAGGATTGTCCGCCCGTTCCGGTTTGCCCGTACGTCTAAGCCCGCCGGCCCCAGCAAAGAGAAATAATCCCCCCGAAAGGGGTGTGATCGAAGACGAAGAGGGCGGGCATCGAGGGTGTAGGGTATACGTGTTGAATGACTCGCGGGCAAGTAAGAGCGTACAGCCTTAAAATGGTTGTTGTTGTAATCCAGGGGAGCAACAATGCAGTTTGACCCGGACTAAATTGTGAGGAAGTCTCAAGCGGGAGCGCCGTTCCTGAGTAAATTGGGAGGAGGTCTCAGACGGGAGGGGGGTCCTGAGTAAATTTGGAGGAAGTCTCAGGCGGGAGCCGTTGCTGTTCTAGTCCGGGGGGCCAGGGGCAGGATGGATGATCTTCCATGTCAAAAAACAAGGTGCGAGCGTCGAGGGGCACACTTCGGTTGAGAAAAACCGGTGTGCATCGGTGAGGGGGGATCAACAATACATGTTCTTCCGAAGTGAGAATCCAACAACAACAAATCAACAACAGCAGCAACAACAACATCAACAACAGCAGCAACAATAATTGTATGACTGTTCGCTCTTACTGGCACGCGTGTCTTGCATCCCGTATACCCCAAATCTCGGTACGCGCCCACTTCGTCTTCGATTGCACCCCCTTTCCGGGGGAATCCCTTCTTTGTCGGCCACTGACTGAAGTGCGAAAATCTCGAGCGATGGCGCCGTTCCTGAGTTCGGGGGCCTCTCTGGCCAAGGGCTCTCGGAATACCTATGGAGAAATATCGAACGGGAGCCCTTGTCGCCGTGTCAGGGTCTCCACCAACTTGCCTGAATTACGGAAAAGTCTCGAGCGAAAGCGCCGTTCCTGAGTTCAGGGGCCTTGGCCTTCTTGGCCAGGGGCTCTTGGAGTAAATCGTGAGGAAGTATCGAGCAGGAGTCCTTATCGTGGCTGGGCCTCCGCCAACTTAATTGAATTGTGAGGAAGTCTCGAGCGAGAGCGCCGTTCCTGAGTTCGGGGGCCTCTCCGGCTAGGGTGTCTCGGGGTGAATAGTGGGGAAATATCTAACGGGAGCCGTTGTTGTCGTAGCTGGGCCTCCACGGGCCCACATTCAGGCTCAAACCAACGCTCGAGCGGGAGCCTCGTTTTCATCGACATGTAGCTGGCGTCGAAGGGAGAGCGCGCGGAACCGCGTCCGAAGATCAACACAAATTATTATTTAGAACTGAATATACAACAATAACAACAATACTTATAAGATTGTTCGCTCTTATTTGCACGTGTGTCATTCAAAACGGGTTCCCCATACCCTCGATACCCACCCTTGTTGTCTTCGATCACACCCCCTTTTGGGGGATGTTTTGTCTTTGCGGGGGGTGGCGGGCTTAGACAAGCGGGCAACTTTGAACGGGCGGACAATCCTTCGTGGGCGTACATGTGCCCGCCATTGGAATTGGTGTGGGCCCTGCAAAAAGAGGAGGGGGAGAACGAGGGAGAGTGGGAGGAAGGGAAGGGGAGGGACGAAGGAAAAGGGAAAACGCCAGGAGAGAAGGAGCGAAGAGGGGGACGGTTGATTAAAGGCAGAGAGAGAGAGAGAGAAAAAAAAAGGAGAAGCAACAAACAAAAAAACATAGAAGAGAGGCAGCGACAAAGAGAGAGAGAGAGAGAGGGGAGAGAGAGAGAGAGAGAACAAAAAGAAAGAAAGAAAGAAAGAAGGAGGAGGCAGGAGAGGGGAGGGAGAAGGGAGGAAAGAGAGGAGGGAGAGGAGATAGGGCAGGGAGGCATAAGGATGAGGGAAGAAAGTAGGGAGAGAGAAGGGAGGAGAGGAGGGAGGAGGGAGGAGGGAGAGGGAGGAGGAGCAGGAATGTAAGAACGTGAACGTTCGAGGGAGTCCTAAGCGAAAGCGCCGTTCCTGAAGGAAGCCTCGGGCGGGAACCCACGACGGGCGGGCGATCCCTTGACAGGCGGGTCGGGCGGGTGGGACATTCAAGCGGGATGCCTGAGAATGGCGAGAGCGCGATTACTAAATTCGCCGGCCCAACGGGCCAGGGCGTGCTAAGATCTCCGGCGCCTGGTTAACAGTATTTCTAGTTCGCGCGGGGCGGCCCCTGGGGGTCCCCGGACGAAAAGTACCCCGGCAAGGTCCCGGCAAGTCCCCGGCAAGGTCGGGTCAGAGATGCCGGAGTTCTGTTTCGGAGTCCAAGAGGGCTCCAGATCGGTCCAAGAGGGCCCCGAGAAGCTTTCTAGACGGTCCAAGAGAGGCCCGAGACGGCCAAAGATCGCCCGAAGACGCCCCAGATGGCCCCAAGACAGCCCAAGAGGCCTCCAAGACACTCCAAGGGCCTGCCAAGAGGCCTCCGAAGAGGGCCCCAAGTTGCCAAAATCGTTGATTTTCATTTGTTTTTTTATGTGTTTTTCTGCGTTCTGGCCTTTTCGCTTCCGGACGCTCCAAGAGGGCCCAAGAGGCCTTCAAGACTGTTCCAAGACGGCCCACGAGGCTCCCAAGACGGCCCCGGAGCGGCCCAAGAGCGCCCCCCAGACGGCCCAAGTGCTGCCCAAGGCGGACCAAGAGGCCCCAAGACGGGCCCAAGAGGGGCTCAAGAAGGTAACCGAGAACTGAAAAATCGAGCCCTCCGCCCCAGAAGGCGCCCAGGACCCCGAAAGAGGCCCCAAGAGACTCTCCAAGACACCCCCAAGACGCCCCAATAAGCTCCCGTGAGGCCCCAAGAGGACCAACAACGTCAGGCCCCAGGCCCCAAGAGGACCAACAAATACCGCCAAGAGCCCGCCGAAAGCCCCCCAAGAGACCGTCACGAGAGCTCAGGAGGCCCCATGGAGGTCTCCCGAGTTCTCCAAGAGGCCTAAAAAGAAGCGCCAAGAGGCCCCAAACGGCCCCACCGAGGCTCCAAGAGGCCACGAACGCGCAAGCAAACGCCTGCGATGGCACAATACGGGCCGGCGGAATGAGCGAAGCGATTAAATAATTTGTAGCGGCGTCCTTGGCGCTGCGTGTTTCCTGAGCGTCGAAAGCGCGATTTCTGAATACATCGCATGGAAATCGCAGTCGAGAGCGCAATTCTTGAATCATAAGTGAGGGGCTCTCTGGCGGGGGCGGGGGGCCTGCGCACGCGCGCGATGGCAACGTAACTGGACATCCAACTCACGCCGCGCCCTCTTTCAAGGTCAGCTACCACTGCGGCCATGGTCCGGCCCTGCGCAGAGCGCGCCGTCACTGCCAAAGACGGGGTTATCATAAACTGCGTGCGCTTCACACTCAACACTGGATGTTTCCGATACCCGTCCAAGAACCATTGCCGCCCTTTCGATGGGGAGATCGGATGCAGCCCTGGCTCCCACCCTGGCAGGTGCCACTCCTTCGCATGGAAGTTCAACAATATCACTCTCGGCAGATGCAACAACACTTCCTCGTCTTCATCCCCAGTGACCTCGTCCTCGTGCAACACCCATCCACGGATCGTCGCTGTACGCCCCCGCAGGAGCTGCTTCTTTGATCGATCCAAGTGATCTCCCAAAGCCACGGGCATCCCTTTGGCCAGTGGCAGCCACCCGGGCAGGCTTGCACACTCCTTCTCGTGGTACCACAACCAACGTACCTTATCCTCCACCGTGTACGGCCGCCTCTGTTCCCCCCCATGACAAGGGCGGCCCCTGGCTGCGACCCAGAGCAACTGTTCTCCTCGCTCCTTGGCCCACTGCACAGCTCTGGGCTTCCCGACGTGGCAACGAATGTCCTGGTTCGCATAAATGGCGACAGCTTCTACAAATTTCTCCTCCCGAAACCGCGCGTCTTCTGCCGACGTCGCGACGAGCTTCCTCTTGCCCCGCTCACTTTTGCAAGCCTCGCACTCTAACTCGTTGCGCATCGAAATTGCATCTCTGTCTTCGACACAACGCGCTTTCCCGCGCGCCGGTGCCCCGTTCACCCACGACCCCGGAACATCCGTCGGTCCGCCATGCAAAAAATTGCGCGTGCGTTCAGACAACTTTCCTCGGCGAAACTCGTCCTGCACTCCAAGAAACCAGTCGTCCTGGTCTTCCACGCGCTTGCACTCCGTCAACTCCGTCATTCCCTGCACTGCACCATCGCCACCCGCTCCCCAATCGATATACTGTCCGTGGTCCTCTGCGGCACCCGGCGCGTATTTCCTCGCTTTTTTCAAATACGACGTGGGAAGCGCATTAATGGCTGTCCCAGATGGCGGCTCCAATTGATAGAAATGCCCGCAGAACAGCACATCCACGCCCCCGAAGGGCCTGGTGACGCCGCCTTCACCTACCTTCGCGTCGCTTCCAGCTGACATGCACGACCGCAAGTGTGAGTCTAGCTCTGCAATGAAGTTCGCGCTGACCATGCTCACCTCGTCCACAATCAGCCACTTCCACTGTGACATGCGCTGCGCTGCTTGCTCTTTCTTCGTTGTCTTCTTTGTCTCTGCGTTGGCATCGCCCGCCGCGTCCTTCTCTTTCGTTTTGTTCACACCAAGCCCAAATGCACTGCGAATCGTATTCCCGTCGAGAGCTGACGCGTTTGTAGCCTGCAACGCTGCCGCCTGGAAATCTATGCCGCGCGCCCACCCCAGCTCTTTTTCGAACATCTCCTTCCGGATCTTGTCTATGACGAAACTCTCCCCAGTCCCCGGGCCACCATGCAACATCCACACGAAGGGCTGCATATCAGAACCGCTCTGGCCTGTTTTCTTGCCGCTCGCGGACCTCCCGAATTCTTGCGCCAACACGCGATCCGCCACCTTCTCAACGACGCTACGCTGTCCCGCGTCCAACCCTTTCTCCGCAAGCCCTCCCCTCCATCTCCGCACACTTGACGCTGTTGCTTTCTTGGCCGCCACCACTCCTGGGGCACCTTCCTCCCCGCCCGCGCCGCTGCCTTCTGCGGCCCTCGACGCCGCGGCCACCGCTTGCGCTTTCTGCGCCTCCGCGTCATCCCACCTCAACACACCGCCCCCTCCGCGTTTATTGCGCTTTCCGTTCATCCGACCAGTGCTCACGCCCCGCGCGGCGTCGCCCCTGGCCATGGCCTCCCGGCTCCTCTCCTTTTCGCACTCCGCATCTACATTTGTCCGCCTGTCCTCTCTCCATGGACGTGCCTCCCGCGCGCGTCTTCCGCCTTGTCGCCGCGTCGACAATTCTCGGATCCAGTTCTTCATCGCTGTGCAGCTCGTCCTCGTGTTTGACCAGGTCTTCGTCCGTGACTTGTCGCAGATCCACCACGCCCATGTAGTTCTGCACGTGCCTCTTTGTTTCTTCACATGGCATGCCTCTCTTTAACCACTCCAATGACGCCTCCGCCCACGACCCCTGCGCTCCGCGGGAGTCCCGCAGGCGCGGCACTCCACATTCGACGTCGTCACGCAGCGTGAACGCCCGAAAATATACCATCAACAAAAGCCCGTTCCTATCCTCCTGCCCCGCTCCGTGCTTCGGCTGCGGCGCTCCATGAAAACTGGGGTTCCTCGGGCGCTCGTTCCGCACCAGCACCCACGTGTGCCGGGAATGGTACCCACGAAAAACTCCCCCATCCCTCCTTGATCACATAATCCACTCCGGCTTTCAATTGGGGTCCAGCCTGCGCACCGCCTTCGTCAGTATCCGCTCTCTGCTGGTCTGCTTCGCGGACCTCCTGCATCCCGGACAGCGTCAGCTCCGCCTGGTACTCATTGCTGGCCGCGGCTGCCAGCTCTGCTCCGCTGCGGGGAAACGCTGCCAACTCGATGCGCCAATATCGCAAGAACGCATACAACGATAGGTGTGCCAAGTCGGGCGCACCAGGAGCGTCAAGCGGGCACATGCCATACAAGTACACTGGACTCTTAGACACAATTCGAACCTTTTTCGACCCTTCTCGTTTGTCCGCTTCCAGAATCCCCGACGCTGCTACGGTAACACCGTCCCCGTCAGCACAGAGCCGCTCCGCCATGCGCACGGCTTCTGCCCCCGGGGTCATGGCAGTCTTCGCAGTCTTGATACTCTCGGCACCAGTCACGTCTCCGGGGTCTCGGTACGCTCGCAGATTCGCACTTTCCTGCGCTGACCGCACCACGCCTCCCCCGTACATGTCACTCAGATACCTCTTCATGTGCCTGTTCGCCCGGTACGCCGCGGTCCTGTCTTTCGTCTGCTCCGCCAGCGCGTGGTGGCCCTTTTTAATCTCCCTCACCTCGTTGAACGACGGGGCACACCGCTTGCACTGATAGTCCGCCGCATGCCCCGCTGCTGCATTCTGCGCTCTTTGCGCTGCCAGAACCATGTCGACGGGTCGATCCGTCTCCCAGCACCGCTCTTCGCACACGCACACACACCTATCGTGCGTCGCTTCCGTCACTGGGACCCTGTGCGGAATCTGCAAATCGCTGTTAAAATTCAATCCTACCGCGCCGCTTAGCATCGCTGGTAACGTGCCGTTCAGGTTCTCTTCGTTCATGGGCCCGTGCAGGCACCCTGTCATGTTCCTCCTCCCTGCTCGCGGCATGTCATGCTTTCTCAAAAACCCTTCGCGCAACACCACTGCGCGATCTATGAGCCACGACGCGCGCGGGAAAAAGCTTCTGCACTGCGCCATGTCGTCTTTCCTCTGACAATGTGCCAACGGCACCACGCGCTGCAAACGCTTGCTCCACTGGTGCACGTGGTTCTGTCGAAACTCCTGCCCCTTTTGCACCCAGACGCCGAGGTACTCTTGCAACCAGGTTCGCCCTTCCTCGTTGCCCTTGTCTCCGTCTCCTGTTCTCCCATTGCCGCTCGTTGATTCCCTGCCGCCGCCTTCCGTCTCTGCAGACCCATTCGTCTGGCCGCTGTGTAAATACTCCGGCGCTGCGACCAGCTCTGTGGTCTCGCGGTACGTGGGTCATGCCTTCTCCACCTCCGTTTTCCTACCCCTCCAGCCTTCTACGTCGGAGTAGTCTTGACGACTCGCGTTTCGCTTGTACCTCTTGTACTCTTCTACAAGCCCCTTCAGAAAAATCTGTCGGCAGCTGTGGCAGTTCGTGCAAGGGGGTATACTGGTGCAAACACTGAACGAAGACTTGCACTTGCACTTGCACGTGCCAGGGGCCCACGAAAGCGGCGACAGCGTCGCAGATCGCAGCCCCCCAAGGACGGCGACGTGCCCTGATGGCCTGCATGAGACAAGCCTCCGTCGGGCCTCCCATGAGCCCACAAGAGCGGCGCCGATTCCGCAGAGCACAGGCCCCCAGGGCCAGGGAAGTCTTATGATAACCTGGGCGCGGCACCATTCTGGTGGGCCTCCGTATCCTCTTGGTATCCATCCAGCGCACACGGGACAAGAAGATTGGAGGGCGGGAAAAGGAGGTGCGCGCCACAATGCTCTACTCAAAACAAGTACCTCAACCGCCTGAGGGTTAGGTAGAAAGAGCGAGCAACATGGCTCCACTCCACCCCTACGGAATTTCAAAAGGCAGACGTCGAAACCAAGGTTTGCGGAAGTTCTCGCTCACTCTTGGGAATGATTTCGCCCCGGAATGCTTTCCAACAGAGTGCGTCGCCGAGCGCGTTCGAAGCGGATCTGAATCGGGGCACGCGGCTGCTGCAGCCCGAGGTATGACCCGAAAACCATCAGTCACACAAGTGGGGGGAAGAGCGATGGGGAGGGCGTAAACTAAAGCGATCTGGAAGAAGCAGGTCATCTGTGGATACCTCTTCTATGGCTGGGTGCGTCTTCGACCTTTGGAGGGGTTGCTTGGGGCGAACTTGGGATCCTTTTAAAGACTTGTGGGCTTTCCTGCGGCTCGCTGCCCGCGCCTTCAAATTCTGAAAAAAGCGCTCTGGGAGGCTACCAAAGCCGCCAAGATGGCCCACGATGCCTCCGAGACGGCCCACGAGGCCCCAAAAAGCCCCAAGAGCGCTCCAAGAGGACCCCCAAGAAATCCCCAAGAGGGCCCAAGAGACAAAAACAAGTGCTTTTCATGAGGTTTGTCAATGTTTATCACGTTGTCGCTTTTTTCGAGTTCCGACACTCCAAGACAGCTCCAGGGGCCCCCAAGAGCGCCCCATGATGGCCCGAGAGGCTGCCGAGAGGGTCTCTAGACGTCCCAGGAGGGCCTCAGAAGAGCCTCACAGGCGCCCACGACACTCAACATTGCCCCCAGACAGGCCCAAGAGAGGCCCAAGAGGGGGAACATACACCGACAATTCGATCCTTCTGCCCGAAGAGCCCCCCAGGAGGCCCCAAGAAGCGTCCGAGAAGCCCCAGGGGGACCCCGAGAGGCCCCCAACAACCCCCAAACAGGCCCAAAGAGGCCACAAAGCTGCCTCCAATAAGCTCCCGGGAGGCCTCCCACGATATCCCAACGAACATCCAGGATGCTTCCGGTACCCTCTCGAACAATCGCCACCGAGCCTGGTGGACTGCCACGGTGGCGGGACTTGCCGCAGGCAGCCGGATTAAAGTGGGCCCCCCTCTCCTTGAAATCTCTTGGACCTCCTGGGCCGCTTTCGGGGGCCAAGTGCAGTCCTCTGGAACCCTTCTTGGGACCCCCGTGATACCTTTTGGCTTAAGCCGAGCTGGAGCCCTTGGAGCGAGACCAAGGACTACTCCGCGCCGGAACCATCTTTTTGAGCAGCCCTGCAGACTCTCAAAGACCACAACCCGAAGCGAGCACGGTGGCGGGTCTGGGCCGAATCAAAGCCACCACATGTCGCCGCCGCTTACACACTGCGAAGCCCGTCTCTCATGGGTACTGGGGCACGTGGCGACGGCACCTGGCTCTCATGGGAGCTCGAAACTGCCGCGCAAAGTTCGGCACCGGCGACAACAGTCTGGCACCTTTTCGACTTCTGGACGGCGCCTGGCGACTGAAGATGGCTGCCAGTATGAGTCCAAGTGGCCACAGAGACCCCAGAGAGGAGTCGAGAGCCCTTTACTCCGTCTGTTCACTGCCGCAACCTACTCATCAGACTGATCGATCGTATCTGATCCATCATCTTGTGACTCCTCCCCCATTCACCTCCTCATCATCATGATCATCGTCGTGATCATCATCGCCGTTATCACCACCGCCGCCGTCATCAGCATCATCATCTTCACCATCATCCGCGAACTCCTCGTCATCGTCTCCCCACTTCATCCATCCTCATCGTCCTGCTCATGATCACCATCATCGCCAGCATCATCAGCATCATCATCATCACCGTCATACGCATCATCTCATGAGCATCCTCGTCATCGTCGTCGTCTGGAACGGTTCGTAGACATGCTACTGTGCTGACCTTCTGAGACAGGATGGCGGGTGGGAGTGAGGGAGACGGCCAGCAGGCGGAATGGATAGCTTGACCCCTGCCCGCCCGCTAGCCGTCACGCTCACTTTTGGCGTAACCATCTCCCCCTTGCCAATGGTCGTCGAAGCCTCAAGATAGCCTGAAGAGCACCCAGGGGGAACCGAAGAGGGGCTCAGGTGGCCCCAAACCAGGCGCAAGAGCGCCCCTAGAAGGCGATGCGTAGGCTATCGACGGGCAGCCCTGGTTGCAGCTCCCCCTCTTCACTCAATGTCGTACATGATCGCCCCAAGAGGGCCAACGCGGCCCCCAGAAACATTGCAAAAAAAACCTCAAGAGGCGCCGAAAACGCACCAAAGAAGCTACCAAGAGGCAACAAAGGGGCCCGAAAGGGTCCCCCCGAGCTGCCAAGCGGCTCAAAATGTCACCTGAACCGCGGAGAAGTCGCCAAGATGCCTGAGTAGGCTCCCCAAAAGCCCTCAAGAGATGTCCCAAGAACCTCCATGCATCCAGTAAACCACTGGCTTTTCTGTTCGCCAACCTCCTCTTTGTGTGCCTTTTCCCCTTCCCTCTCCTTTCTCCCTCCTCCATCACCTTCCCGCTTCGAATGATAACGACTGCCCCTCCTTGCTCCCGCACTTGCCTGATCGCACCAACTCGCATGGGCATCGTTTCTAGATGAGCTGGTTGGGGCACGGGACGCGTCAAGCACGTCTCCAATTGCTTCCCATTCGTGTCTGACACTGTCACGAATGTGGCCCAAGCCACACCCCTGCCCCCCCTTTGTCCCATCTGCTCTGGGACACCGCTTGCTGAAAGAGATCAGCGCGCTCACCGCATGCGAGACGTGAGACAGCACTCCCCGCACCGCCGACCCCCAAAACGGACCGTGCCCAAAACGGAACGGGAAACCCTGTCGCAGAAGGAACGAAATGGTTGACCAACAATTTCGCGCCTGTGCCTTGATCAATGAGAACGGGCCAAGCACCGCCTCACATCACAAGACACACTCGAGCCGCGTCCAGCCAAGGCAACGAATGCCCCCGACAACGCGACAAAACCTATCGCGGGGGGCCGTGACCCATACTGTCAATATTTGCCTCCTGCTCATCCCTACTCCCCCTCGTCCTCCTCCACCTCATCATCGTTCCTCCTCCTCCTCCTCCTCTTCCTCCTCCCCCTCCCTCCCCCCTCCTCATCCTCCTCATCCTGCTGCTCTTCCTCCTCCTCCTCCTCTTCCCTCCTCCTCTTTCTCTTCCTCGTCATCCTCATCCTCATCCTCACCCTCATCTTCATCCCCCCCCATCATCATCACCACCACCATCATCATCACCATCATCTTCCCCATCGTCGTCGCAATTGTCATTAACGTCGTCATCATCGTCATCATCAGCAACATCGCCATCGTCGTCATGGTCGCCGTCGTGTCAGCAGGACCATCCTCGTCACCTGGCAACACACTACCCGAAAGACTCCGACCATGATACTCCACAGTACTCCCGGACGGCATCCGCCGACACCCTTGAGATGTCACCGGCGTGCAACGTACTGCCCCGACTCCACCGCCCGAAAAGCCCCAAGGACGACCACGGAACCCTCGGAGAGAACCCCCAAACACCCCGTGCATGCCTGATACCCCCCGCGACAGGGCCCCCCAAACGGCGCCCATGCGCGACGGCCCGCCCAACAGCACCCGAACACAGTTCAAGGTCACCACCTGAATCTTTCCCGCAGCAAAGAAGCCGTGATAGCGACCACGAGGAAAAAAAAGAGGTCGGCGGATGTGGCGTAAGCCTATAGAATCATAAGTGAGGGGCTCTCTGGCGGGAGCGGGGGTCTTGATTTCAATTGCGAGGAAGTCTTGACTCAATTGCGAGGAAGTCTCAAGCGGGAAAGCCGTTCCTGCGCAACTTGTGAGGAAGTCTCAAATGGGAGCGGGGGTCTTGACTAAATTGCGAGGAAGTCGCACGCGGAAGCACCGATCCTGAGTAAATTGTGAGGAAGTCTCGGGAGCGGGGGTCCAGAGTAAAATTGGAGGAAGTCTCAAGCGGGAGCCGTTGTTGTTGAAATATGGGGGGCCAGGGGCCCAGTTTGAGCAGGAAGACTTTCCCTGTCAAAAAACAGGGTGCGAGCGTCGAAGGGCGCACTTTGATGGAGAAAAACAATGTGCACCAGTGAGGGGGGATCAACTATTCTTCAGAAGTGAAAATTCGACAACCACAACAACAACAACGCAACAAGCAAATTCCTCACCAATGATTCTCATTTCGACCACGCACCCAGGGACAACGAATGACCGCTCGGCCCCCTCATTCTGATATGGGAATACGGAGGGGATGCAACATGAAAAAAATCGAAGGCAAAACAAAGAAGGACTAACGCGCGGTTGATGATGAAGGCGAGGGGTTGGCCGACCCGGCTCTAGACCGAGACCTTAGGCTCCAAGCCCCTCGTCTCTGACTGCAGCAGCCCCGCCCTCCCCGCCGCCGCCCGGGCGCAGCTGGGAACATTCTGCCTGGTAAGGTCTGACCTCGCTGCGCCGTGGGCCTCTGCCACCAGTTGGTTGAGCCTGATGGGCGGCAAAGTAAACGCCATCGGGCTGTCGGCGGCGCTCTTGGGGCGTCGGTCCGACCGAGCACGCTGGAGCCGAAGCTTTGCTCATTTCCGGGGAAGGAAACCGTTGCGCTGGCCCCGCAGACCCCAGGGCCTGCCCCGCTGGAAAGGCCCGCAGCGATGGCGCGCCAAGTGGCTCGTGGGCTGCTCTAGGTGATCATAGCGCGAGAGGTCGTCCTCGGGGACCCTGGGCGAGTTCCGATGAATTCCGAGAGACACGCGCAAAAACTAAGGCAGTCCTGCTCCGCCACGCGCTCCCGCCAAGACTTGCGCGCCCGAAGCTGAATTCAGCAGTTCGTGCAACGGCGCTGGCCATTGACGCGCGCAGGGGCACGGGGCCCCCGGAGCGCTCGGGGGGGCCCGGGGGCAGGGGGGCGGGGCTCAGGGCCACTGGCCGAGGGAGGGCCGACGGCGGCCCCAGGGGCCAGAGCGGAACCCGCGAACGAGGGAGGAGAGAGGCTGTTCTCTGGCTTGGCGAAAGCCTTGTTGCTTCGAGGCGCAGTCGCTGGCCGCTCTCCAAGGGCGCTGGCAACGCGTGCGAAGTACTTCCTCGGCAGGCTGGGGTCTTCCTGACACTGCTCGACATCGGCTGCGCCGGGGTGGCTACCAAGTTTGGCTGCGGCCTTGGCAGCTCGATTGGCGCCGTCGATGCCGCCGGCGATTCGGCACTCGTCGCTATCGACGGGCGGGGATTCGAGGGCCCCGGCGGGCGTTGACCTTCCGAAGGCGCCCCCCCAGGCGGACGTGGCCCCCTCCAGCCAAGACTTCGCGCCCCGCCGATCGATTGCGCCTGGGGACATCCGTTCCGCCACGCAGCTGGAGCACTCCTCTATACCCAGAGAATACGTTAACGACGCGGGGGGACAGGCGGCCAGCCGCGCCAGCAGCGAGATGCTCGGCAGCCCCAAAGGTTTGGGCGAGGAGGCCTCTGGCCCCCCCACGTAAAACCGCAAACACCTCTCCAGCATGCTACAGCAAAGCCCGCGGCATTGAAATCTAAATGATTTGCAGGTGCAGCTGCCGTTGCTGAACGCGTCCCTCTGAAACGCTTCCTCGATTCAACTCAAGATACTGGCGCCAGAAGTACCTTGTCTCCAGACCAGTGCCGTCGGGAGGGCAACCGGACACCTTAATGCACCACTGGGGCCCAAGGCGCAGCGGGGAGGCGGCTGGGCGCGCGGCGCGGCAAGCTGGGGCGGCGACCCCTCCACCTCCTCCTGTCCTCTGTCCTCCTTTCTCCTCTTTCCTTGTCCTTTTCCTGTCCTCCCCCCTGTTCCTCCTCCTTTTCCACTCTTCCCTCCTCTCTCCCCTGGCCTCGGCCCTCCAGATTCCTCCTCGTCCAATATTCCTTATCGGAGGAATGACATCATCATGCTAAAAACCAGATGTCGAGAAGGATATGAAGGTTGGAGGAGAAGTTTTTGGAGGGCGAGCGATCCCACATAGAATGTTGATAGTTACTAATAACTAGTGTGTTGACTATATATATGGCCCATGTTGGTTCAACATGAGTCACGTTGATTCAACATGAGCCGATAATCGCGCCAGCGGTTGTTGAGTGGCATAATCGAGCCAGCGCAACATAATCGAGTCAGGCGGGCGGCGCGAAAAAATCATGACTCTAAGATGCGTGGGGCATCATCCCTGAGGCGCTGGCCCGGTGACCTTCAGATGCCCCTGGGCCGCCCGCGGAGGTCACCGACCCATTGCCGTCCGGCGAGGCTGATGAACTTGTGGAGCTTGAACGGGAGGAGGTAGAAGACAAGGTTGAAGATGCCGCAGAACGAGTGGAAGGATAGGTACCCTCCGGCCCGTCAAAGAAATTAGAACGTGCAGGCGAGGTAGAGCGTGAGCGTGCCGGCGAGACTGGAAGGGCTTCCATGGGCACGGCCGCGGGCTGATTTCAGCCAGGCTGCATTGCTGCGGGGGCGCCGGACAGCGGAGTAGAGGCCCAGGGCGAAGTTATGGATGAGGAATTCCCCTCCCAGGGGGCGTTGTCGGGTGCTTCGCGATATGGGGGGCCGCCACACGGCCGCGAGGATGCCCCTCGGGACCAGGAATGCCAGGCCACCAGCGCGAGTGCTGTTGGCGCAGCCCGAGTAGAAGAATGTATACCTATGACGGCAGGGCCGACAGCCATGTCCTGAGCTGCTCCGCGTCGCCGTGGGCCTCCTGGACCATGACCACTGCGCCTTGTTTTATGAACTTCTGCAGTGCAGCCAACTTGCGCCTCCGCTTGCAGCGGGAGGAACATAATAGGCTGTGCGCATTCCAAGTCACCACAGACAGCAGACTGCCTGGGGCCGCCCAGGGGGCCCAGCACCGGCTAGGACCACGGCACGTCGGAGCGCAGGTCCTGGAAGAGCTTCTGGAACTCCGCGTCGATGAAGTCGCAATCGATGCCGCGCCTTTGCGCCTCCGGCCGCTTCCACTCGATCTTGGAGGGCTCGTCGGGGACCTTCGGGACGATGATCCTGGCGATCGGCATGCGGTCGACTTTGACCTCACCCTTGCCACGGTTGGGCCAGAAGTCGAGCTGGGTGTAATGGCGTTCCAAGGTCTGGGCCAGTCGCTTGGTCTGGAACTCCATCCGCTGAGTGCGTGGAGAACGGTCAGGGTTAATATATAGGGGCTCTGCAGGTCCCGCCACGGTGGGAGCGCTGAACTGCCGCCGACGTCCGCCTGGGAACTTGAGGGCCTGGGCCAAGGCGAGAGCGCGGGCGTTGCCGACGACGCCGCCGTGCACCTCGACATGGAACCGTCGGCCAGGGCTGGCGCCATGGATGGTGACGTGCTCTGGCTGTACTCCCGCGGCCTGCAGCCAGGTGCCCAAGGCACGCTGCACTGCATCTGGGGCTGTATCGTCCTTGGCGTTGACCGTGAAGAAGTTTGGTTCGGGATCGCGGTCCCGCACGGACAGGCGCACGAGGTCCGTGACACCCGCGGCACGCTCCGCGATGCGAAGCGTTTCTTCGATTTCGCGGACCTTCCCGGCCAGGTCCGCCTGCTGGCCTCAATGGCGTCGACCCGTGCGGAGCATTCGTGGACCTCGTCGCGGAGCTCGTCGACCTTGCCGTCCAGCTTGGCGGCGTGGTCGGCGACGAGGCCGGAGATCTTGTTGTGGAAGTCGGTCGTGACGGTCCGACAGGCCGTTTCAAGCTGGGTTGCAGTGCTGCCCAAGATGTCCGCCAAGGCAGTGCGCATGTCCTCAGGACAGGAGGCCGGGAGCCTGTCGACGGACTCTTTGACCCGGTCGCTGAGGGAGGGCCCAGCCGGTTCGGGGGCTGCAGCATGGCGAGCGCCAGCAGCCGCAGCAACACGAGGGCCATCAGCGGCAGCCGCAGCCGGGGCCCCGGCTGCCGAGCCCGCGGCACCTGCGGGCTCGGGCGGACGGGTGCGAGGGCTTTTGGGAGCCCCTTGCGCACCCGGGGTCCCGCAGGGTTCGTCCTCGGGCTTGCGTCGCCGGGCGCGCGACGGAGAGCGCCGGACAGGCCGAGCGGGCGGGGCCGGCGGCTGCGAAGGGGTGACTGAAGCTGGGGCAGGCGCCATGGCGGCAGCAGCCCACGGATCAGCAGGTCCTTGAAGCGGGTCAGAGCGAGCGGCAGCAGCGCCAGCAGCCGGGGGCATGCGCCGGCGGCGGGTTGCATGCACGGGGGCCGCGGGCGGCCGAGCACTTGAGCAAATGGGTACGGATGCTCAAACCCCACGAGATCCCCGAGGAGGGACGTGGGGCTTGAGCCAAAATGGCTACGGAGGATCCGGAGGAGGAGGAGGAGAAAGAAAGGTGCAGAAACAGGAAAACGACGACGACGACGATGACGATGGCGACGACGACGACGACGACGACGACGACGACGCCGAGGGCTGCGGTGGCGTGCAGGCGCGCCGCTCTCGCCGCGCGCTGCGCCGCACAGCGGCGCTGCGCAACCTGGGGAGGGCCCGGCGAACAGCCGCGCCTGCGCGGCGTCGGGCGGGCATCAGTCGTCTCCCTTGTGACCTCCTTCGTCCTCGTCCAGTCGGGGTCGTCCAAGAAGGGCTGTGGCAAATCAACGTCCCTAGGGGGGCCCCGCGAACAGCCGCGCCTGCGCGGCGTCGGGCGCGCATCTGTCGTCGCCCTCGTGACATTATCCGTCCTCGTCCAGTCGGGGTCGTCCAAGATGGGGCGTGGCAAAACAAAGTCCTAGGTGCGTGCGCCGCCCATGGGGCCAAGGCCCGTATTGAAAGATGGGGAGGAGGCACTGAAATGCAGGGAAATATCATGGCCCCGGCCATGATACCCCCGCCTGTCATCACCCCCTCTTGGCCGCTACCAATTCATCACTCATCCCCGTGCGCGCGAGGCTGGTGTATCCACACGTCCGCTCTGTGCTTCTACAACGGCGAGGCCAGACCACCGTGCTCCGTCGAGCGTGGCGTTTCCCCGTCTACCACGAATTTGCTGGATGATTTCGTGGAAAGCCGAACCTCTGCCTCCTCCTCCTCATCCTCCTCCACCTGCCAGTTTTCCAAAGGACAGGGTGCTCGCGCAGATGCAGCTGGAAGGCAGAAATGTGTACCTTGATTCAAACGGCGAATTGTTCAGTGGCATGGGCGGGCTAAGTAGCAAACGTCCGCCCTCGACCTGGCTATATAAGTCGAAACTGTCGCGAACGGATTCTTCCCAACGAAAATCGACCGCGCAAGATGAAGTCGGGATGGTGACTAAGCTCGGGAAAAATCTACGTTGGTCACAACGTAGCTTTGCTTATGATGGGATCTCAGTGCGATGCTTACTGGCTTCATCAACAAATCTGACTTTTCAGACACAAATTGTTACAATGGGTAAAGAAAGGAAGAAACAATACACACTCACCTGTCCGTTGGGCGGCTCGACCGCGACCTGGCCGGCGGATGCTCACCTTTGCTAGCTGCGTTGGCCTGTCCCTGGCGCTCCCTCATGAATGGCTGGTCGCGTGGCAATACTGAGCAGGCACCAGCCGTCCTGGCATTCTTATAAGCCTACCGCGGCATGTTCTTAGAACCCGAAGATCCAAGAAAAATCCAAACAATGTTCTCATAACATCGACCAGAAGTATTTCAAACAAGACAGTCCCGGCCAGAAATGTTCTAATAACATGTCGTGCAGACCACAAAAGGTTCTTATAATATTCTTGGGTGGGCCTAAAGGCAAGCCAGGACGCTTCGCCACTGCTTGACAGTAAAGGCTGCGCATCGTTAACCGCATCTTCCTCCTCGTGTTCGCCGGCGTATGCGCCAAACTTCACGATGTTGGTTACGAACGTCAACTTACCTATGTATGGTCTTGTGGTTGATGGCATGGTGACGGCAGGTGGCTGCCCAGAACGCACCGCCCATGTGACGAATGCTGGACGACGTGCGCCGACCCCCGCGATGGTCACGGCGCCTCCAATACTCCTCACTAGGAGGCAGGGAGTACCGCGCAACTCTGCGCATTCAGCTATAAAGGATGGTCGAGGCCTGGGAGCTGCGCCTGCCAGAGGGTCTCTTCGTCGCACCGAAGGATGCTGTCCCTTACGTCGGAGTGCAACCACTCGACGTCGCGCCTGGACCTCATCATATTAGCTTGGTGTTGGTAAGACATCCTTCCAAAGCTAATGCAACATATTTCCACGCGTTGCTGATCGTTACAAGTTCGGCGGCGAGCTCTTTCGTGAGAAAGCGTAACACCCAGTCGCCTGTCGCACATGCCCCGTGGTCGTTGTCCACCGCTGCATCACTGCACAGGCACTCGGCTTTGGTCGCGGCGGGGTTACAAAACCAGAGTGTGCCAAACCATGGCGTCAACATTGATATTGGAGCCCAGGGGCATTCGCAACGTACACCTGCGCGTTCCCCTTACTGTGCCAATCGACGACTTCACGCGGGAGGTTGACTGGTGACATGGGACCTGGGCAACCTCCAGACTCACGAGGGAATGATCCGTGGCTTGCATTGCCAACTATTACCCGATGGCCATGTACTTCTCACCTGTGTTTGCAGATGTTCCTCCACGAATTCGGGCCGCGAAAAACAATGCTGGAAACATCTTGTGCGCATCCGGCGCGAACGGTAAAGTTGTGGGTATTGACGTGGGTTACGCACCGGGTGAATCAGGCGCCAGGTGAGGTAGGCGCCTGGTGAATCAGGCGCTGGGTGAGTTAAGGGCCGAGTGAGGCGCTGGGTGGATTAATCACCTCGTGGGTCAAACGCCAGGTGAGATAGACGCCGGGTGAGTCAAGCGCTGGGTGAGCTAGGCGCTGGGCGAATGAGGGCTGGGTGAATGAAGCGCGGGATGAAGGAGGCGCAGGGTGAGTGAGGTGCCGGGTGAATTGGGCACCGGATGAATTGAGCACCGGGTGAGTGGGGTACGAGGTGAGTTAAGCACAGGGTATTTAAGTTTGGCACCGGGTGAGTTAGCGACTGGGTGAGTTGGCGACCGGGTGAATTAGGGGCCGGCTGAGTTAAGCACTGCGTGAGTTAGGCAACGGGTGGTTTAGCACTGGGTGAGTTAGCCGCCAGGTGAGCTAAACACCAGGTCAATTAAGCGCAAGGTGGGTTGGGCAACGGGTGATTAAACGCAAGGTGAATTAAGCACCGGGTGTTAGGCGCTAAGCACCGGGTGAATTAGGCGCTGGGTGAAGTAAGGCTGGGTGAGTTAGGCGCCGTGTGCGTCAAAATGGGGTGAATGAGACCGGGTGGATTAAATATCGGGTTAGACCAGGCGAAGTCAGGGCTGGGTGAGCTAGGCCTGGTGAGTTGAGGACCGGGTGAATAATTAGGCAAGTGCGAAACAAGAATCGGGTGAGTTAAGTCGGGGTGAATAATAAAATATCGGGTGAACTAGACCTGTTTCCGTCAGCCAAACATATTTTCCCTTTGCGTTGCTTCGACATTACTTGCGCCAGCGCGTTTTGACAAGTTGATATTGTGGATGGGTGCTCGAACAGACAACGCAACCCTCGATGTATTTGAATGTCGCACAATTCCGCTCCAGTGGCGCCTCCTACAAAAATTCATCCTCGCCCAGCCTCTTCGCGTTGAACTTCATCAGCCCGCTGAGAGCCACTCGCGCGGGAAGTGCGACCAAGAACACGGCTGCCGTATGTCCCACTGTTTCGTTGAATTTTCCCCCCTTTGCCTGGCGTCGATGTCCCGAAGGTTTCCGTGTTCGTCGCATGTGGTGAGTGGAGACCATGTCGTTTTGTTACTCCACTTCGACCTTACTGGGGCGAGAGTCACGCGTAATTCTTTTGACGGCCTCAACTTCTTTGCCTGCAAATGCATCCTCAGAATTGCCCGAGCCATCTCCAGATTCGCCTTTCCCATCGTCCTCTCCTTCTTCATATAAGCATGTACACTTATGTATATGTGATGTTGATCGCGTTTGTTGCTAAGACCAATGGGGCTCACGGAGCCTGGTAGAAGGGGTTCTCCCAGAATATTGCCAGCAGTGGGACATCCAGTTTGTCGCTGCTCTCTTGCACCAGCTGGCCTGCCTCATTTCCTTTGGGAACCTTGATTGTGACCTGAAAATTATCGTTGCAATCGCAAATCTCTGTTCTTTCCCCTGTGACCTTATGTTTCAAGTGGCTGCACGGCCCGCAGTGCCCATCTCTGACTGGCGCGAGCCTGCTACTCGCCTCCACCATGTCTCGCATCGACCCCAATGCTTTCTTCGCATCGGCAACTTGGATGGGCATGCTAAATTATTGTGGCCCCTGACTTGTTCTTCCCAAGAAAGCCTTTCGTCAATCTTAAATGTGCTGTACGCTGCCGCGTGCGAGATGGTCCGGCAAACCTTCGCTGGAGACGTCCTCGCAACGCTGAGCTCCGAACTGCCGCGCGCAAGGTGGTCCGGCCTGTTCGACGGATACATCCTCGCAACTCTGAGCTCCGAGCTGGCGCGCGAGTGGTGAGGCCCGTTTTGCTTGAGACATCCTCGCAACTCTGAGTTCCGAGATGCTGCGCAAGAGGTGGTCCAGCCCGTTTCGCCTAAGACATCCCCGCGACTCTGAGCTCCGACATGCCGCTCGCGAGGTGGTGGCATGTTTCGCCTGAGACATCATTGCGACTCTGGGCTCCGAACTGCCGCGCAAGAGGTGATCTGGCCCGCTTCGACCAAGACATCCTCGCAACTCTGAGCCCCGAGATGCTGCGCGCGAGGTGGTCCGACGCGTTTCGCTTGACATTCTCGCAAGTCTGAGCTCCGAGGTGCTGCGCGAGAGGTGGTCCAGCGTGAGTCGCCTGAGACACCCTTGAAACTTTTGGCTCCGAGAGAGAGGAGGCAGAGAGGATGGGTACGACCAAAACGATCCATTTGCTATACGTACTTCTGTTGTCGAGATTGGGCTCTGGGAGAGGTATGGGTGCCGCCTGATCCATCCTGGCATGCCTCGCGAGAAGTGGTCTGGCGCGTTTCGCCTGAGACGCCCTCGCAGCTCTGAGCTCCGAGCAGCCGCGCGCGAGGTTGTCAAGCCGCTTTCGCCTGAGACATCCTCGCAACTCTGAGCTCCGAGATGCCGCGCGAGAGGTGGTCCCGTGCGTTTCGCCTGAGAAACCAATCCTCGCAACGCTGAGTTCCGAGATGCTGCGCGAGAGGTGATCCATCCCGTTTCGCCAGAGTCATCCTCGCAAAACTGAGCTCCGAGATACAGCGCACGAAATGGTCCGGCCTGTTTCACCTCAGGCATCCTAACGACTTTGGGCTCCGAGATTCCGCGCGCGAAGTGATCTGGCCCATTTCGCCTGAGACATCATCGAAACTCTGGACTCCAATATGCTGCGCGCGAGGTGGTCTGGTGCGTTTCGCCTGGAACATCTTCGAGATTCTGGGCTCCGAGAGGGAGGAGGGAGGAGGGTCAGACCCAAACGAACCATTTGATTCCACTTCTGTTGTCGAGTTGTGCTCTGGGAGGGACCTGGGCGCCGCCTGCTTCATCCTCGCATGCCGCGCGAGAGGTGGTCTGGCGCGTTTCGCCAGGGACGCTCTCGCAACTCTGAGCACCGAGATGCCGCGCGAAAGGTGGTCCAGAGCGACTCGCCTGAGACATCCTCGCAACTCTGAGCCTCGAGATGCTGCGCGCCAAGTGGTCTGGCACTTTTATCCTGAGACATCTTCGCAACTCTGGGCTCCGACATGCTGCTGTGCGCGAGGTGGTCTGGCGCGTTTCCCCTGAGACATCCTTGAAACTCTGGGCTCCGAGCGGGCGGTTGGAGAAGGCAGGAGAAGTCAGACCCAAACGAACCATTTGATTACACTTCTGTTGTCGACTTGGGCTCTGGGAAGGGTCTGGGCGCCGCCTGAGACATCCTCGCAACTCTGAGCTCCCAGCTATCGCGCGCGAGGCTGTCCAGCCCGTTTCGCATGAGACATCATTGTACCTCTGAGCTCCCAAATGCTCAGGGCGAAATGGTCTGGCCTGTTTCGCTTGAGGCGCACTCACTACTTAGGGCTCCGAACTGCCGCGCGAGAGGTAGTCTGCTGCGCTTCGCTTGAAACATCCTCGCAACTCTGATCTTCGAGATGCCGCGCACGAGGTGGTCTGGCCCATTTCGGCTGAAACCAACTCTGGGCCCAGAGATGCTGCGCGCGAGGTGGTCCGACGCGTTTTGCTCCGAGATGCTGCGCGAGAGGTGGTCCAGCGCGACTCGCCTGAGGCATCCTCGCAACTCTGACCTTCGAAATGCCGAGGCCGAGGCGGTCCAGCCCGTTTCGCCAGAGACATCATCGAAACTCTGGCTGGACTCCGGTATGCTGCGCGTGAGCTGGTCGGGCGCGTTTCATCTGAGATATCCTCGAAATTCTGGGCTCCGAGAGGGGGGAGTCAGGAGGGAAGAGGGGTCAGACCCAAACGAACCATTTGATTCCACTTCTGTTGTCGAATTGTGCTCTGGGAGTGATCTGGGCGCCACTTTTCACGCGCGAGGTGGTCCAGCCTGGTTCGCCTGAGACATCCTCGCAACTCTGGGTTTCGAGATGCCGCGCGCGTGGTGGACTGGCCAACTTCGCCTGGGACTTCCCTCGCAACTCTGGGCTCCAAGAAAATGTGCGCAATTCGGGGTTCCGACATGCTCGCGCGAGGTGATCTGGTTCGTTTCGCCTGAGGCATCCTCGCTCTAAACTCCGAGAGGGAGGAGGAAGAAGGGAGGAGGGGTCAGACCCAAACGAACCAATTCTATACTCTTCTATTGTCGAACTGTGCTGTGGAAGGGGTTTTGGCGCCCCCTGCCCGACGCGGGAGGAAGAGAGGAGGGGGATGATGAGGATGAGGTGTTGTGGAAGGGGGAGGGCGAGGGCGGGAAGAAGAACGACGGGGATAGGGAGGAGGGGGACAACAACGACGACGATGACAAGCTCGACAACGACGCCGAAGGCGCAGGCGGATCAGGAGCAGGAGGACGCGCGAACACTCAGAGGAGCCACCTGGGCAGCGCCCTTCATCAGGCTAATGTGGCATGAACTCAAACTACGGTGTTGCAATACGCACGTAATAGCTTCACAGCAGTTTCCAGCTCGTGCATCTCCATATCGAAAACTGATGCCGCATGGGTGTCGTACTTGTACATGGCGCCAATTAAGGTATGTCCGCATGTGTTCAACACCAGAGTACCGCATGCCCCGCCAGCTCCGGGTACGAATCACCATCCGAAAAAAAAACTGCGCAACAGGAGCGCCCGCGATTCCTTCCGGACCAGCCCTGGAGCAGGCATGCCCCCGCTGTTTCTGGTCTGACTTGCGTGCTTTACGACGGCGTCGGCTCCAAAAGCCCATTCTCTAGCGCACCAATCGGCAAGGTCTCAACGCTCAACTTTGTAATCGAACCACTACCGGGAACTGTCGTAGTCTCGTTTCGCCTCACTATCAACATGCAACCGTGGTTGTTGATGACAGTCCCGTTGGCGGTGCTGTAGCGGCGGCCATTACAGGATGCCTCTGTTGGTCGCACGGGCAAACGAATTCCCATGCTGGCTTGCCCTACGGCGTCGCATGCTCCCGGGACCACTGTTGCGACAACGGTCCCCATACTTGACGCTGGATCATCCGTGGGGACTTCATTTACTTCGCTCGTCTTTCCGTTCCTCTCAACTAGCAGTACCTCATTGCACCTTGCTGCCCATGACGCGCCATTCTTTGTCACTCCATTTGGATTGTGGGTTTCGGACTTGCTGGTCCCATTGCCTCGCGGGTTGTGGCGAGTCTCGCATCCCGCTTGTCAGCCAAACCCCGTATGCGCTACGCCCACCATATTGGATTTGCTCTCACGCCGCGCCTGCGGGTGTCTTTTACGCGCGATGCACGGCATGTCCTGGGACCCTCCTTGTAGGCTAGCTAGCGCTACGGCATAACATCCTGCGTCCATTTCAAGCTGTGTCTGGCCTGGCGCGCGTGGGTGGAACATCGCCTGGTTGGTCTCGGCTGACTTCGTGTGCAGTCTCCGGGCAGTTGGATGCCAGGTGACCCTTCGGCCCGCACGTGTATCCATTCACTTTGCAATATGTTTCCTGTGTCATCATGCGGCCACATTTCTAACGCACGATGTTCCCTTTACCTGTGGCTTAACCGACAGCGTCGGCATCGACTTATCATAGCCATATGTTCCTTCCCAGTTCTGGGCTTCGTCGATCTCATCTAGCTACAAAAACCCTTCCTTGTAACAGCCCTCGGTCAGACCATCCGCTCCACCTCCTGGCGCGCGGATTCACTGGTCACCTGACTGGCCTGCGCCGCCGGTGTCCATCGCGTCGTTCTGCGTCGAGTCTGCGTCCAACCTCTTCTTGCGGGCCAATTCCGCGCTCTTGGGGTGCAACCTTTGACATGACCCGTTGGTGAGTGACTCTGGGGTTTGAAGCGGTCTTATTGCCAATCGTCAAACCACTCACCAGCATGGGCCATGACGATACTGAGTGTTAAGAATTTGCATGGTGATGGTAGCGCGCACGACATTTCATAGTCCAACTCCCCACTGCTCGGGCTGTGGCAAGGTGTCGCTCACCTTTTGGGGTGTCTCAGGGTTCATCGCCGAGCTCATTGAACCAGATACCGCTACCCTGGCGACTGCCGAATACCACTCATGCGTCTTCACGTGGGCAACCAAGCCTTCTCCCTCATGCATTCCATGCGGCTTACACCGACTGCCTGCACTTTCCAATGCCCCGTTGCGCCTGCACCACAAGTATGGATTGAACATGTGTCTTCCATCTTCGTCCAATGTATAGCTTACGTTGTGGTCATATTGTCACCGCCGCTCTCTGATTGCCTTCTTGCACTCGGATGCAATCAGTCTGCTACTCAAGAATAGTACCTTGTCTCATTCCCCACTTGGACATGGCACTGCTCCATCAATGGTCCCCATTTTGACGTTCAGCGTTTTCATTGCCTTGCGGTGACCGCTGTTTACCTGTGGTGTAACATGGATTAAACGACCATTCCATCCACTGAACTTACATATGTCACCGCTTAAACCATTCAGCGCTTGAACTGCTCTTGACTCGCTTATCGCTCTCTGGTTACCTCGGCCCCTGTCTGGGTTTACTGTGCCTGTGAGCTTCGCCGGGTGGTTGTTCGTGTTGACGATTTCTTCAAGCTGTTCGCCAGCTACGCGACTCTGCCTTTGACAGTGTTTGCCCCTGCCTCACGCAACTGCTCCCGAACCATCATCACAAAGTACTCCATTCGATGTGTTAAAAATCTGCACCAGCGTACATGCGTGTTCCATGGACAGGTGTATGTGACTGTATGTGTGTGTTGCCTGCTCATGCCCACTGATCTCATGTACGCATTGTTCTCCCATGATTGGCTCGAGGAACGGCTTTGATGAAATCGTGATCGCCCTGTTGTAAATGCAGATATGCTAATGGCCCCGACGTGAACCACATTTAGACAAACGCGTTCCGCTACTCGCAGAGTGACTAATCACAAATGGCCTGGACCCGCCGCGGGAGATTTGCGATCCATCACATCGGGCCAAACGTGTGATTCTTCAGTCGTTTGCGAATACGCACCTTGCGAATTGTGGAACGCGCTCGGTGAATATTGCCGTCGGGTCTTGCCATGCCTTTGCCCCGCGACCATGCATGTTTCCAAAAGGATACTGATGATGATAGCGTGCTTGCTCGTGCGTCGCAACGCATGGTTCGATAGGTCATTGCGCAGATGCTGCCGGATGGCAGCAATATGCACTTTTATCCAAACGGCGAGCTGCTCAGTGGCATGGGGGTTGTGTAACAAAGGCCAACTCCTCCTCCGCCTCCATGGCCTCTTCATCATCATCTGTTGTATGCCTGATGCCGAAATCGAGCTGTGCCCGATGTGTACGGGAACCCCGCCATCCCTCAGGGCGCGAGTGGTTTAGAGCCTTTCCTCTTCCAACCACCTTCGGGGGGAGGGATTTGTCACTGTCCCCTATGAATAAACACCTCCTCCCCCAGGCGACCGGCAGCCAACCAGGACCAATGAGGACCCCCCTCACACCATCCTTGTCGAAAAAAACATGTGAAGTCCACTTCGGGGCAAAATCTGGGGTCATGATCGAAGGGGGCGCGAACACTTTCTATGGTTTTTCCAAAACAAGATTGCGGTGTCGGGTCCTCGTCTTGAAAAGACAGCGCTCCGCGTCCCCTGACTTCACCTCGCGCCCTCCTACCCTAGCTCCCTCCTCCATTCCTTTTTCCTTACAACTTCTCCCTGTCGCACCCCGAGGCCAGTTTTTAAGGCAACAAGGGCGTTTCGCCTGAGACTTCCTCACCACCTTTGGCCCTGAAGCTTAAAGATGGGCAACAGTTTCATTAATGGAAGGCGGGACGTTTCAAAATGTGGTTTTCGCCCTAGCGCCGCGCACATTCGTTTCGACAGTTTGCAAAAGTTTGACGGATTGATTTCGGGTGGTTTTCATAATGTGGCTCTCACCCCCCCTACCGCCGCGCACATTCGCTTAAAACATGTGCAACAGTTTTGCGGATTGAGGGCGGTTCATTTTGAAAATGTGACTCTCGTCTTAGCGCCGCGCACATTTGTTCTGACAGTTTGCCAGAACTTCACGGATTGAGGGCGGCTCCTTTTCAAATGTGGCTTTCGCTCCAGCACCACGCGCATTTGTTTGAGAATTTGCAAGAGCGTCACGGATTGAGGGCGGCTCTTTTTCAAAATGTGGTTTTCGCCTTCGCGCCGCGCACATTCGTTGAACAAAATTGCAAGAGCATCACGGATTCCCATGATCACCGTGCCAGAAATGGTGACTTGGATGGAATCCGGATTATGAGGGCGCAACTCTTACGTTGATTCGCGGTGCTGAAGTCCCAGGAATGGCGTTCTGGTGCGATTCAGGATCGTCAAGACGCAACAGTCAGGTTGTTCCGTGGCGTTGGGAATCCCGAAAATAATGCTTTTGCATGCTTCAGGGTCTTCAAACGGTTGTCGTCCAACGCGGCAGCTTCCTCAGTGGAAATGAACCGATGCACCGTTGCAGGGGCCTGTGAAGAGGGAGCTCGGGAGGGTTTATTCCAATATCGTTGATGACTCTTTGGCTTACACTGGTCCTCCTCCTCCTCCTCCTCCTCCTCCTCTTCCTCCTCCTGCTCCCCTCGTCACTCCCCTCACCTTGGCACGCACCCCACACGTTCCATTGCCCCATAGGGAGCTCCACCGAAGGCGCCAGTGGGAGGGTTCGCATGGCACCACCGCCCCATTTCGGCACACCCCTCACACGCTTCGTGGTCCCATAAAGAGCCCCACCGCAGGCCTCAGTGGGAGGGTCCGCATGGCACCACCGCCCCATTTCGGCACATCCCTTACACGCTTCGTGACCCCATAAGGAGCCCCAGCGCAAGCCCCAATGGTAGGGTTCGCGTGGCACTACCCCCCATGCTGGCACACACCTCACACGTGGCCCCATAGGGAGCTCCACCGCAGGCCCCAGTGGGAAAGCTCGCGTGGCACCACCGCCCCATGTCGGCACCACCGCACCCGTTTCGGTACACCCCTCGCACGGTCCGTGGCCCCATATGGAGCTCCACCAAAGGCCCCAATGGCAGCGCCTGCATAGCGCCACTGCACCCGTTTTGGCACACCCCTCACACGTTTCATGGCCCCCAAAGAGCTCCATCGAAAGCGGTCGGTACCGACAACGAAGTACTCACATCTGCATATGGTTGGGTCGTTCGCCAAAAAATGTTGACAGGGACGGCGGGGTTGCCCGAAGATTGCCTGTTGCGCGCAGAGCCAGCACACCTGACCAACAACAGTATTCGGTGCACTTCTAGGCAAAATCTAAATCATGCGCAGGCAACCTGGGATCACTGCGCATTGGTTTTTGACTTGGACGGCGGTGATGCTGGCATATTGTTTGCTGTGTGCAGGCCCACTAAACACTATAATGGCCACCCCGCCACGATTGCGCACTCGGTTTCGACATGTCTCGACCAAGGTGGTGGGGGCCGACACGTTTCCCGATGTGTCGCCACGTGCGCATGCGCACCTGGCACACTAAGCGTGTGGAGCGTGGCGCACCTGGCGCGGCTGGAGCATGCGTCACACATGGCGCACGTGAATCACGTGGCGCATCTGGCGCACCAGGCGTGCCTGGCACGCTTGGGCCACATGGGTGCCTGGCGCACCTGGCGCGCGTGGCATGCGTGGCGCACCTCGCCCCCGCGTTGCGCACATGGGATCTGTGTCGGTTCCCATTAGCTGCCCATCCAAAGACGACCGCTGAACATGCTGCGGCCCTGGTGCTATTTGTGCTGGGAGGACGGGTGGGAGTGAGCGAGACGGCTTGCGGGCTGGGAACATGCCGTGGCCCCTCCCCCATACCCCCTCCCTCTGCGAGGAAGCCAACATTACTGATTTGTCGAAGGTTTTGGCCGCATGTTGGCCTCCTGGTGGTGTGCTACGTTAGTACGGCCCCTCCTTTGATCGACATCCTCTACCCCAAAATGGCCGCCGAGCCTCACAAAAGGTGCCCCAAGAGGCCCCCAGGATGCCTCCAAGAGGCTCCCAGGAAGCCCCAAGAGGCTCCCAGAGGCACTCAGACCCTAAGAGGCCTCGGCGAGAAGGTTTAAGCCATTGATCTTGCGTAGGCTTTGGCCGCAGTTTAGCCTCTTGGAAGGAACCTCCTTCAGAAGCCCGCCTCCTTTGATCGATCTCCTCCAAAATGGTCCGTCGATGGCCCCCGAGGCTCCCAAGGGCACCCCAAGACGCCCCCAAGAGGTGCCCAAGAGGCTCCCAAGAGGCCCCCCGAAGGCCCCCAAGATCCCCCAAGAGGCTCCCAAGAGACCCCCAAGAGGCCCCCCAGAGGCCCCCCAAAACGCACCCAAGACGCCCAAAGAGACCTCGGCGAGAAGGCCAAGATCATTGATCATACTCCTGCAATCGTCGCAAATTTTCTAGTCCTTGAAGATGGTGATCTTGTTGATGCACTCCTCGGTCGGCGTTTTGCTCTCGGGGTCGCCGTCTTGGTCGTCGCACTTCAGTACCCAGTTGGCCGCGCCAGAGTCCTCCGCCACCCTGCCCAACCTCCAGGGTGAAGTCCGGCCGGGCGCCCATCGCCGTGCGCGAGGGGCGGCCCGAGAACCCTCGGGGCCTCGCCAACCAGGGCACCCCGCGGGTGCGTGCCGGCGCCCGCCGCCGGCAGTCGGCGCGGCCCTGGCCGCGCCAGGCGGCGCGGCGGAGGTCAGCTCTGCACGAAAAACGCCAGAGGGGGCTGAAACCGGAGCCCCGCGCCTGACGCTGAGACGGCTTGAGCCAAAGTGGCTACTCACGTTCCTCGTCATCAGCATCCTGATCCTCCCCATGCCCTCAGGTGTTGACCAAATATTGGCCTCCTAGGGTGTGCACCTTAATGTACTACGGCCCCTCCTATGATCGATCTCCCACAAGATGGCCCCAAGATGGCCCCCGAGGCTCCCACCGGTGCCGCAAGACGGCCCCAAGTGGTGCCCAGGAGGCCTCCAAGAGGGCCCCAAGATGCCCTCAAAAGGCCCCCAAGAGATCCTCCAAGGGCCTCACGAAGCTCCGCAGAGGCACCCAAGATGCCCCAAGAGGCCCCGGGACTGCCAAGAGACCCCCCAGGAGGACTCCCAAATCCGCAGAGACTCCGAGAGGCATCCGAGAGGCTTCTGGCCTTTCTGCTCGCCCTCGTCCTCGTCCTCGTCCTCGTCCTCGTCCTCGTCTTCGTCCTCGTCCTCGTCCTCGTCCTCCTCCTCCTCCTCCTCCTCCTCCTCCTCCTCCTCCTCCTCCTCCTCCTCCTCCGCCTCATCCGCCTCCCCTCCCCCCTCCTCCCCTTCCTTCCCTCCTCCCTCCTCCTCCTCCTCCTCCTCCTCCTCCTCCTCCTCCTCCTCCTCCTCCTCCTCCTCCTCCTCCTCCTCCTCCTCCTCCTGCGACCATGGAGCGAGTCAGAGCACAAGTGCGCCACGCCCTCTGAGCACCACGGGCTGCGCGACGATGAGGTTGAACAGCTTCGCCACCGCCGCACGGCTGCGCCTGGGCACTGGCTCGGCCCGCCGCCGCAGCACGCCTGGGTTCAACCCGCCGCCGCCTCGCGGAGGGCAGCCGCACTGGCCGCCCGGTCACCGCCGAGGCCCGCGCGCAGCTGCCGCGCCGTCGCCCCGTGCAACGCGACGGACAGTTCGGCCCCCCAGCGCTGCACCAGGGCGCTGGCGACTGCGGAGCTGCCCTCTTCCTCCCCCAGCTCCTGGGCGAAGCTCCGCGCCAGCCTCCGCAGGTGGCGCAGAGCGGCCCTGCCGCGCCGGCCCCCCGTCTCGAGGGCCAGGGGCGGGGCGGGCCACGGCGCGCCCGGCCGGGTAGCGGCGCCGCTCGTCGCCCTCTGCCTCTGCGTTCACGGCGCCGTCCCTCTGCGCCGCTGCCGCGAGGTGCTCGGCGTCGCCAGGCACGGCGTACCGGACGGTGATGTCCGCGAACTGGCGCGGGCATCCCGGCGCCTGCGCCTCGAGGTCCAGCATGGCCTCCTCGCGCTCGTTCTGCAGGGGCGCCCCGCACCCGCTGCATGGCCCCGCGGGCGGGTCGGGCGTCGTGCCCCGTGCCTTGCAGCGCGCACAGCGCCATTTCCAGCGGTCCCATGCGGGGGCGGGGAGTTGGCGCGCGGTGTGGTAGCCGCACTGCCTGTGGATGCGCCCCAACGCCTTCCACAGCCCGGCTGCGCGCCACTACGCCGCCGCCGCATGCGCACCGGTAGGCGTGGCGCGCTTTGGAGCACAAAGGCTCCCCGCACTGCTGTCCGGCTCGCAGGCCCGTGCGAGCGCGTTTCTGGCAGCGGGCGCCGAGGGGCGCGCAGTCCTGACCCAGCAGCGCGCGCGCCGTGGCGCAGTAGTCTGCGTCGCCGAGTCTCTGGCCCGCGGCCCCCGGTGAGGCCAGCTGCCAGCCGGCCGCGTGCGGGCCGCCGCAGGAGCGCAGGCTCGCTCGGTCCTCGAGGCTGGAAGCGCTTAGCAAGGCTGCGAGGTTTTCTTGGTGTAGCCGTTGCGTGAGCAGCTTCTGTAGCTTCTTGCGAGGTTCGGCGGCGAGGTCGCGCCAGGGCGGCAGGGCGTGCCCGGCCTCTCCCTCCGGGGCGGCCGCGGCGGCGGCCAGTGGCGGTGGCGGCAGCGCGGCCTCCGCTGGCGCCGCGGGCGGAGCGGCCGGTGGCGGCTCCGGCGGCGCGGTTGCCGCGCCCGTTGGCGGCGGCGCCCTCAGGGCGGCGCTAGCGGCTCGGCAGGCAGCGGCCAGCGGGAGGGCGCTCTGGTCCAGGTCGTCCAGCCCCGAGGCTCCCGCCCTCGCCCGAACCTCCGCGAGGTTCTGCGCCCAGGAGCCCACCCAAGCCGCTGGGGCGACCTCCTCTTGGCTCCGGAGCCCTCTCCCGCCTGTAGCGGCAGTCTGCACTGCGCCCGGTTGGAGGACGTCAGCGGGTCTAAGCGGAGAAGGCGCTGGTAAGCCTCCAAGACCGCCTCGTCGTAGGCGGCAGCCGCGGCCCTGGTGCAGTCGAGCGGCGAAGCGGGCAGCAGGTGCGTGATTTTCCCTGTCCCGCAGTGTCGCAGCAGGAGCGCCCCGGCCTGCGTCGGGTCTTCATGGGGCGAAGCTTCTGCGGGCAAGTCGGCCATCTTGTCCAGGAGGTTCGCAGCCCGGGCCGCGACGCCGTTGCAGCGTTCCTCCGCGTAGCCGGGCGTCCCCAAGGCGAAGCTGCGCCCGTCGTTCTCCGCGGGCAGGTCGAACGGCCGCGGCGTCTGCAGCGGTGCCCCTACCAGCGTTAGGCCTGCAAGGCGCCAGTGAGGCTCCAGCCCTTCCAGGCACGGCGAGCGGGCGGACCACGCCTGCGTTTTCCTCGGCTCCAACTCCAGGCCGATCCGCCCAAGCGCCACTTGCGCCGCGGGGAGCACTTGCGCTGCGAGCGCGGCGGGAGCCAGGACGATGGTGTCCTCCTCCTCCTCCTCCTCCTCCTCCTCCTTTTTTCCTCATCCTCCTCCGCCCTCCTCCTCATCCTCCTCCTACGGCGACGACGACAACGGCGATTCCTCCTTCATTCTCCCCCTTATGATGTCTTACCTAGTCCTTTACTCCACTGCATGCTCCTTCACATCCCTTATCAAGGCAACTCGTCTGGGCCTCGTTTCTGGATGGGCTGTTGGGGTTGCTCGAAGCGTCTAGAATTTCTCATTCCTGTAGGAGTTTGGACTCTGAGCTTGGGCTGGGCGGAGGATAGAGCAGAGAGGAGGGAGGAGGGATGATGGATAATGGCAAATGGAGGAGCGAGGCTGGAGGATGGAGGACGGAGGGTTGATGAGGGTGGCGGGGAGATGGAGGAGGAAGGGATGGACGAAGAAGGACAAAGGCTTAGATGCCGACACCGACGACCAACGACAGACAGAGACGGCGACGGCAACGCCAGTGAAGGATGATGACGGCGAACGGACAGCGGGCAACGGAACACAGACCACGGACATCGACGACGGACGCCGACGCCGACGCCGACGCCGACGCCGACGCCGACGCCGACGCCGACGCCGACGCCGACGCCAACGCCGACGACGACGACGGCGACGGCGACGCCGACGCCGACGCCGATAACGCCGCCGCCGACGACAACAACGACGACGACGACGACGACGACGACGACGACGGGACAACGGACGACGGACGAGAAAGACGCTGCCGCCGGCGTTGACGACCGCGGGGAGGCCCCTGCGTCCTCCGCCCCAAGCCGGTGCGAGGCCGCCTGTGGCGCTCAAGCAGCGGGCCCCCCTCGGGTGCTCCAGCGGCGCCCGTCGCCCGCTGCATCGCGGCCACCGCAGGCACGCGCGGAGGGCGCCCGCGCGCGAGTCGCGCGAGGCGGCCGCTACGGCCGAATGCTGACGGGGGAGGCGCCTCTGGGCTGAGAACCGTCGAGGGCGAGGCAACGAGATCGTGGCGGCTGGCTCTTCGTCGGTATTCGGCCCTTGGAGGCGCCAGTCTCCGTCACTGGGGCCCCCCAATACTGACTCGGGATGAAAGCCCGGCCCTGAGGAAGCGGTCGAAGCCCAGGGGGCCGACGCCAACGTCGGATGAGAGGGAAGAGCAAGGCCGTCAATCTGCGACGGCCCGAGCCGACAGCGGAACCGAAAGCGACCGAAACTGGAACAGCCGAGAGGGATGCGCAGCAACGACGCAACAGCAGACTGGGCCAGACCGATCGAACGGTGGACACCCTTGGCAGCAGAGCAAACCCTGAGGCTGGCGCCTGGCACGTAGCCGCCAGGCTTCTGAGACAGCAGAAACGTCCAGACGACGACCTACATATCTATACGCAACTACTACCTATCCGCCACCGTGCCCTGAGGCACGAGTTGGAGTGTCCCCAGGTCCCTTCGAGCTCTCTCTTAGAGATTGCACATGGTTAGCGGGCCCACAGCCCAAAGTTCTGGGCGCTCTCAGGCGCTCCTGGGTTGCTCGCGTGACTGATACAGAGGCCAAGGGCGCGGTGGTCGGGACATGAATGTCCACTTTAAGGTTTTAGCATTACCTACGTTTTGGTTTTCAGGACGGCCTAGACGGCCCACGAAGGCGCCCGGGATCGCCCCAAATCGGCCCAAGAGTCCCCAAGAGGGGCCCCAGAGACCCCCAAGATCGCCCCCCAGAGCGCCCAAGGTCTCCAAGATGGCCCCTCAGAGGGCCCAAAACAAGGTGCCTTCAAAAAGACCAATATGGCCTCCAAAACGGCCCTGAAGCGCCCCAAGACTGCCTCAAGATGGACCAGAGTGGTCTCCAAGACGGCTTCCAACGGCGTCAGACGGGCGGGGAACGCCCTAAGACAAGCAAAGAAGCCCCCAAGAAGCCTCTAAAGGCCCAAAAGCCCAGGGATGTCCCCGAAAGGTCTCCCAGAGGCCTTCAGGACGCCCCCGGGAGACCCTGGGAGTGCTCCTCCTCGTCTTTTTTCTCTCCCACATGTTCCCTGAAGGGTTTCCACACCGGCTGGGGGGAACACATAGTCCGACAGCTTGGCCGCGCTCTGGCCACAGCCTTCGGCCACATAGACTCTTCCAACAAGGCTGGTGCGGCGGTGCTTCGCCGTGGGCGTCTTCGCTCCGCCGCCCCCTGTGGCTTGCTGCAGGGGCGCACGGCGTGTTGGATGTTCGGAAAGCATGTGTCATCCTGCGCACTCCCCCTGGCGCTATCCTCCGTGCTGTTCCCAGCGCAAGTATCTATGAAACCATCTCGGACCCACGCGTGCGCGCGCGCGGCTGCTCCGCTCGAGCGAAGAACACTCCGGCACCGCCCTCCTGGGCCACCGCGTCCTCGGGGTCGTCGGGTCTGGCCCCTTGCTAGAAGCAGATGGTATCAAAAGTATGAGTCAGATATATTGGGGTGAGGTTGTACTCTTGGAGACGGGTCCTTTGGGGGATGGCGACCGCGCGGACGAGGGCCCGCTTGCGGGCGGAGCCAAGAAAGGAAGGCCGTCTGCGGCCAAGGCGACGAAGGGGCACGGTCAGATGTCGCAGTTGCAGGCTCAGGTTTCACATATCAAGTCGGCCTTGCAGTCACTTACTGAGAAGCTAGGCGCATTTGGAGTTGAGGTGCCATCGGGCCAGCCACCTCAGCGACAGTCGCCCAAGTCAGCCTCGAGGGACCCACCTACACCCCCGGTCAATATTAGGAAAACCATGCAATAAGAAAATTTGGGGCTGAGCTGGGAAGCGGAAAAAATAAGAAAGTAGGGGCTAAATTCCGGGGCAGTTTCTTAGCCGGCCGGCGCTCTCAATGCGCGGCGCGTCCGTTGGTTTTTGCTCGCGCGCCATTGCGCGTGGCGGCGCAGGGCGCGCGGACGCACAACGGAGACGCCGACCTCTGGCTCGCCCAAGTGGCGCCGACCTCCGGCCCGCGTTGGTTTTTGCCTATGTGCGGTCGCGATTGGCTGAGCCAGGGCGCGCCCCAAGACGCCAGGCGGCGGCGCCGACCTCTGGACCGCGTCGGTTTTTGCTTATTTGCGATTGCGATTGGCCGCGCAGGGGCGCGCGCAGGACGCCAGGCGGCGGCGCCGACCTTTGGCCCGCGTAATATTTGCGATTGTGCTTCGCCTTTCGGGAGCCCGCCCAAAGACGCCTGGCGGCCGCGCCACCCCTGGTTCGTTGGCGCTGGTTTCTGATTATTTGCGATTGTGTTTCGCCTTTTCCAGGGCCCGCCCAAAGACGCCTGGCGGCCGCGCGCGCCGAATGGCTCGCTGGCGTTGGTTTCTGATGATTCGCGATTGTGCTTTGCCTTTCCAGGGCCCACCCATGGACGCCTGGCGGCCGCGACCACCCTGGCTCGCTGGAGCTTGTTTCTGATTATTTGCGACTGTGCTTGCACCCCCAGGTCCCGTCCAAGGACGCCTGGCGGCCGCGCGCCCCCCCTGGCTCGTTGGCGCTGGTTCCTGATCATTTGCGATTGTGAGCCCGCGCAAGGAAGCCTGGCGGCCGCGACCCCCCTGGCTCGCTGGCGCTGGTTTCTGTTTATTCGCGATTGTGTTTGCCTCCCCCAGGCCCCGTCCAAGGACGCCTGTCGGCCGCGCGCCCCACCCTGGCTCGCTGGCGCTGGTTCCAGAATATTTGCGATTGTGTTTCGCCTTTCCAGGGCCCGCCCAAAAGACGCCTGACGGCCGCGACCCCCCTCGCTCGCTGGCGCTGGTTTCGGAATATTTGCAATTGTGTTTCGCTTTTCCAGTGCTCGCCCAGAGACGCCTGGCGGCCGGGCAACCCCCGGCTCGCTACGCTGGTTTCTGATTATTTGCGATTGTGTTTCGCCTGTCCAGGGCCCGCCCAAAGACGCCTGGCGGCCGCGCGCACCGCCTGGCTCGCTGGCGTTGGTTTCTGAATATTTGCGATTGCGTTTTGCCTTTCCAGGGCCCGCCCAAGGACGCCTGGCGGCCGCGACCACCCCGGCTCGCTGGCGTTTTTTTTTTTTTTTTTTTTTTTTGTTTTTTTTGTTTTTTCGATTGTGCTTGCTCCCCCAAGCCCCGTCCAAGGACGCCTGGCGGCCGCGCGCCCCCCCTGGCTCGTCGGCGCTGGTTTCGGATCATTTGCGATTCTGAGCCCGCGCAAGGAAGCCTGGCGGCCGCGACCCCGCTGGCTCGCTGGCGCTGGTTTCTGATTAATTGCGATTGTGTTTGCCTCCCCCCAGGCCCCGTCCGATGACGCCTGTCGGCCGCGTGCTCCCCCCTGGCTCGCTGGCGCTGGTTCCCGAGTATTTGCGATTGTGTTTCGCCTATCCAGGGCCCGCCCAAAGACGCCTGACGGCCGCGCGCCCCCTCGCTCGTTGGCGCTGGTTCCCGATCATTTGCGATTGTGCTTGCTACCCCCAGGCCCCGTCCAAGGACGCCTGGCGGCCGCGCGCGCCCCTTGGCTCGCTGGCGCTGGTCCCCGATTATTTGCGATTGTGCTTCGCCTTTCCAGGGCCCGCCCAGAGACGCCTGGCGGCCGCGACCCCACTGGCTCGCCAGCGCTAGTTTCTGGTTATGTGCGATTGCGCTTGCCCCCCCAGGCCCCGTTCAAGGACGCCTGGCGGCAGCGCGCCCCCCTGGCTCGTTGGCGCTGATTTCGGAATGTTCGCGATTGTGCTTCGCCTGTCGAGAGCCCGCCTAAAGACGCCTGGCGGCCGCGCAACCCCTGGCTCGTCGGCGCTGGCTTCTGATTATCTTCGAATGTGTTTCGCCTTTCCAGGGCCCGCCCGAAGACGCCTAACGGCCGCGCGCGCCGCCTGGCTCGCTGGCGCTGGTTTTCGATTATTTACGAGTGTGCTTTGCCTTTTCCAGGGCCCGCCCAAGGACGCCTGGCGGCCGCGACCACCCTGGCTCGCTGGCGCTGGTCTTTGATTATTTGCGATTGTGCTTGCCCTCCCAGGTCCCGTCCAAGGACGCCTGGCGGCCGCGCGCCCCCCCTGGCTCGCTGGCGCTGGTTTCTGATCATTTGCGATTCTGAGCCCGCGCGGGAAAGCCTGGCGGCCGCGAGCCCCTTGGCTCGCTGGCGCTGGTTTCTGTTTATTCGCGATTGTGTTTGCCTCCCCCGAGGCTCCGTCCAAGGACGCCTGTCGGCCGCGTGCACCCCCCCTGGCTCGCTGGCGCTGGTCCCCGGTTATTTGCGATTGTGTTTCGCCTTTTCCAGGGCCCGCCCAAAGACGCCTGACTGCCGCGACCCCCCCCGCTCGTTGGCGCTGGTTTCTGGCTACGTGCGATTGTGCTTGCCCCCCCCCCCAGGCCCCGTCCAAGAACGCCTGGCGGCCGCGCGCGCCCCCTGGCTCGCTGGCGCTGGTTCCCGATTATTTGCGATTGTGCTTCGCCTTCCAGTGCCCGCCCAAAAACGCCTGGCGGCCGCGACCCCACTGGCTCGCTGGCGCTGGTTTCTGATTATTTTCGATTGTGCTCGCCCCTCCAGGCCCCGTCCAAGGACGCCTGGCGGCCGCGCGCACCCCCTGGCTCGTTGGCGCTGGTTTCGGAATATTTGCGATTGTGCTTCGCCTTTCCAGGGCCCGCCCAAGGACGCCTGGCGGCCGCGCCACCCCTGGCTCGTTGGCGCTGGTTTCTGGTTATTTGCGAGCGTGGTTCACCCTTCGAGGGCCCGCGCAAAAACGCCTTGCGGCCGCGCGCGCCCCCTGGCTCGCTGGCGCTGGCTTTTGATTTTTTGCGATTGTGCTTTGCCTTTCCAGAGCCCGCCCACGACGCCTGCCGGCCGCGACCACCCTGGCTCGCTGGCGATGGTCTCTCATTTTTGGCAAATGTGCTTGCCCCCCCCCCCCCCAAGTCCCGTCCAAGGGCGCCTGGCGGCCGCGCGCCCCCCCTGGCTCGTTTGCGCTGGTTTCGGAATATTTGCGATTGTGCTTTTGCCTTCCCAGGGCCGGCCAAAGATGCCTGGCGGCCGCGCCGCCCATGTCTCGTTGGCGCTGGTTTCTGATTATTTCTGATTGTGTTTCGCCTTTTCCAGGGCCCGCCCAGAGACGCCTGGCGGTCGCGCGCGCCGCCTGGCTCGCCGGCGCTAGTTCCCGATCATTTGCGATTGCGCTTCGCCTCTCCAGCGCCCGCCCAAAGAAACCAGCGCCGGCGAGCCAGGGGCGTCGCGGCCGCCAAGCTTCCCTGCGCGGGTCCACACTCGCAAATGATCAGAAACCAGCGCCAACGAGCCAGGGGGGACGCGCGGCCGACAGGCGTCCTTGGGCGGGACCTGGGGGGGGCAAGCACAACCGCCAATAATCAGAGACCAGCGCCAGCGAGCCAGGAGGGTCGCGGCCGCCGAGCTTCCTTGCGCGGGCCCACAATCGCACATAATCGAAAACCAGCGCCAGCGAGCCAGGGGGGGCGCGCGGCCGCCAGGCGTCCTTAGGCGCGACCTGGGTGGCAAGCACACTCGCAAATAATCAGAAACCGGCGCCGGCGAGCCAGGGGGGTCGCGGCCGCTAGGCTTCCTTGCGCGGGCCCACAGCTGCAAATTATGCGAAGCAAGCGCCGACGAGCCAGGGGGGGGCGCGCGGCCGCGAGGTGTCCTTGGGCGGGACCTGGGGAGGGGGGGGGCAATCACAATCGCAAATAATCAGGAACCAGCGCCAGCGAGCCAAGGGGGTCGCGGCCGCCAAGCGTTCTTGGGGGCCAACAATCGCAAATAATCAAAAACCAACGCCAACGAGCCAGGGGGGGGGCGCGCGGCCGCCAGGCGTCCATGGGCGGGACCCGGGGGGCGGGGGGCGGCAAGCACAGTCGCAAAGAAACAGGCGCCAGCGCCAGGGGGCCAGGAGGGTCGCGGCCGCCAGGCTTCCTTGCGCGGGCCCACAATAGCAAATAATGAGAAACCAGCGCCAACGAGCCAGGGGGGGCGCGCGGCCGCCAGGCGTCTTTGGGCGGGACCTGGGGGGGCAAGCACAATCGCAAATAATCAGAAACCAGCGCCAGCGAGCCAGGGTGGTCGCGGCCGCCAGGCGTCCTTGGGCGGGCCCTGTAAAGGCAAAGCACACTCGCAAATAATCAGAAGCCAACGCCGGCGAGCCAGGGGAGTCGCGGCCGCCAGGCTTCCTTGCGCGGGCCCACAGTCGCAACCAGGGTCCTTGGGCGGGACCTGGGGGGGCAAGCACAATCGCAAATAATCGAAAACCAACGCCAGCGAGCCAGGGAGGTCGCGGCCGCCAGGCTTCCTTGCGCGAGCCCACAATCGCAAATTATCGGGAGCGAGCGCCAACGAACCAGGGGGGGGCGCGCGGCCGCCAGGCGCCCTTGGGCGGGACCCGCAATAGCAAATACATGATCAAAAACTCACGCCGGCGAGCCAGGGGGGTCGCGGCCGCCAGGCTTCCGCGCGCGGGCCCGCAATCGCAAATGATCAGAAACCAGCGCCAACGGGCCAGGGGGGGCGCGCGGCCGCCAGGCGCCCTTAGGCGGGCCCTGGGGGGGCAAGCACAATTGCAAATCATCAACAACCAACGCCAGCGAGCCAGGGGGGTCGCGGCCGCCAAGCTTCCTTGCGCGGGCCCACAATCGCAAATGATAAAAAACCAACGCCAACGAGCCAGGAGGGGGGCGCGCGGCCGCCAGGCGCCCCTGGGCGGGACCTGGGGGGGGAGGGGGACAAGCGCAATCGCAAATAATCAAAAGCCAGCGCCAACGAGCCAGGGGGGGCGCGGCCGCCAGGCTTCCTTGCGGGCCCACAATCGCAAATAATCAGAAACCAACCCAACGAGCCAGGGGGGGGCGCGCGGCCGCCAGGCGTCCTTGGGCGGGACCTGGGGGGCAAGCACAATCGCAAATAATCAGAAACCAGCGCCAGCGAGCCAGGGGGGTCGCGGCCGCCAGGCTTCCTTGCGCGGGCCCACAATCGCAAATAATCAAAACCAACGCCAGCGAGCCAGGGGGGGCGCGCGGCCGCCAGGCGCCCTTGGGCGGGACCTGGGGGGGGAGGGGGCAAGCTCGCAAATGCCAGCGGCCAGGGGGGGTCGCGGCCGCCAGGCTTCCTTGCGCGGGCCCACAATCGCAAATAATCGCCACGAGCCAGGGGGGGGCGCGCGGCCGCCACTTGGGGGGGGGGGGGGGGGGGCAAGCACAATCAACAATGACCAGAAACCAGCGCCAGCGAGCCAGGGGGGTCGTGGCCGCCAAGCTTCCTTACACGGGCCCACAATCGCAAATTAACAGAAGCGAGCGCCAACGAGCCGGGGGGGGGGGCGCGCGGCCGCCAGGCGTCCTTGGGCGTGACCTGGGAGGGGGGGGAGGGGCAAGCACACCCGCAAATAAACAGAAACCAGCGCCAAAGAGCCAGGGGGGTCGCGGCTGCCAAGCTTCCTTGCGCGGGCCCACACTCGCAACGAATCAGAAACCCGCCAGCGAGCCAGGGGGGGGCGCGCGGCCGCCAGGCGCCCTTGGGCGGGACCTGGCGGGGTGGGGAGAGGGGGGGGCGGGAGAGGGGGGAGGGGGGGCAAGCACACTCGCAAATAAATAAAAACCAGCGCCAGCGAGCGGGGGGTGTCGCGGCCGCCAGGCCTCCTCGTGCGGGCCCACAATCGCAATTAATCAAAAACCAGCGCCAACGAACCAAGGGGGCGGGGGGGGGCGCGCGCGGCCGCCAGGCGCCCTTGGGCGGGACCTGGGGGGGCAAACACAATCCCAAATAATCAGGAACCAGCGCCAGCGAGCAAGGGGGGTCGCGGCCGCCAGGCTTCCTTGCGCGGGCCCACAATCGCAAATGATCAAAAGCCAGCACTCAGAAACCAGCGCCAGCGAGCCAGGGGGGGGCTCGCGCGGCCGCCGGGCGTTCTGGGCTGGGCCTGGGAAGGGGAGGGTGGGGGGGGGGGCAGCAAACTCGCAAATTATCAGAAACCAGCGCCAGCGAGCCAGGGGGGTCGCGGCCGCCAGGCTTCCTTGCGCGGGCCTACACTCGCAAATAAGCAGAAACCAGCGCCAACGAGCCAGGAGGGGCGCGCGGCCGCCATGCGTTCTTGGGCGGGACCTGGGGGGGCAAGCACAATCGCAAATAATCAAAAACCAGCGCCAGCGAGCCATGGGGGGTCGCGGCGGCCAGGTTTCCTTGCACGGGCCCACAATCGCAAATAACCAAAAGCCAGCGCCAACGAGCCAGGGGGGGCGCGCGGCCGCCAAGCGCCCTTGGGCGGGACCCGGATGGGGGTGGGTGGGTCGGCGGGGGAGGGCCAAGCGCACTCGCCAATAATCAGAAACCAGCGCCAGCGAGCCAGGGGGGTCGCGGCCGCCAGGCTTCCTTGCGCGGGCCCACACTCGCAACTAATCAGAAACCAACGCCAACGAGTCAGGGGGGGGCGCACGGCCGCCAGGCGCCCTTGGGCGGAACCTGGCGGGGGGGGAGGGCAAGCACAATTGCAAATAATCAGAAACCAGCGCCAGCGAGTCAGTGGGATCGCGGCCGCCAGGCTTCCTTGCGCGGGCCCACAATCGCAACTAATCAGAAACCAACGCCGACGAGCCAGGGGAGGGGCGGCGCGCGGCCGCCAGGCGTCCTTGGACGGGGCCTGGGGGGAAGGAAACACAATCGCAAATAATCAGAAACCCATCGCAAATAAACAGAAACCAGCGCCAGCGAGACAGGGGGGTCGCGGCCGCCAGGCTTCCTTGCGCGGGCCCACAATGGCAAATAATCAAAAACCAGCGCCAACGAGCCACGGAGGGGCGCGTGGCCGCCAAGCGTCCTTGGGCGGGACCTGGCGGGGCAAGCACAATCGCAAATAATCAGAAATCAGCGCCGGCGAGCTGGGGGAGTCGCGGCCGCCGGGCTTCCTTGTGCGGGCCCACAATCGCAAATAAACAGAAACCAGCGCCAACGAGCCAGAGGGGGGCGCGCGGCCGCCAGGAGTCCTTGGGCGGGACCTGGAGGGGGGCAATCACTATCGCAAGTAAGCAGAAACCTGCGCCGGCGAGCCAGGGGGGTCGCGGCCGCCAGGCTTCCTTGCGCGACCCACAGTCGCAAATAATCAAAAGCCAGCGCCAACGAGCCAGGGGGTGGCGCGCGGCCGCCAGGCGTCCTTGAGGGGAACCTGGGGGGGCAAGCGCAATCGCAAATAGTCAGAAACCAGCCTGGGGTGGCGCGGCCGCCAGGCGTCTTTTGGCGGGCTCTCGAAAAGCGAAGCACAATCGCTAATAATCAGAAACCGGCGCCAACGAGCCAGGGGGGGGCGCGCGGCCGCCAGGCGTCCTTGGACGGGGCCCGGCAAGCACAATCGAAAATATTCAGAAACCAGCGCCAGCGAGCCAGGGGGGTCGCGGCCGCCAGGCGTCCTTGGGCGGGCACTGGAAAAGCGAAACACAATCGCAAATAATCGGGAACCAGCGCCAGCGAGTCGGGGGGGCGCGCGGCCGCCAGGCGTTCTTGGACGGAGCCTGGGGGGAGCAAACACAATCGCAAATAATCAGAAACCAACGCAAACGAGCGAGGGGGGTCGCGGCCGCCAGGCGTTTTTGGGCGGGCTCTCGACAGGCGAAGCACAATCGCGAACATTCCGAAATCAGCGCCAACGAGCCAGGGGGGCGCGCTGCCGCCAGGCGTCCTTGAACGGGGCCTGGGGGGAGGGAAACACAACCGCACATGATCAGAAACCCATCGCAAATAATCAGAAACCAGCGCCAGGGAGCCAGGGGGGTCGCGGCCGCCAGGCTTCCTCGCGCGGCCCGCCGCCGAGGTCGGCGCCGCCGCCTGGCGCCCTGCGGCGCGCACTGGAGCAGCCACTCGCAATCGTGAATAAGCAAAAACCAGCGCGCGCCAGAGGTCGGCGCCGCCGCGCGGCGTCCTGGGGCACGCCCCGGCGCAGCCACTCGCAATCGCAAATAAGCAAAAAAAACATTGCACAAAGCAGAGGTCGGCGCCAAAGGTCGACGCCGCCGCGCGGCGTCCTGGGGCGCGCCTCGGCGCAACCAATCGCCATCGCAATTAAACAAAAACCAACGCAGGCAATCCAGAGATTGGCGCGAATCGCCAAGGGGGCCCGCGCGCGCCCTGAAGTCCGACGCAATTGCGAATGAGCAAAAACGCATGGAAACGATTTGATTTTGATTTTGGGGATGCATGCGGGGCCCCACTTGTCACTGACAACGAGCGAATCAAAAAGCCTCCGCGGCGGTTTTGGAAGGGCGCCTACGATTTAAGAAACTTGGCCCGTAAGAAAGTGGCAGCCTCTGGCGCGCTGAACATGGCCGCGGCATAAGAAATCCGCAGGGGCTGAAACGAAAAACCGACTTTCTTATTGAGCGCCGTTGGTGTGCACTGCGGAACGTGCGAGCATTGCTGCAACAGGTTCGGGTCAAGAAATTCAAGGTCACAGAAGTGGAGGTCCAAGCACGACTCAGACAGCTCTTGGACGGTACCGCCAGCCCAGCTTAATCCACGTCCCAGTCCAAGCAAACTGAGAAAAAAAGATCAGAGGCCAATTTTGTCACCGCAGCCTTGGGGAAAGACAAAGGTGCTGAAGGCTTCCCGGCTGAAGACCACGCCGCTCGACGCGACAGTGTTGAAAGTCGTCAGTTGCCAGTCCGTCCAGGAGTTCGAGGCTCAAAAGTCCAGGTTTGGCAGCGTCGCCGACAAGCCAGAGGGTATCACGTTCGTCCTCTGTGGCTGCCCCACGCCCCAGACAGGAGCCACTTCGGCGGAGGTCATGGTCGAGACACTCTCAGGGTCTAGGCCGACAACTTGCCAGATTATTGAATGGGGATCGTCGCCACCGCGTCGAGATGGGATCCCACGAGGTGTCAAGGATGACGAAGAAGTGACGAATTAAATTTTGAAGTCGGCGGCAGTACGTGTCGCTGTACCTGCAGTTTTTGCGGACGATTCCCTCTGTGCTGCGCCCGGGGAGAAACCAGGTGCCATGGCCTCTCTCTTGTTCAGCTAAGACATGACAGGCCGCATCATGAAGACCAAAGGGGCGGTGGCGCATGCACCAGAGGCGACGGCATCCTTGTCATCAGGGAGACGGACCTCGACTAAATCATGAAGTGGCCCTCCCCTACAGGGGGTTCATGCATGCGCAGGGAAGTAAGTTGGTCCCAGTATGACACCGTTTGCGAGACCAGGAAACGATGAGGCAATAGTTTGCGAGAGTCGCTTCGGTTGAGAGCTCGGCCAAGGGGCGTGTTGTCTACAGGCCGTCGGAGAACGGCAGCCTCGGCGTCCTCTCCACTGACGTGGTCCAAGCTGACATTCAACCCACATGGTGGCTGCAGAAATACCCCGAACATTGGCCCACGCAGGCCGAAGTCGAGGCATGGGCGGCCGCCAGAGGTTATATCGAGGAATTCGAAGCGCACATGGCTCACGATGGCCGACTTGGCGGGCACCGAGACGGACCAGATCTGCACGTTCAAGAGTGGCATCAATGCGTCTCTTGCACCGCCGAGGAGAGGATCGTCGAGGCCCCTTTTTATGTGGGCTCTCTGGGGAACTTCGGACTGACCATCGCGACCGCCGAGAATTGCCATTTGGTGGCACGTTGTGGCCCCTAGCGGCCTGTAGCGGCCGTTTAGTGACACTTAGTGGCACTTAGTGGCCTTGAGCGGCCCCGAAACTTACCATTTAATGGCACCTAACGGCAGCTGCTGGCTCCGAGAAGTACCATTTAGTGGCACTTAGTGGCCGCCAGCGGCTCCGAGAACTACCATTTAGTGGCACCTAGTGGCCGTTAGTGGCTCCGAGTATTAAAATACCACTTAGCGGTACTTAGCAGCCCGAGATCTATCATATAGTGGCACTTAGTGGCCGTTGGTGGTTCCGAAGACTACCATTTTTTAATGGCATTTAGTGGCCGTTCGTGGTTCCAAGAATTACCATTTAGTGGCACTTAGTGGCCGTGTAGCCCCATCTGGGCCACGGGCATGTAATTCAAGGCTCGGGGTCGCCGGCCTCCGTGAAACCACGGGCGCGTGAGTGAGACCAGCGGCCCCATCGGGCCCGCAAGCGCTCGTGCCGCTAAGTGCCGTCATCTTCAAAAAAGACCCAATTCGGAGACATTCTACAGCTCCCCAAGTTGGCCACATAACCCCTCCTACTGCATGAAGCACGACGGCTTGGGGTACACCAGCTCCAGCCAGACCGCCACTGTCAAAGCCCGCGGCCCAGGTCGACGACGATGTCGACATGGCCCCAGCTGAGGCGGGCAAGAAGAGGCCCAATGACGCAGTTCCACCAGCACCTCCAACAGCACCTGCTGAACCGCAGCCTCCGCCCTGGAAGGAATTCTTCGAGGAGAGGGGCTGTGGAGGTAGTGGGGGCTATTTTTGCTTCCTGGCAGCTACCCAGGGCATGAGAGCCCCACAGACGAAGCGAAAGCAGATCCTGTCAAAAAACATGTTACCTGGAGGTGCTCTCCAGGCGCAAATGCGACTTCTGGTCTCCAATGCCATCGAGTCACGCGGAGACAAGAAGTATGATCAAGAAGAAGCGGGCGAAGCAGCGCGTAATGGGGTGAACTATGCTACGTGCCGCAGCGGCTGCCACAATGACCAACTACGCAGCATGGAAGAAGGCGAAGTCTGGAGCATGGCAGCTGTGCACAGCCCCAGGCGACGTGACTGCCAAGCAGACGGTTTGGATGACCCTGGCAGCTGGACAATATCAACTGCTCACTGTGAAGGAGCCACTACCGACAACCATTCAGAAAGCCTGGAAAAGCTCAGCGTACCCATGCCCTCTCAAGTTCACTGGAGGAGAGAGAGCATCATCATCCAGAGCGCCGCCATTTCCACCAGCGTCGGCGAGAGTATCGTCATCCGAGGCGCCGGCGCCCCCGCCTCCAGCGTCGGCGAGATCATCGCGAATGAGGAAAGCTCAGAGCATGCTTGGCCTGTCTCCCACCATGGTCCCGGCGAGGTCGAGGGTCAGGAAGGCGAAGAGCATGCCGGGGCTTTCACCTGCTACCTCGACGCGATCAAAGATCAGAAAGGCCCGAAGCATTCTGAGATTGGATGGTCAGGGGGAGCCAGAGGAGCAGGAGGCCTTGCAGCTTCCACCTCGACCCGAACGCTACAGATACTACACATGCACATGCGGATGGAAGTTGACGTATTCAGAGTCTTGGAACAACGGCCAACCAACCAACATACTTCAACAAGCAGTTGTTCACTGGAGGCGTTGCCAGGGAGAACGACCGCCAAAAGAACATGCCGAACAACGAGCTGTACGTCTTGGCGGACCCGATGGTCTGAGCTGGCTCGAGCGAGGCAAGAAAGAGAGAGAGAGAGAGAGAGAGAAACAAAAAAAAAAAAAAAAAAAAAAAGCCTGGAGGAGATTGACGACGCGGCGTGATTCGGTTCCCTCGGAGATCAGGAACGCCGTTTGCGACGTCCATTCAGATTCTGCGTTTACTGTAAATGCCCCGCAATGGGACAGACATACTATTCTTGTTCGGAGCGTGGGAGGAAGGAGGCATTTGTCCAAGTTCATCGCTCACCCGACCAACCGTGGCTGGTTAGCGCGCGGGAAATCAAATCTGAAGTTGCACGACGTCGTCGCCCAGCTTCTGGGCCCAGAAGTTGCGGCAAAGTTCAGGAACACACAGCTGGCAACCCTAGCCAGATCCAACGAGAAGGCCAGGACGAGGCGCCCAGCGCGTCGGGGCGTGATCAAGCGCCCACAAGCGACGAGGATGCCAATATGATCATGATCAGGATAGAGCTGCCAAGCATCCTACACAGGGAGACGACTCGGAGCCATCTCTCACACGTTCCAGGCGAAGACAGTCTCACGACCAGGAGGAAGACAGAGAGATGAAGCGGACCAGCTTTCTGACCCTCAGCCTCCACCTGGACCGAGTGAACAACACGACGACTGCGAGGAGCAAGCAGATCATCCGCACCCTAGTCGCCAGCAGAAGATGATCACCAACACGATCGAGCAGCACATGATGACCATCATGATCTGCCTCCACCCCCTGAGTTGCATTAGAAGTTGCTACTATCAACATTACCACTCTTACAAAGGCCCGCACACTGGAAGTACTTGACAAGGTTCCAGTGTCTGTGGGTATTGTGTGTTCCCTACCTAGGCTCTGCCTAGAGGGTTCTTACCCTATATCTTAAATGGGGCCGGGCTATTGATATCGCCCCGGGCGGTTCCCCCAGTTGCGTCCCCTTAGCTTAGCGTTGCTTACCTCATCTTAGCTTAGCCTAGCTTAGCTTAGCTTAGCATAGCTAAGCTTAGCCTGGCCTACCTTAGCTTAGCTTAGCCTAGCCTAGTTTAGCTTACTTAGCTTAGCTTAGCTCAGCCTTAGCTTAGCTTAGCGCGGCGCAGCATTAGCATATCATAGCATAGCATAGCAGAGCACAGCGCAGCATAGCATAGCGTGGCATAGCATAACGCAGCATAGCATAGCATAGCATCGCATGGTACAGCGCAGCATAGCATTGCATAGCACAGCACAGCATAGCATAGCGCAGCATATCATAGCATAGCATAGCAAAGCGCAGCATAGCATAGCACAGCGCAGCCGATGTAGGTGTAGGTGTAGATGTAGATGTAGATGTAGATGTTGGTGTAGGTGTAGGTGTAGATGTGGATGTAGGTGTAGGTGTAGATGTAGATGTAGATGTAGGTGTAGATGCAGGTGTAGATGTAGATGTAGATGTGAGTCTCGCTGTTGATGTTGATGTAGATGTAGATGCAGGTGTAGATGCTAATGTAGCTGTCGGTGTAGATGTAGATGTTGCTTTCCTAGATGCTCCAACTCCTAGGTAGGGTCGCACTGAGATAATTCTTCAATAAATCAGATTGCCAGGTGTTCGACCGAAGAGATTGACCAATCTCTGCAACGCCAGGGGATTAGGTCTGACATGCTCCGGACCTCCCCCACTTTCCACGTTCCACAAAATCAGTCAAAGCGGATGTGCTGCACTTTGGAAGCGTTCTCGCGGCAAGATTACTATTCTTCGGCACCCGCGTGGGGGCGCGCACCACGAAAACCACGTCTGTCTCGGCAAGCGGCCCTAGAAAATTTGAGCGTCACTGGTTTGCCGCGGCATTGGCTATTTCCAGTCTCTTGGACATCATGGCTATGCTGTGAATGCTGTTGGTGACCTCAGTTGGAAACAGAACTGCGACGGCCTACTTGGACTGGGCCGGCAAGGCGAGGCCACAATCGCGACGGCGGCGGGGGCGACCCCCACGCGTGCTCCGATGCGGGGAGACCCACAAGCTGCCCAGCCGGTGTTCCTGGGAGCGAAGCTTCCCTCAAATATTCCTCAACACGCTCTGGCACCTTACCGGCTCGACATCCATTTCGTCGGAATGCATCGCTAGAAAACGTTATCTTGACCTGGCTCGAGGTCCTGGACGTCCGAAGGGATCGACGCCAACGCAGAGGCCCGTCGCAGCCCCTGCGCGACGCAGACCAGACCAGAGCATAACACATCGGCGACTACGACAACTACATCGCATGTTTTCAGAGCAGCTACGACAGGGCACGCCTGGCGCGGGCGCGCTCCCAACCAAGCACTTCTCGCGCTTCGCCACGGCCGCCTACGACGGCATTGCGGGGGCTAAGGCGGCGGGCGTACCTACATATTCTGACGCGTTGCGGTGGACCAGTTCTTCCATTGCAAATGAGAACGCCAAGCTTCTGACGGCGACCCAGCGTTCATGGGGGTGAAAATTTGCTATGCGGTCCTCGGAGGCGCGATCCGTGGCCACGCCTCTGCTCAAGCTCGTCTTGGCCTCATCCACCTGTGGAGTCTCCGACATGCGCAAGCAGTGGGAATCGCAATGGTGACCACAAACACAGCATCGTGACCCTGAAGGCTGTCTTGACAGGTGGCGACAACATGCTGCAGCTGCATCGCCCTCGCAGCCCGGCAAACCTCACGATTGGATCCCGTCCAAGGACGCCGTCTTGAAGGCTGTCAGGCGCCCCGAGGGCGGCGCTGGATTGGATGGCTGGCCTTTCAAAGAAATGCGTATATTGGACAAGACATTCCCTGATAGCATCGACGAGCTTTATGCCTCGTGGGTCGATGCGACGGCCCTGCGCGCGCGACATTGCGGACGCCCGCCCCAAGACGCACTTCAGAGCGTTCTCTCCTGGAGGATGGCTGGCCCGCCGAAGGGCGAAGGGGGGAGAGGGCGCGAGACCAATTTCAGCGGGCAGTGTCTTGTCACGCACATGGCTTCGGACATTGGCAGCTGCTGCTCCGACGCCGCCACAGAATCGATGGGCCAACCGCAAAGGTGTCTCAGTCGCCCGCGCGATCAGCCAGTGGCCATATGGTTGTGAGATGGGCACGAACGGATGTGGATAGTAATCGTGAGATTGCGGGTGCCAGCATAGAGGCTTCAGGGTTTCCAACAGCTGTCCGATTCACGCGCGCTGCCGCTTGGGCTGGGCCCAGGCACTGCACCATAAACGGGAAGATCGCAAGGCCCATCGCTAATCCATGTTGCGGTCTACCGCAAGGCGATTACGCGGCTCCCTCGGCGATGCTATGTACGCTCACCTCGTGGCAACCGCGCAGATCGTCAGGGCGTTTCATGGGCGACCGCTACCTGGTAGCATCAGCGCGTGAGACCCTTGAGGAGGGACTCAACGACACGAAGGAGTTCGACGCAGCCATCGGCTACTGCGAGAACCAGAAGAAGCGGCAGACTTGGACGGATCAGGATGACCCTCCTCGTGAAGTTGAACATCTCGGAATCTTGGCTTGCCCTACTAACGTGGAGTACGACATCAAGCCCCGTCAACGCTGGCAGAAGGCAATGAAGGCCATCGACATCTTGGGGCTTGGGGTCGATCCCAGGAAACTGTATGGTCCGCACACGTCTGCCCTTCGCCTACATGCGACCGTTGTGGACGTGGGCTGCGCCCATACTCACGCCGCCTCCTCGTGAGGCGATCAAGCTCCTGGCCAAGGCGGTCTGGAGGGCGCAAACTACCTGGTGGTGTTTGGGACGATGGCGGTGCCAGAATATGTGGCTGCATCCTGTCATATCGTGTTCTCTGTTGGCGTTCGAGAAGTTGAGAGATGAACGTATGACGGTCGTCTTTCATTGAGCATTCGATACAGCGACACGCTAAGGAGTTGGGATTGACGTGTGTCCGATTATCCGAGGAAAGAGGAGCCCTTGTGCAGGCGGGCTCTTGTGATGACCACCGCGTGCACAAGCTCGTATCAAGCGCCCTGGACGAGAACAACAGGTTCTGGACAGGTACGGTCAGAGCTCAACACTTCTTGCGCGGCATCGCGCGGATCATGTGTATGCAGACGGTTGTTCGCAGTCGGAAAGATGTCGAGGAGGTCGACGACGTCGACGTGGAGGGATGTAGTGCGAAGTCCTTCGCCAAATGGTACCGAGGTCTCGGGGAGCAAGAGCGGTTTGTTCAGTCTATTTATCGGAGTGACGCTGCCACGTCCGAGACGGGGAGACAGACTGGACGCAACTGTAAGTTCTGCAACGACATGTGGCCCTCCATGAGACCTCGTGGTGGACTGTCCGCGCTTCTCGAGTCTCAGAGAACGCTTAACCACGTAGTATGTGCTACCACCACAATGTTGGACGTCTCTTCCGAAAGTTTCTGCCAAGAGTGGGTGGATTGATTACGTTTGCTGCCGCTCCAGCAGGCAGAGACCGTTCCAGAATGCTGATTGCACTATGCTCCATGGGCGTTGTCGTGGGTTCTGGTTTGGATAAGATACTGCATGATGCCGCTCCTCTTCCTCGATCGGGAGCACGTCGTGCTGGCATGTAACTTTCACGCGTGGGCCCCCCACAATTGTCAGGGCGTTCCACTTCACCATTCTCGTCATCAACGTAGCCACGGTCGGCACGTGGGGGCCGTTTTCTTCCTGGCGCTTCAGTGGCAGCCTGGGCAGGGCCCGCGGTCGAGGAGGCTCCTGTCCCTTGGTAGTTTGTCCAGGCGCTACTGCGGGCGGGCCTGGGGCTGGGAGGGTGACCAAGGTATTCGCTTGCGGGGGTCCTGGGGGACTTCCGTGCCCGCCTGTCATTGGATTCAGCCGCAGTGTTTGGCTTGTCAGGGGGACTGCCGCTGCGGCGGTCGCTGGCGGGAGGCCTGCCCGCACCAGCGCCTGCCGCTCCCTTGCTAGTTGAGGGCCGTTCTAACTGCGGGGGATGGGAAGACGCATGCGCGGTTCCATGGGCGTCGACGTTACCTGGCGCAGCCTGCATGGGGTCTGCCGTGCTGGGTCCGAGTCCGGGGTCTGGCTGGTGTTCAGTATCTAGGGCGTCTGCGTCCTGCGGGCTGCCGTCGCAGTGGTCTGGTGAGAAGTCAACCTCCGACACGAGCTGAGATCGGTGCCCGCTAGCAGGGGGTTCTGGGAGTGCAGCGGCCTCGGCGCTGCCCTCGTTTGCGTCCGGGCGCTGGGGAGCCGACGGGGCAGCTGCTTGCGGGAGGCGTGGGCAGCATATCATACCTAGGGGTTGTTTTCGCGGGCGGTGTGGGCCCGGCGGGTTCTGTGCCCAGCCACGTGACGGACGCCACGTCTGTTGCAGGTTCGCCGATCTCCAAGTTGGGGTTGTCCTGGCTTCTGCTGCCTGGAGTTAGGCTGTTGCCGTCTTTGTGCCGCACACTGGCGTGCGGCGGCGCTCTGGCTGGGTTCGGGGTGCTGGTCCTGGTGGCTGGCGCCCCTATTTTGTTCGCTGTTGCTTTGGAGGCGGTTCTCGGGGCCGCTGCGGCCCTGCTAGGGAGGGCTTCAATCGGGGCCTGATAATAAGTGCGCGTCGGAACAAACGGCGCGGCGACATATGTGTGTGTGTGTGCGTCTGTGTATGTTTGTCCACAGCCTGCAGAGTTTCCAGAAGACCGATCCCTTCTGGAAAACGTAGGCGGTGGCTTCTCATCGGTCGGAAGAATTGGACAGAATAACAGCACTGAGTAGGAAGGCGTTGGAAGCAGATTCGGTGTCCGCCCAGGCGAAGCCAGGGACAATCGCTCGACCCTGGAAACTGGAAGGCGCCTGAAGCAGATTGGGACCTGGGAGCCTGAAAATATTCGCTTTCACGGCCGATGGGTGTAGACAATTGCGCGCCCGCCCTGGAGAAGAGACTCGAGCCCCGACGCCGCGGCGGGCCACTCCGCAGCCTGGTGCGCCCTCACAGCGAGAACTTGGTGCTGTCCCCCGGCGCAGCGAGCGGGCCGCCATCAGCCTGGTGCACTCCTTCTGGAGGGGCCGTGCGGCCAGCTCGCCGCCGTCGGCCGCCGCTGGTCGCCGCCGCCGCCGGTCGCCGTCGCCAGAGTCTTCGGCTTCGGCCCTGGGAGCGGATGAGGGGCAGGATGGGGGGCCAGAGGGAGGAGGAGAGGGAGGGAGGCGGAGGATCATCCTCTTTCACATCCTCCTCCTCCTCCTCCCTCCTGCTCCCTCCTGCTCCCTCCTCCTCCTCCTGCTCCTCTTGTTCCCTTCTGCTCCCCCTTCTCACCTGCTCCCTCATCTCCCTCCTTCCATGCTCCTCCTCCCCCCTTCCCCCTTCCCAACCTTTCTCACCCCTCCCTCTCCATTGCGCGCCAATCCAAGAGAAGTGGAAGCTGATGCATTCCCCCGCCACCCCCGCAAGATAGACGCCCCATGCTCAACGCCTCTCCTCCCGAACCTTCCCCCTCTTTCTTCCCCACCCCCGCCACCCCCTTCCTGTTCGTTCCTCCTCCTCCTCCTCGTCCCCCTCATCCTTATCCTCTTCCTCTTCCTCCTCCTCCTCCGCCTCCGCCTCCGCCTCCGCCTCTGCCTCCGCCTCCGCCTCCGCCTCCTCCTCCTCCTCCTCCTCCTCCTCCTCCTCCTCCTCCTCCTCATCCTCATCCTCATCATCATCCTGATTCCTCATCATCATCCCGATTCCTCATCATCATCATCCTCATCCTCATCCTCATCATCATCCTCAGCATCCTCATCCTCATCCTCATCCTCATCATTCTCATCCTCATCCTCATCATCCTCATCCTCATCCTCATCCTCATCATTATCATCATCAGCATCATCATCCTCATCCTCATCCTCATCTCCTCATCCTCATCCTCATCCTCATCATCCTCATCCTCATCCTCATCATCCTCATCATCATCTCATCATCCTCATCCTCATCCTCATCCTCATCCTCATCCTCATCCTCATCCTCATCCTCATCCTCATCCTCATCCTCATCCTCATCCTCATCCTCATCATCATCCTCAGCATCAGCATCAGCATCAGCATCAGCATCAGCATCATCAGCATCATCATCATCATCATCATCATCATCATCATCATCATCATCCATCATCCTCATGCTCATGCTCATCCTCATCCTCATCCTCATCCCATCAGCATCAGCATCAGCATCATCATCATCATCATCATCATCAGTCGTCGTCGTCGTCGTCGTCGTCGTCATCATCATCATCATCATCATCATCATCATCATCATCATCATCATCATCATCATCATCATCATCATCATCATCATCATCATCATCATCATCATCATCATCATCATCATCATCATCATCATCATCATCATCATCATCATCATCATCATCATCATCATCATCATCATCATCATCATCATCATCCTCATGCTCATCCTCATCCTCTTCCCCTTCGCCTTCTGCCGCGCGAAATGCGGTTGATCCTCCGCGCCCCCGCGCGGGCCCCCCTTGGAGAAGGGCAGCTCCCCGTCACCCCCGGCCGCTCCCGTCCCGGGGCCCTCGGCGCCTCTGGCGCGGCCCCTTGGCAAAGGACAGCCGCCCGCCCCCCTGTCATCGTGCCTGTGGGCGGCGATCTCGCCGCCGCCGCCCCCCTCGATCGCGGCCGTCGTGGCCGTCGCCGTCATGGCCGTGGCCAGTGGTGGTGGTCGTCGCCGTCGTGGCCACCAGGGAGCGGAGCAACGGACCCTGCCAGGGGGGGTGGGGGGGGCTTGCCCGGGGGGGGGACAACAAGGCACTGACGCCGCCTCTCCCCGGAGCTCCCCTGGGGCGCATGCTGACCAAAATTTCGAAGATAATCCATCCGTGGTGATGAGTTCTCTCCAGGCTCTCCAAGACGAGCAATTGCAACATCGCGACAAGTGACGACCAGATGAACCCCATCTTTCCGCTGCATTTTTCGAGCTGGATCGATATGATGGCCCAATGGCCCGAAACCCGGCGAAAACGCCAGCAATAAAAAGAATGCAGCGCCCGGATCTCAGGTTCCCTTCCTCCTCTGACGGCCGGAAAGGCCCCCTGCTGGCGCGCGCGCTCGACCAGAAGCTTCGACCCCACCGGGACGGGCTGCTCATCCCGAATCGTTTTTTGACGGCCCCCGGGCATGGCGACGGCCCCCAGAGGCCGAAAACGGCCAAAGCCATCCCGCCGTTTTTATTTTGGCGACGCGAGCAGGTCTGCGGAGGCGGCAGGCGCTGCAGCGGCGCCGGCCGTGCGCGAGTCAGCCGGGCCCCAGCTCGGCGACCCGCTGCTCCAGCTGCTGGACTCGCCGGTGCGCGCAGGCAGCGACGGCACCGGCGCCACGAGCGAGGGCAGCTGGTGCTTTGGTCGCCTCGCGGCAGAGCCTGGCGGAGGCTGGCGTCGAAGGGCCGCGGCCAAGCTTCGACCACCCAGGTCAAGCCGCTGCTGGCGTGGACGACCTTGGCCGACGGCGACTTCGACGTCGACGCTGTCCTCAAGGGCTTCGAGGAAACAGTCGGTCTCTCCAACTACGGGCGCGAGATGGGGCCGAAGGAGCCGAGATGGCCCGCGCCCTGGGCACGTGCCTGAAGGTGTCTGAAGGGCTCCAGGATGCAGGCGCGCCGCGTGGAGCTGCGCCCGACCTGGCGGACCGGCAAGCTGGACGCGGACGCCGACAGCGTCTACCAGACGATCAAGGAGCGGCTGCAAGAGTTCAAGGAGGGCTCGCTGGAGAAGCAGCAGCGCCTGAACAGCGGGTGGCGGACGCTGTCGCGGGGCAAGATGTCGGCGCTAGACTTCAAGACGTGGCGCGGAGCCCACAAGGTGCTGCTGAAGCTCGAGGAGGCCGAGAACTCCGCCAAGGCGCTCGTCGGCGCCGCGATGTGCGAGAGTGGGCCCGGAGGTGGAGGCGGCGGGCGCAGGCGCGCCAAAGACCCCGACGTGGCCCCCGTGAACGGGGACGGCGGGGCGGCGCAACCAAGGCCTGTTACGAGTTCCGCGACAAGGGCTCGTGCTCGAGCGGCGAAGCTTGCAGATTCTCGCACGACAGGAGGGTCTTGAGGCCGACGCGGCCAAGGGCGGCGGCGGCAAGGGCCTAAAGGACGGCGAGGGCGCCCGCCGAGGTCGAGAGCTCGCTGGCCCCTCGCGTCCGCGCGCGGATGAAGGAGCGAAGAGCGGCAGGCTGGTGGCCTACGAGGGCGAGGTACCCAAGCGTCGCCACGTCGGCAAGGCGCTGGCGGTGGAGAGTAGCTCTCGGCCGCGACGGTGCACGTGTACCGCGCGACGGTGGACGGGAAGCTCCAGGTGGTCTGGGCGACGGCGCACGAGAGCTTGCTGGGCGCCGACTACCAGAAGCAGTTCGAGGAGACGGTGGAGGCGAAGCGCCCGCTGGGCACGGCGGAGCTGAACAGGGGCGCGCTGAACCACGAGGCGGCCAACCGCCTGGCGCGAGCGGGCTACTGGCTGGACGCTCGCCCTCCGACATCCCCTCGAGCCGAATGTCAGCTCTGCTGGCGGCGTGCGAGCCGCTCGCCGAGCTGAAGCTCAGCAGAAGTCCAGGCGCAGGCCCGCCGCGCGCCTTGCTGCGGGAGGCTCTCGCAGGCCGTCGCGACCAGGGCCGGCGCGCCCTGTCAGGTGGCGGCCGGCATTGACATCGAGAGGGCAGACGTACGGGCAGTTCCGGGACCTCTGCAAGGCCAAGGACCAGACCTGGCTCCGCTAATTGCCTGCTCTTCGAGGTGCTGCGGCCGGCGGGAGGACTCGTTGCCATGCCGTGCTCCCCGCGGAACAGCCTCGGGTCGCGTCAACGCGACGGCGCCGCGCTGGCCCTCGCGTCGTTCACGATGGACGCCCTGGAGCACTTCGACGCCGCAGGGTTCGTTCGAGGGCCCCCGCTCGCACTGGCTGCTGGCTGGCAAGGGATGGCAGGCGCGGTTCGGCACGCCGGACAGGCCGAGCGGCCGCTGGGCGCACGTCCAGCCGGACGGGCGCATAATTTGGCTGCCCCAGCCCAGACGAGGAGCCGCCGGCCATGCAGGAGCCCTACACCATCATGGGCAACTCCGACCTGCAGCTGCTGGGCGCGCAGTGCAGGCGGGGCGCGGTGCGGCCTCCAGGCTGCGGCGGTGGCGTGGAACTGGAGGCGACGGGCTTGGCTCGCCATGTCGGGGCGGCCCACTCGCTCGAGGGGCCGAAGATGCCGCGCGAGCCTGTCGCCGACATCACGCGGAGCATGGACCAGCATAGTGAGCTTCGAAGGGTCTGGTGGAGCGGAATGGGAGGCGCCTGCCAGCAGCCGCGGCGGTGAAGCAGCGGGGGGCCGAGCGGGCCAAGAAAGCGACTTCGACCAGGTCTGGATTCTGGCCAACTGCTTCCTCTTCACGGACCTCAAGGAGAGTCCGCGGCAGAGCGTTGGCTACAAACCGCAGGTGCTGAAGGCCGCGGGCCGCGCGGGCGAGCGCGCGGGGCCCTGGCACCAGAGCGCCGACGAGCTGCAGACGCTCGAGGAGGTCGTGGCACTCACGGCCGAGGCGTTCTGGATCAAATGCTCGCCGCGTACGGTCACGCGCGGGTTCACGCGCGACGTGGCGACGACTGGCTTGCCCGCGCGCGGGCCGCCCATGTGGCCGAAGGGCCTCAACTCGCGAGGGGCGTCGACTGGGGACAGATGGGCGTTTCCAACGAAGGAGCACGTCAGCGGCCGGCGCCGTCGGACGGCGGTGGATCAGCTGGCGTCTCGTGATGTTCGTGGACTTCATCCACTAGTGCCAGGGCGTCAATGGGGAGCTCGTTGGCTGCGTGTTCATTTCAGGCATGGGCGGCGCGCGCGGGTTCAACCCCCTGGTCAACACCGAGCACGCCAAGCAGGCATTGGCAGTGCTGGCCGATTGCGGGCGCTACCTGCCGGAGCTGCCGCAGCTCGGTCCAGCGACTGAGCCGTTCGACGTCCAATTCGGGAGCTCCTTAGAAGCTGCCAAGGAGCTCCTTCGAAGCTGACATACAGCCCCTTAGAAGTTGCCAAGGAGCCGCTTCGAAGCTGCCAAGGAGCGTCTTAGAAGCTCCTTTTGAACTTTTGGTGAAGCTTCAAAAACTACACATGGGGAGTGTATCGATTAACCGGGGAGCGGACAAGTTTACCGGGGGAGCATTTTTTTCTGTGCTGTCACTGGGGCCTTCGAGGAAGCTCCCCATGGGGCCACGAAACGTTTGAGGGATGTGCCGAAATGGGCGGGGCAGTGCCATGCGGGCGCTGCCACTGGGGCCTTCGGCGGAGCTCCCTTTGGGGCCACGAAACGCATGAGGGGTGTGCCGAAACCGACGCTGCGGTGCCGTGCGGGCGCTGCCTCTGGGGGGCCCTAGGTGGAGCCCCCCCATGGGGCTGCGAAACGTGTGAGAAGTGTGCCTGAGTGGGCGCGGCGGTGCCACGCGTGCGCTGCCATTGGGGCCTTCGGTGGAGCTCCCTATGGGGCCACGAAGCGTGTGAGGGGTGCGGTATTGCCCAGCCAGCTGACTGTTCTGACCGGCCGCGCAGGCTGCAGCGGCCTACTTGTGGCGAAGCACGCGCGATGCTGGCTGCGCCTCTTCCCGTTTCTCGTGTTTAGTTTTGTTCGGCGGCGCCTGAGTCCCTCTCAGGTGCTTCTGTTCGGGACTCAAGCTGCCCGCGCTTGGTCTGGGCCCTGGCTCCGTTCGGTCTGGCCTCCGCGGGTGTGTCTGTGCGTATGCCGAAGCGTTGGTCCTCTTACAATGTGATGCGTTTTTGCTTCAGGGCTCGGAGCCTCAGGGCACCGAATCATTAGATGCCTCTTGGCGTCGCCCCGAGCATGCAGTAGCGAACGTGGCCCCGTTCAAAGGGGTGGGCGCAACCTGGCTCTGCTCTGCTGCGGTGGACGGACTGCGTCCGCCCTGAAGCTGTGTCGAGGAGTGAGGAGGAGGAAGAGGAGGAGGATGACGAGGAGGAGGAGGAGGAGGAGGAAGAGGAGGAGGAGGAGGAGGACGAGGAGGAGGAGTGAGGAGGAGGAGGAGGCGGAGGAGGAGGAACGCGGGGCACTGTCTTTTCAAAAGGAGGACCCAACACCACAGGATGGTTGGAAGAAGCGATAAAAAACTACCAAGCCCGATTCAAAGGTGATCAAGCCGAATTAGTCCAAATCAAGCCCTGGATTAAGCTGGATTGCCAACCTCCTGTCGCGATCTTTTGCACGATGCGAGCATGGCTGAAAAAAACCCTGCCGATGTGCGGTCCTGAGTGGCGCTCACCCGCGTCGAAGCCAGCGTTGCAGAGGCCCGCCGCGGGGCGCGGCTCTGGCCGCGACGACTCCGCGCCCGAGCGCTCTGTGCCCGCGTACGAGAAGCGCACCTTCGAGGCGGGGATTTGTCCACAACCACCGCCCAGGGGGGATCGATATTCGGGGGCTCGGCGAGCGGTGGGTATGGGTATAATCGGGCATGGGGCGGGGGCGTACATTTATAGATACATACTCTGGGTTTCTTAATCAGCGTGGGGGGGATACGCCCCCGACGGGGGTCAACCTCGCCTCGTCGTCGCGCCGCGACGGGGGTCGGAGCGCCTTCGGTGCGCGGTGGCTGCCCGCGACTGGGGTCGATGTGTGGCTGTCGGCGGGGGTGACGCCCCCCCGACGCTTATTAAGAAACTCGGGGTATAGATCTACCAGCCCTTGAGAAGCTCACAGATCCACCGAAGTAGTTCATCACAAGTCGTTCCAGCATGGGACGGATAAATTCTAACAGTGAATCCGCCGAGCCCCGCTTGCCAGGGGTTCAAAGGCGTGCGAGATGATTGGCTGTGCCCCTCCCCCTTTCCCCCTGCCCTGGGACCCAACATCCAATTAGAGGGGGAAGGGCCCCCGGGGGCGGCCCAGGGAGAGAGGCCCATGAGGGGGTGGGTGGGTCTCCAAGCTCATCAACGCTCCCCCATGGCTCCTGGAGCCTCCATTTCGACACTCTGTGGTCTCCAAGATGCCTAAGAATCGATCTACGCTTGCTCGAGCAAGGTTCCAACACTCGGAGGAGTCCTGGAAGACTACCAATATATCCTTAAACTGCCCAAGAGGCGCCAAGACGCCCCAAGAGGACTCCAAGACGACCCCCGAGAGGGCCCCTAGACGCCAGAATCGTCCCAATCCCTTGGGGACGCGTGGAACTTGAACGTATTCGCATGTTTGGTCTCAGCAGCGTCCAAGACGGCTGAAGAGGTCCCCATTCGCTCCAAGACGGCCCAAGAAACCCCCAAGAGGGCCCGAATACGGCCCAAATGGGTCCCAAGACGGCCTAAGAGGTGCCCAAGTGGCGCCCAAGATGGCTCACAAGAGCCCCAACCTTGCCCCAAGAGGGGCCCAAGAGAGGCAATTCAAACTTATATTTCGAGCCCTCCGCCCCAAGAGCACCCCCGAGACCGCCAGCAGGCGCCCAACAAAACTCCCAAGAGGACCGAAGAGGCCCCAAAGACGCCCCCTGAGGGTCCCAAAGAGGCCCCCACAGGCCTCACCCGTTGACTTCATCCCTTTTCTGGGGGTCGGTGGAATGGCGTAAGCCCTCTTGAACAAGTTTTAGCAATGTGGATCGACCAGAGATGAGATGCCGACAAAGACACGTCTATGCCAGAGAATGCGAAGGACTGCAAAGCAGGCAAAGGAATGCATTGAATGCGAGGGAAGCGCAATGCAAAGAAATGCAGGGATAGTCAGCTGCGAGGGCAAAGCAACGCGAAGCATTGCAAGCAGAAGTTAACGAAGTAAATGCAAGGCGAAGGAGAGCAACGCTCACCAATGCAATGTGAATCACGAAGCAGGACATGCGTGCACATGCAGCGCAACGCAAGTCACTGTAATTCAAGGTAATGCAACGCACGAGCGTGCCAGTGGCCGAACGAATCTGAGGGACACGAGATCCCAGGGATAATGTGTTCTCATAAGAGCCAAACCAGTGGTTCCAAGGGGGGGCAAGATATGCCCGATTCGTCCAAGAAGATTCCACTAGAGCTCAGGGGGAGGCTTGAAGGATGGCTCAAGAAAAAGAGACCTTAAGAGAGATATAAGGAGGCTGCAAGACGAGATTTCCAAGGGTCTCCGGGAGGCGTCTTGGACTTCGTTGGGGGGCCTGTGGGACAGATTCGGGGGGGGGCCTCTTGAGGGGCTCTCGGAGCTGCACCCGCCAATATAGTGCCCCACGGCCTCTCTTGACACCCTCTTGGGATTCTCTTCGGATTCGTTTGGGCCCAACTTGGAAGCCCCTTGGGCCGTCTTGAAACTCTCTAGGGCCGCTGTGGGGCCCTCTTGGGCCGCCTCGAGACCCCTTGAGCCGTCTCGGGGCCCCCTCGGGCGCGTTTTGGGCCGCCCTGGACGCTGCGAAGATGCAAGAAGCGAGCGTGCTAAAAATATACGTGCTCACAGTGGAATGGGACGACGTTGACCTCCTGGAATGGGACGACCCTACCTGCCTGTCTGTCTGTCTGTCTGTCTGTCTGTCTGTCTGTATGTGTATATGTGTACGCGTATATACACACGCATATATCTGTATGAGTATGTGTGCACGGATATGTACATAGGTGTATACAAATAATTTTGTGTGTGAGAGAGAGGGCGCGTGTGTTTGCACGTGTGTGCATAGGTGTATATCGATGTGTGTGTGTGTGTGTGTGTGCGTGTGTGTGTGTGTGAATATGTATGCGTGTATGCATGTAGATCGTAGATACCTGTAAAAGTACATGTGCTTGCATCGGTTTACGTGTATGTAAATGTATATGTATATGTGTATGTATGCGTATGTGTATATTAATATTATGTCTAGCGCCCACTCGCCTCAACGACGCCAGCCTCCTTGCGTCGGCGGCGCCTCGAAAGGGCCGCTTTACTCCAACCCACGATGGCCCTCCTGCTAAGGTTCGCCTGGACGCACCACGCGCGCTGGTGCTCGTCCATCATCACCACGTGCCCGCGCTTGCAGGCTGACAGGGCGCGTTCCGCGATCTCCCAGGTGAGGAACTCGCAGAACGCGTAGAGGTTGTGGCCGCTGTCGTTGCGACGGAGGACGCCGCACCGCACCGTGCCCTCCTGCTTCAGAGCGTAGTCGAACGCGAGGCAGAGCTCGACGTCCGATGCCCAGCGCGGGAAGTTTGTGACAACAAGGGTCATCTGCCGGTGCTCCTGCTGGGACAGCGGCGCCTGGGGGGTAGGGCGCGGCCAAGGAGGCGGGCGCGAGGATACTGGCCCAAAAAACACCGGGTACCCTTCCAAGAATCACGCCGCCTGAACTGGAGGCGCTGGGACACATGACAATACTGCAGACTCGCGTCCCTGAGGTCACAATCCCTTGTAAATTACAACGCGTGCGCGCTCCCGAGGTCACGATCCATCGTAGTGACCTCGCTGTCGCGCCTCTGAGGCCACAATCTCATATCAATTAAGACGCGCTCGCGCTCCCCAAACGAGCGCGCGACGCTCCGCAAAACGAGTTCCGCAAGACGGCATTTCCAACGCTTGCGGACGGGCAACGCCTCCGATCGGATCACGTGAGTTTCGCTGGAACTCGCGCGGCCTCCAATTGCACCCGAATGAAATCGAACCCAGCTGTTACTCGATCTTGCTAGACGCGGTGCAAGGTTTTACAAGGTCTGGTTGGACCGAACACCGCATTAAACAAACTTATTGGAACCGGTACCAGTCCCTATGGGAACACATTGGCACTGGCGCAAACTCACTCGGGCCCCCTAATTTCGGATACCAGCTCCAAGAAGAACTTATAGATCCTGGTTTTGACCTGGATCTAACACTCGACTTTCTATGTACGACCCCGTGTAAGTCTTTGTCGGGAACTGGCGCCAATTCTAATATGTCCCCATTGGGGATGCCACTCGCCTATTTGTCACGGCACCGACTTCCGTGCGATCTCGCCACATATGGCACTACTCACAAGTACGTTCGGCGCGGGGTCCGACCCCCCCCCGGCGCCGCGGCACGCTGGCCCGAGCGCGCCAGGACAATTGAAACACAAAAGAAAACGAAAAGACACTGTATGACACAGTTGGACCCGACAAGCAAATTCAGGCGAGCCCTCCTTCCCCCCCGTGGAGGGGGAATCAAAGGGGGAAGAACGATTTTACAACGAGCGCGCGACTCTCCGCAAAACGAACTTGGCTGGGCGGCATTTCTGACGCTTGCGGGCGGGTATCTCGGATCCGGCCATGTGGATATCGTTGCAACTTTCGCGGTTCCCAATGGCACCCAATATACATTGAATCAAACCTTTCTTGTACCAAATGCTGCTGGCACTGGTAAGACTTCATACGGAATTTGATTGGACATAGTACCGCCTGCAATGGGATCTTCTTGGAACTAGCGCCAGCCCCTTCAGGGTCATGTTAGCGCTGGCGTAGTATCTTTCGGGTCCTTTTGTTTTGGCGCCAACCCGAATAAGATCTAGTGGATCTGGTAACATCTCCAATTCGAACCACTTGGATCTGGCGCCCGCTCCCATCGGATCCGACTGAGGCATGCACAGCCTCCTATACCACTTTACTGGCGTTGGCTCCACCGCCAACGAGATCGTATTGGGGGCATGCCGCCAGCCTTCAGGGATTGCAGTGGAACTTGGTCTGTGACCCCCCGTGGCAATGCCACCAGCTCCAATGGAAATGCTCTTGACCCCAGCACCAGCTCCTGCACTATGTTACGATGCCTGGTACAACCTACCACTGATCCGCTCGCTCCGTGGCGCGTTGGCCCGAGAGCGCCAAGACGCTACTTGCGCTGGGGAGATCGCCGGGGAATCTTCGGGGAACCTTGACGGGGTCATCTGGAAACCCGCGGGGCATCATGAGGGGGCGTTAGGACTCACTGGGAAATCGCCGAAGAGAGATTGGGACATCACAGGGGGATCATCGGGGAATATTCGGGAAGTCTTCGGGGCATCATCGGAAGAGGGCATCGTTGGGAAATCATCGAGGGATCGCTGGGGGGTCTCGCAGGGGATTGTCGGGGGGTCGGGCCATTGGAACATCATCGAAGAATCATCGGAGAATCTTCGGGACATGTTCATGTAATCATCGAACAACAATATGGGAACCTTCGGGGGGCCTTCTGGGAATCTTCCGGGAATCATCGGGGCGTCGTCGGGGAGACTTCGAGAACCCTCGGGTAATCACTGAGGAATAATACAAGTGGTCTTCAGGAACTCACCGGGGAATCTCCTGAGAACATTCGGAACATCATCAGGGAATGCTCGGCGGATCATCGGGGAAACTTCGGGAACTCTTCCGGAAACTATCGGTGAACATTCCCGTGATCCTCGCGGAATCCATGGGGGCGCCATCTGGGAATTCTCGGGGCGAACGAACGAAATGCCATGCGCCGGAGCGCGCGAGCAGAGGAGGACAATGCCAACCAAAACTCACCGCTTTGCGGGAGCGTCTGCACGTCGGCTGTCTCTTAATTCCACCAGCCCTCTGGGCGTAGGTGGTCTAGGGTGTTTCCTCTTCCACCCCCTTCTTCCCCTTTGGGGAGGGTTTTACCCCTCCCCCTACCCCCTCCCCTGGACCTGGACGGGGCGTTCCGCGAGCGGTCGGAACGTCTAAGATGGCTCAAGTTGGCTCCAGGAGGGGCTCTGAAAGCCCAAGATGACCTCGAAGATGGCTCAAAATAGCGCAAGATGCCTCGAGGTGTCCCCCAAGATGCCCCAAGAAGCCCCAAGACCGTTTCAAAACACCTCCACGTGGCCAAAGGAGCTCCCCGAGGAGGCCCCGATTAAATTATAATTCTTCGAGAGCCCAAGAAAAAATAATGTTTCTGGGTTTCCCGCCATTTCGCTTCCGATGGCCTTCCGAAGCTTCAAGATGACTCCAACAGAGCCCAAGAGGGTCCCATGAGGGGCCCAAACCCCAACACGACCCCAAGAACGCCCAAGCGCGCTCCATGAGCGCTCCAAGAAACGACTTTAGGGCGCCCGACGGGCAAGGCCAATTAGGGCCCCCCCCCTGTTTGATCGATGCCATCCAAAACTGTTCCAAGAGAGTTCCCAAGGCTCCGAAATGCGTCCCAAGAGGGCCCAAAAGAGGTGCCCAGACGGCCCCAGGATGCGTCCAAGACGCAACCCAGAGGCTCGCAAGAAACCCCCAAGAGGCCTCAAGAGGATCCCTGAAGCACCCCAGACGCTCAAAGATCTCCCTGGGCCCACCAAGAAGCCCCCCACACGCCCCAAGAAACCCCAAAACAAGCTTCCAAGGAGACTCCGAGAGGCACTCAAGACGCTCATGGCTCTTCTGCTCGCCGTTTTTCCTCCTCCTCCTCAGACTGACAGTGGCTCCCAGCGAATCGTGTTTGGATGGGCCAAGCACGCCCCAAAACGCCCCACAACGACAAGGTATCCATATGTGCTTGTGTATTTCTGTTTCCCTATATGCTGACATACTTCCCTTATCGTGACACTTTGCCTGGGCATCGGTTATGGATGGGCTGGCGGGGATATATTTTTTTGGCTCGCGGCTCCAAGGCGAGGGACATGGAGCGAGCACAACGTCCGGGGCGCGGTACGTAGATAATTGGCGCGAGATTGCCGCAGACTCCAGCGGACAACACACGCAGCGGCACATGCACATGCCAGGGACAAAATGCCCCTCATTGAGACGCCATTCAGCGTCTGCTGGTGACCGGCCCAGACAGCCCGGCTGGTGGGGAAGCAAAAGGCGCGGCAACCGGCAACGGAACGGGGGGGAGAAGTCGCCCTTGCGGCGCCAAGCTCCAGCCGCACCGCAATCGGAAGCGAGGCCAAGACGGACAGCAAGGCACTGTAAAAACCGCGGGCAGAACGCGAATCCGAGTGGCCAATGACCAGGCAGAACCCACGAACTCGTGGGGATACTTGTTTGGTTCAAGGCGAGGGGCAGGGAGCGGGCACAACGTCCGGGGCGCGGTGCGATGTAAATTGGCCGCAGTGGCGTATGCACATGCCAATGACAAAATGCCCCTCGTTGAGACGCAAGACAGCGCCAGCAGGTGACCGGCCCAGACATCCCGGCAGGTGGGGAAGCAAAGGCGCGGCGACCGGCAGCGGAACGGGGGGGGGAAGTCGCCCTTGCGGCGCCAAGCGCCAGCCGAACCACATTCGGAAGCGAGGCCAAGACGGACAGCGGGGCACTGTAAAGCCGCAGGCAGAACGCGGATCCGAATGGTCAATGACCAAGCGAAGCCCACGTGCGTGCACACAGGGACAGGCCGTCCAAGACCGCGGAAAAGAGAGGGGGGAGAGTGCGAGCGCGAGCGACTAGCTAGACTCACTGCAGCACCCCGGGTAAACGATGGTGCGGCGAAAGTGGCCTGACTCATCAAGGCTCACTGAAGCTGAGGTGTGGCTGATCCGCGTCAGAGCGCCATCCAATAGAAAAAGACCGCTGGTGTGCGCTCACGAGGCTGAGCCACCTCCAGACGGTAGCCACTGCGTGCACATCGTATCCGACTCACGCAGTTCGGGGGCACCACGATGCAATGTACTGACGGGGGCTGGTAGCTGGGGCTGCTCTGAAAGGAAAACGACCACGAACTGCAGAAGGCTGAACCATTCAATGCAGGGCCACTCACTTGACGAAGCCAGACACCGGGTGTCACCGAGTGTATGGCTGACGGCCGCACCCACTCCACACCTGCCACGCTGCCCGTGCGGAAGCCGAATACACCGACGCCGGCGGCGAAACGATGGCTGGCGGCTACCGAGCTGCTGGGCCGTACCGCTCGTAGGCGGTATGCTGACGGCGGGCCAACACGTCCCCGCGGTAGAACCATGGCCAGGTCGGCGACGAACCAGGGCGGGTCTCAGGCAGGAGGGGGGCGCAGCCAAGCCGCTGAGCACCGGTGTCACTGAGGGGTGGCGGGGCACCATCCAATAAGAGACCACTGGTGTGCGTGTACGAGGCCGGCAACCACCAGCAGGTAGCCGGTGCACTTACATCGTATCCGACTCACGCGGTTCGGGGGCACAACGATGCAATGTCCTGGCGAGGGCTGGGGCTGTTGCTGCGCCGAGAAGAGCAGAACGAACTTGGACCGCGGAAGGCTGAACCACTCGATGCGGGGCCGCTCACTTGACGGAACCAATCACCATGTGTATGGTGGACAGCCACGCCCAGCACCTGCCACGCTGCCCATGCAGAAGCCGGATACGTCTGACGCCTGGGCATACAGGTGGCTGGCAGCTGCCGAACTGCTGGGCTGCACCGTTCGCTGGCGGCGTGCTGACGTGCCAAGGCGTCCTCTGTAGAACCATGGCTGGGTCGGCAACGAGGGGCCGATACTCCCTGGGAAGGTCCCAGGGCGGACGCTCTTTTGCGGCCGATGCTGATCGGGGGGGCGCAGCCAAAAGCCGCAGAGACGTTGTGAATGAGAGGAAGAGAAGGAGGGGGCGCAGCCAAAAGCCGCTGAACACAGATAGCGACACCCAGGGCATCCATGCACAGAACTTCTTGACCACGGGGGGGTGGGGCTGAGCGAGGGTGGTGCGGTGGGTAATGTCGGTCACCAACCACTGCCGTTCACTGCGCTGTGAAGACCACTGGTGTGCGTGCACGAGGCTGGCAACCACCAGCAAGTAGCCGGTCCATTTACATCGTATCCGACTCACGCAGTTCGGGGGCACAACGACGCAATGTCCAGGCGAGGGCTGGGGCTGTGGCTGCGCCGAGAAGAGCACCGCGGAAGGCTGAACCACTCGATGCGGGGCCGCTCACTTGACGAAGCCAATCACCATGTGTATGGTGGACAGCCACGCCCACTCAACACCTCCACCCTGCCCATGCAAAAGCCGGATGTCTCCGACGCCAGGGCATACAGGTGGCTGGCAGCTGCCGAGCTGCTGGGCTGTCCTTTTCGCTGGCGTGGCGGCGTGCTGACGTGCCAAGGCGTCCTTGTAGTAGAACCATGGCTGGGTCTGGGCAGGTCTCAGGGCGGACGCTCTTCTGCGCCCGATGCAATCTACGCTGTTGAACGGGGGGGGCGCAGCCAAAAGCCGTACAGACGTTGTGAATGAAGGAGGAGGAGGGAGAGGAGGAGGAGGAGGAGGAGGAGGAGGAGGAGGAGGAGGAGGAGGAGGAGGAGGAGGGGGAGCAGCCGAAGCCGCTGGACACAGATTCTGAACCACTCGATGCGGGGCCGCTCACTTGACGAAGACAATCACCATGCGCATGGAGGACAGCCACACCCACTCAACACCTGCCACGCTGCCCATACAGAAGTCGGATGCCTCCGACGCAAGGGCATACAGGTGGCTGGCAGCTGCCGAGCTGCTGGGCTGCGCCGTTCGCTGGCTGCGTGCTGACGCGCCAAGGAGTCCTCTGTAGAACCATGGCTGGGTCGGCGACGAGGGACCGATACTCCCTGGGCAGGTCCCAGGGCGGATGCTCTTCTGCGCCCGATGCAATCTAAGCTGTTGATCGGGGGGGGCGCAGCCAAAAGCCGCAGAGACGTTGTGAATGAAATGAAAAGAGGAGGGGGCGCAGCCAAAAGCCGCTGGACACAGATAGCGATGCACAGGGCATCCATGCACAGAGCTTCATGACCACGCGAAGCGTCCAGAATTCACACCACGCGCTGCTCGGGGAGGGAGGGGGGGGGGGGGGGGGCGGGGGGGGAGGAGGAAGAGCGGGGGGGAGGAAGAGACGCAGCATCAATCACGAATCTGCGCCAAGCTGCTGGCTCACACGCGCAGTGCATCATAGCCTCTTCCGATGAAAGATGCGGGGAGACAACTTTGCACAAACACTTCCCCATTAATTTCTAGGCCGACCTCGCCCTCAGACGCATTCGTCTGTGGCTGGCCGCGCGCTCTCTGGTTGGAAGGTGAGGCGACGCAAAACATCCGAAAATGTCGCCCTACGTGTCCTACCGGACCACAACAAGTGATGCTTCAGAAGTTGCGCTGCCCAGGGCTGTTAACCTGCTCGCAAAAGCACTTGTTCGCTAGAGACTCTTGAAACCCTTGCGTGGGGAACGAGCAGGAATCGACGTAGGCATCTCGCTTGGAACCCGTCGAGTCGTCTGCGTTCAGCTTTGTTGAGCCATGCCGAGTTCAGCGAGTGCGTGACCTTACTAGGCACCAGCGCTTGAAATACCTGAAGCTTTCTTGCAGCACTGATTGCCGCGCGTTTCCATGCGTGGCTGCGCCTGCAGAGCTCGCCCCATGCAGCTCCGAATCACTATCCCGATTATCCGCGCAGCTGGCCAGAATTTGATAAAGCAGCGCCAAGGAAAACCATCGACCCTGTAGCTGGGATTTGCAAGCCAGGAAGCGTCAAGAGAGACAAGCCGCAACGAACCGGCACGAGTCGAAACTTATCCCAATGCGATTCCAGGCCAAATCGCGCACCTGCTGTAGAAATTGCCCCCGAGAGACTCTGTAGATTATCAGAGCGGCGACCCGCAAGCAAGGTGTCATTCGCGCGCAGCGATATATCCGATGATCCATCTTCCAGAGCTCGTCGTGCTTCGGCGTCTCCGTGGTGTGTGACACATCGAAATGCCATCGCCATTGCCATTAAAAACAAGACCAGTGAAAGCGGGCCACCTTGTGATCTCCCAGATACTTGTCGTCGTTCCGATGACCTGCGTCGACCATCCGCCACTCTGATTTTTGCTGTCCTCGTAGACGTGACCAATTAGTGTAAGGGCGCGCCGAAGAGCCTTAAACTTGCGCAGAACTTCCAATCCAAAGCGACAAATTCAACACCCCCACGGTTGTCTGCGCAAGCTAAATCAATCTACCGGCGAACAGCGCACATAGCATCTGAGGTCCCGCGCCCTCTTCTGAAACGAATCTGCGTTGGCGATAACTTGCCCTCTCGCCCTCCGAGGCAACGTTATGCGTGTCGCTGCGGACTTGGTCCGATTTCTCGACCACCGGTCGCTTTCCGCCGCTTGGCAAATTTTTCCCGCATGCTTGTCCCTTCCAACTGAGGCAGGGGCATGCAACGGCCTTCTGGCCCCGCGTTCGCCCCTGCGCGGCGCGCGCAACCGAGGTGACCACCCTCTGAAACCTTCGGGGACATCCTCGGCGTCTTCGCCCACGACTCAGCAGTAGGGAGATGATTCCCCCGCGCCCCGCTCGGGATCAATAGAAGATCGAACTTCTTGCCAAACCTGGTTTTGTACTGGGACGATTCCGAATCCTTGTCTCCGCCGCGGCGCGCGCAGAAATGCGTCGCAGCACATGCCCTGCATTGAACTGGAAGGTCGGCGGCCGCGACCAGTGCTCGGCCTGCGCCCGCGCGACTCCATTCGCGCGCTCAGCGATCGTTGCCTGGCGCTGTAGAACCGCTGCCAATCTTCGCGCCGCGACGCGCCAGTGCCAGCCCAGGCGCACCGTCAATGCACATGCACAAAGACTCCTTCTCGGAGCTCCGACATCCACCGCGCCGCCTGGGGCGCCAACGCCCCCCCGAATGAAGTTGAACTTCGTGAGTTCAGACAGCCCATGAATTAGCGCTGGGCCCGTGAACCTTCAGACTTACGGGCTCGCGCGACCGCGCGCCTGGTTTTTCCCCTCCCACCCCCCGCCCCCCCCCCCTCCCCCCCCCGCCATCCCCTCCCTCCTTCCTTTTCCTTCCTTTCCTTCCCTCCATCCTCCCTCCTCCTTCCCTCTCCTCCCACCCCCTCCTCCCTCCCTCCGGTCCTTTTTCCTTGCCTTCCTCACTTCCCCCCGCCCCCCCCCGCCCCGCCCGCCGCTCGCCCCCCCCCTCCCCTCCAGGGAAGCCCCGGACGGGCGCGCCCGAGGACCGGCGGCCCCTGGGAAAGCCCAAAGGAGCCCCTGGAAGTCTCGGGGGTGCCCGGGAAGGTCGCCCCGTGCAGACAAGATCAACCTCTTCGATAACTCGGCACGAGGGCATTGCGAGACTTCGAAAGGCGACGATGGCAAGGTGTAAGTGCATGTCGGCCGGCGAGCGGCACGTGCACAGTTTCGTCGCATGCAACGTTTGATGTTCGCGTTTGATTGTCAACTTGGCGTTTACGTTGGATTTCTACGTTTGATTTTCACGTTGGATTTGATCGATTGATTTCTACGTTGGAATGTTACGTTGGATATTTACGTTTGAATTGTACGTTCGATCGTTGCGTGAGATATTTACGTTTGACTTTTTACGTTGGTTCGTCACGTTGGACCCTTCAACCCCTACTCCTTCAGCTCCAGCTCCTGTGGCCCCTATTCCTTCAGCCCCTTCAACTCCGACTCCTTCGGTTCCTACTCCTTTGGCTCCTACTCCTTCAAATCCTGCCTCTGCATCTCTTACTCCTCCAACGCGAATTCCTTTGGCCCCCGCTCCTTCAACATATTTGCATTGAATTTCTACATTGGGTTTCTAAGTTGGATCTCCACGCTGGTTCAGCCAAAGGTGTTTTTCTTATTCTACGTTTAAGATAACGCCCTCCACCCATATATACATATATATATATATAGATATATATATATATATATATATATACATGTATATAATGCAACGCCGAATTCAGGCGCAAATTAATCGAGGGGGGAAGGGCCGAAGGAGCTGGAACGCAGGGGCCGCGGGGGCAGGAGTCGAAGGAGTCCACGCCGAAGGAGAGGTGGCTGAAAAATCCGACGTAAAAATCAAACGTAAACGTCGCGAGTAAAAGTTCGCAGTGGAAATCCACCGTCAAAAACCGCGGAACAATCAGACGCAAATAAATCGAATTGGCAGGGGCCGAAGGTGCCGGAAATCCAACGCAAAGATCCAGCGTGAAAACCAAACGCGCAAATCCGACGCCCAGATCCAGCGCAAAAGTCAGACGCGCAAGACAAAACGTCGAAGGAGCAGGGGCACGCATAATTGGAGCTAAAGAAACTAGGGTTCTAGGGGCAGGAATTGAAGGGGCAGCGGCAGAAGAAGTAGGACCTGAAAGATCCAACGTAAAAGAGAGGTAACGTCAATAAGTTAAAAGAGAAGGAGCCGACGGAACTCGAATGAATGGAGTAGAAGTTGAAGGAGTAGGAGTCGATTTGGCGGGGGCCGAAAGGCGCCGAAGGGGTTGGAGCCGAAGGGGCCCGGTCCGAAGGAGCTCGGGCCGGCGGGTCCAACCTTGAGATATCGCCCCCGGCACGCACTTGTGGGACCGATTTCGCGAGGAAAACAGCGACGGCATGAACCGATCTCCAGGGGCAACCGCTCCTTGAAAAAACAATGACATCTCGGCTAAACCGGCATCCCCCTCCGCCTGCGCAATTCTGACATCGGCCGAAACTCGACGGAGTGGCCGCGCTGATTTTTTGACAAAAAGCTCAGAGCAGCGAGCAAACCGAGAGGTTTCAATCGACAAAACGCAAAACAGACGCTTCGTCTGAAACCGTAAACGTGAATTTGCGGCGCAGGGGCAAAGCGTTCAAGCATTATTTAAAATGCGGTATGGAAATTTACATTTCGCGTTGATATCCACTTTGATGGGGTTTCAGCACGCGCGCATCTGGTTTCAAACGCGCTCCTCTAACGCCCTTCTACGCGTTCTATAGGTCACCGTGCAAATATAAGTTCCAAATAATGCATGCCGCTGCTCGATGCGATTCTGGCTCGGATATCAGAATTCACGCTGGCCCGCGCGGTTTCGCTCGTCGCAGAGAGGGCGAGGAAATTCGAAGCGCACTCCGCATCTGAGGAACTCAAGACAAGCAACTCGAACAAAACCCCCGAAGGCACCACGAGCCGCGAGAGAAGCCAAGGGAGGCCCACTCGCCCGTTCAGGGGGCCACGACCCGCAACGGGGGCCCGTCCTGAGGGGTTCGACGGCGCGCCCGCCGTCGTCGCGCAAACGCCGCGCAAAATTCGACAGCGCTGGGCCGCCCCAAAGCGCTGAACGGAGCCCGCCCCAAAAAAACAGCAACGAACTCTCGGCCCCGACGGCCATCCCAGTCCCGCAGCGACTGCGAGGACTGATCTTAGGATTTAACGCGCAGGTCCAACGTTAAATTCCACACTCGACTCCTGCCCCTTCAGCCCCCGCCCCTTCGGCCCCTACCCCTCGGTCCCTACTCCTTCGGCCCCCCCTTCGACCCCGACCCCTTCGGGTCCAACCCCTTCCACTCCTGCCCCATTCGGCCCCTGCCCGTTCGGCCCCTGCCCCATTCGGCCCCTACCCCTCCGGCCCCCGCCCCTTCGACGCCAGCTCCACCGGCCCCTACTCCTTCGACGCCTGCCCCTTCGGCGCCTACTCCTTCGGCCCCTACTCCTTCGGCGCCGGCCCCTTCGGCCCCTGCTCCATTGGTCCCTGCCCCTTCGGCCCCCGCTCCTTCGACCCCCGCCCCTTCGGCCCGTCAGGCCTTCCCCCTTCGGCTCCACATCCCTTCAATTCTCCCACGTTGGATTTGCTCGTTGGATTGTCACGTTGGTTTTGCACGATCTGGGCCCTTCAGCGCCTGCACCTGCGGCTGCTAATCTAAAAAAAATTGCAATTCCAGCGCGCAAATCCAATGCAAATGCATCGAATAAGTACGAGCCGAAGGAGTTGTTGGAATTGAAGGAACAGGGGGCGATGGGCGGGGGCCGAAGGAGTGGGGGCCGAAAGAGACAGAGCCGAAAGGTCAAGCCCAACGCGCAAATCCAACGTGAAAATGCAACGCGCAAGCCCGACGCAAAAAATCAAACTTGGAGGCCCAACGTGTTATTAAAAACAAAACAAAAAATCAAACGCACAGATCTAGCGTGAAAATCCAAAGCGGATAGGTTAAAGGAATAGGAGCCACATGATCTGGAATCTAAGGAGCAAGAGTTGATGGAGTAGGGGCCGAAGCAGTGGGGGCTGAAGGGTCCGACGTGTAAATGCAGTATCGAAATCCAAAGTCAAAGTCGCACTTGAAAACCAGCGTGAAAAATTCGAATCAAAAATCAGACGCGACAGCCCAGCGCATAAATCCAACGCGCAAGTCCAACGTAAATTAATGGAAGGAGAAGGGGCCGAAGGAGTTGGAAGGTCAGATTTGACGGGGCAGGAGTCGAAAGGGTAGGGGCCGAAGGAATAGGAACTGAAGAGCCCTGCGTTTTTCTGAAAAATAAAAAGATAACGGAGAACAAGCCGCAATCTAATCTTCCAAGGGCTATAGGGCTATGGGGCTACAGGCCTGGTCTATAGGGCTATAGGGGTATAGGGCTGTAGGCATATAGAACTATGGGGCCATAGGGCTATGAGGCTATGGGGCTATAGGTCTATGAGGGCATAAGGGCTATAGGGCGATTGGGCTATCGGGCTATGGGGCTACAAGACTATAGGGCTATAGGGCGGTAGGGCTATAGGGCTGTAAGGCTGTAGGGCTATAGGGCTATGGCGCCATTAGGGTTATAGGGCTATAGAGCTATAGAGCTATAGGGTTATTAGGGCTATAGGGCTATAGGGCAATTGGGCTATCGGGCTATAGCGCTATAAGGCTATATAAGGCCATTGGGCTACAGGGCACCCGGGCGCGCCGCCGAAACCGGCGCCAAACCTCACCTAACCATGTGAATCCGCTCGGACCCCACAGAGGCAGGTTCTAATTGGGGGAATAAACGCAAGCGCAGAACCAACGTAAAATGCAACGCGAAATTCAAACGCACAAGCCCGGCGAAAAAAAAAGCAACGCAACAGAAGTTGCAACGGCAAGGGCCGACGAAGTTGGAATTGAAGGAATAAGAGTTACAGGAGTAAGGGCCCAAAGAGTAGGGACCGAACGGGGGGGGGGGCTTAACGATCCGACTTAAAAACCAAGAGTAGAAATCAAACGCGCAAATACAGCGCGAAAGCCCAGCGCAAACGCCAAACGCAAGAACCAAGCGCACAAACCCAACGCAAATAAGTCGAAGGAATGGGAGCCGAAGAAGTTGGAATTGAAGGAGTAGGAGTTGGAGAAGTAGGGGCCGAAGGAGTAGAGGCCGAAGGAGACAAAGCTGAAAAGTCAAACGTACAAATCCAACGTGCAAATCCAGCGCGCAAATCCGACGTAGAATATTTGAAAGAGTAGGAGCCAAAGGAGCTGGAATGTACGGGTTGAAGGAGCAGGGATTGCAGGAGTAGGGGCCAGAGAAAAAAGTGCTGAAGGGTTCAGCGTAAAACCCAAACGTCAAGATCCAACGAGCAAGCCCAACGTTAAAACAAAACAAACCAACGAAAAACGTGAAAGCCCAACGCGAACAACCATTGCAGGAGCAGGGGCCGAAGGAGTTGGATTTGATGGGGTAGGAATTGAAGGAGTAAGAACCGAGGGAATAGGGGCCGAAGGGGGAGGACTTGACAGATCTAATGCGCATGTCCAACGTAGGAATCCAGCGCGCAAATCCAATGCAAAAGCTTAACGTGAAAGACCAACGTAGAAATCCAACGCAACAGTATCAAGCGCAAATAAGTTGAAGGAGTGGGATACGAAGGAGTTGAAGTTGGAGGAGTGGGAGATGGAGGAGTTGGGGCCGAAGGAGTAAAGGCCGAAGGGGGAGAGGCTGAACGATCAAACGAACAAAAACAGGCGCAACCATCCAATCGACAAAACCCATGTAAAGATCCAAAGCGCAAGCCGGGCGTTAAAATCCAGCGGAAACAAAGGACGTGAAAACTCAACGTTAAAACCCATCGCGTATAATTTGAAGGAGTAGGGGCCGAAAGAACTGGAATCTAGGAATTGACGGAGTAGGAGTTGAAGGGACAGGTGCCGCAGGAATTGGAGCTGACGGATCCAACGTAAAAGCCCGACGTGAAAATCCAACGCCCAAATCAACGTGAAACTCCGACGTAAAAGCCGCGCGAAAAAAATCAAGCGCTCAAATCCGATGTAAAAGTCCAACGCACATGAATAGAAGGGGTAGGAGCCGAAGGACTTGGAATTTATGGAATAGGAGTTGAAGGAGTAGGAGCCGATGGGGCCGAAGGAGAAGGGGCTGAAAGATCCAACGTAAACATCAAAAGTAGAAATCCAACGCACAACACAACGTAACATAAAACAACGTGAACATCCAACGCGAAAGCCCAACGTAGGCATCCACCGTAACAGTCCGACGTAAAACATCAAACAAAACAACGTAGACATTGAGCCGAAGGACTTGGAGTTGAAGGAATATGAGTCAAAGGAACATGAGTTGAAGGAATGGGGGGCCGAAGGAGTAGGAGCTGAAGGATCCAACGTGAAAACCCAACGTGGAAATCCAACGTAAAATCCAAATGTGAAAAACCAACGGTACAAAAAAAAACGTAAAGTCCAGCGTAACAAAACCAATGTAGTAACGGATCGGAAAACTATACAAACAAACGCAAAAACAAGTCGGTGGGGTAGGAGCCGAAATAGTTGGAACTGAAGGAGGAAGGATTGAATGGGCGGGAGTTGAGTGGGTTAGCAGCTGAAGGAGTAGGAGTTGAAGGATCCAACAAACAAATATCCGTTGCAAAACACCAGCGTGAAACTGCAATGCAAACATTCAACGTGAAGATCCAACATGTAACAAACAAATAGGAGCCCAACGTAAATACATTGACGGAGTAAGAGCTGGAGGACATGGAATTCAAGAAATAAGAGTTGCATGAGTAAGAGTTGAAGGAGTAGGACTGAAGGAATAGGAACCGAAGGAACGGGAGCCGAAGGAATAAGGGCGGAGCGAGTGGAAGCTGAAGGACCGAACCTGAAGATGTAACGCGCACATCCAACCCTCGTGTCCTACTCCTTCGGCCCCTACTCTTTCGGCGCCTACTCCTTCGGCTCCTACTCCTTCGGCTCCTACTCCTTCAGCTCTTACTCCTTCGACTCCTACTCCTTCGACTCGTACTCCTTCGGCTCCTACTCCTTCGACTCCTACTCCTTCGGCTCCTACTCCTTTTGACTCTTCCTCCTTCGGCGCCTCCTCCATCGGCCCCTCCTTTTCGGCTCCTACTCCGTCGGCTCCTACTCCTTCGGCTCCTGCTCCTTCAGCTCCTACTCCATCGACCCCTACTCCGTCGGCTCCTACTCCTTCGGCCTCTACACCTTCGGCTCCTACCCCGTCGTCTCCTACTCCTTCGGCTCCTACTCCTTCGGTTCCTGCTCCTTCGGCTCCTACTCCTTCGACCCCTACCTCCTTTGGCTCATACTCCTTCGGCCCCTACTCCTTCGGCTCCTACCCTTTTGTCTCCTACCCCTCCGGCTCTACTCCTCCGGTCCTACTTGTTCGGCTGCTACTCCTTTGGTTCGTCCGAGAGGTCTCTTCATCCTCCTCCTCAAATCTGTTTTCCCTTCCTCTTCCCATCGCCCTTTTCCTCGCCCGCGCGTTCCCCGAGGGGTTTCCACAAGGGCTGGGGAACGGATGGTCCAATAGCGTGTCCAAGCGTGGCCTAAACGTTTGGCCACATTGGCGTATCCCAGAAGGCAGGGGGGCGGCTGTGATTCGCCGTAGGCGTCTCCGATACCATAACGAAGCAGAAACATGATGTTCAAAAAGAAGGGCCCTCTACCATTGAAACTGGTGCAAAATGTTAAACTGTAATAATGGTCGTTGACGAAGAGGCCACCAACGATCCGTGTCTGACTGAGTGGCTGACGAACCCTACACCAAGCGGGGCGTGGGCATGAACGCTGGCATAGGGAAGAACCCGGGCCTAGGCTACACGCCGGGCCACGCCGTCGGCTCCCAATGAGAAGCTCTGCTTGTGCGCTGTGGGACCATGGGCACCACAAGCGGTAACGGCGCGCAAGCGGGTCACAGTGAGACGACCAAGAGGAGGAGGAGGAGGAGGAGGAGGAGGAGGAGGAGGAGGAGGAGGATGAGGAGGAGGGGAAGGCGCAACGAGCGAGGAAAAGCTGCACGTGGAATCAAAACAGCGCGTGTGCAATATGGTCGTATTGGTTAGTTTGCTGCCGTCCTATCAAAAATGCGATCATAATGATTCACCATCTATTGGCAAATCCCTTATGAGGCCTACCAACCCTCCTCATCGATCCGTGTAGCTGCTGGAAATGGCTGACACGAATGGGCGCGGCACCAAGGCAAGCACCACATGATGAAACCGACTCGCTCTGCATCCGTGTAAGTGCATGAAATGTGTACAGCGAGTCGCGCGGCGCCAAGGCAAACTTCCCACGTCGGATAAAGTCCACCTTCCGTCTGCGCAACTTTTGAAGCTTCCACGTGGGAGCACCCTGACCGCGCTAACGGCACGTCCGCTTGTGCGCCAGGGAAGAATTTCTCAGATGAGCAAATGATAGAGGACAAGGATCAATTGTGGAGGAGCGGGATGAGGAAGACAACGAGCGAGACGGAGGAGGGACGGTAAGGAGCGGGGAAGCGGAAGGAAAGGGAGGAGTGAGCAGGACGAAGAGGGAGCAGGACGAGGGAAGGAGGGAGAAGGAGGAAGGAGGAAGGAGTGAGGACGGAGGATGGGGGGAAAGAGGAGGAGGAGGAGGAGGAGGAGGAGGAGGAGGAGGAGGAGGAGATGGAAGACGTATGAGGATGGTGTTGTGCGGACTGACGATACTGCCAGTTGCGGAGAGCACATGCGCACTGCTCACTCGCCTGGGCGAGTAAACCAAGGTCCTTGAGAGCCCAGCTCTCAAGGACGACCTCCTTCCCCCCGTGCGGGGATGGAAGCCTCGCTCGAGACGGTTCCGCCGTTCCTTGCCCGTGTTGTCCAAGACGGGCCACGGGCTGAGTGGCCATGCCTGCCTTCCATCGAGTAACTAGGGAATCGACTACCGAAGTGATTCACCCCAAACTTGATTTGTTCGTCGAGTCTACGGAACATGCGTAGAATGCTCTGTAGATCTACGTAGCATTCTGCGCAGTGTTCGAATATTCGACGAACAAATCAATTCTTGGGTAAATCAATCATGTAGTCGATCATCTACTTTGAGTGGGGATGGGGGCTCAGGTCTGCAGAACACCCCTAACGGAAGTCAAGAGGCGCAACCAACCTGTTCGGTCAAGCTGAAAATTATTTACCACACCCGGCGTCAAGCCAAAGCTTTGGATATAAGCGAATGGTTGGATTTTCCACATCTTCGTCGGATTCACTGGCGAGGCGTTTGACCACCTTGACGTCTTTTGTCTGGTCGTCCTGCAGAGAAAGACGCTCTCTGACCCTCGGCTCTGCTCAAGCTCTGCTCGATTCTAGCCCCTGCAGCCTTTGCAATGCACGGCGCGCACCTCCAGCGATCGCCCCCCGCCTGGCGGAGGAAGGGAAGAGGGAAGTGAGAGAGAAGGGGGGGAAAAGGGAAGAGGGGGGGGGGAGAGGAAGAGGAGAAAGGGAAGAGAGAAGAGGAGGGAAGAGGGGGAATAGGAAGATGAGGGAGGAGGGAAGAGGGAAGGATTGAAGGAGGAGAGGAAGAGGAGGGAGGGAAATGTATAAGAGGGAAAGGAAGAGAGACGAGGAGGATTTTGGATTGCGCGCGCGTTGAACCTGGCGGCTGTCGCGTGAGAGTGGCGCTGCGGCTAGCAGAGACAGTTAGCACAGACGATCATGTGTCTATACTAAAAGTCGAGATTCGAAAACTCTGCACGGGCACCGAAGGTAAAGTACAGCACGGTAAAATGGTTCGGCGTGAGTGCCGAATTGCCAGTCCCAGCGTCCCCCCCCGCCGCTACCCATCGACCTCCACTAATGATTAAGCGTCAGCATGTAGCTGACTTCAACAGTGGTCAGTAGGAGAGGCGGTCCTACGGTGGCGGCGGTCCTGCAAGGTGTTCCCGACATCCCCCTATCAGCCAGGGCTCGGGTCTCTCGCAACACAGAGTTCGGTAGGAGAGGCAAGCCATGCAGAGCTGCACTGCACACTGGACCCGACACCTGGCTGTCCGTTTGGGGGTCCGTTCAGCACGCGCAGCGGCTTGTGGTTAGCGACGGCCCTCGCTCACCGGACCCCTGCCACTGCCCCCACGGGCCAAGGCATGGAATGTGCCAGCGTGTCGGTGGCTAATGGCAGGGCGCGCATTTATGTCGAAGGCGCTGCCAACTAGAGAGATGGCGGGTGGCGTAGCACGCAGGCGGCGGGCGGAAAGAGCAAGATAGGCAGGCGCCCTTTCTCCTAGATCCCACCACCAATGCCCGAACCATACAGCCCCGCCTCCCCCGAATGCCCCATATCTCAACGACTGCGGGTTGCTCTCGAAGCGAGCAACTGTAAACGTTGACCTTGCCTCGGCGAGCGCCGCTGTGGGGGGGGGGCTTCGCGAGTTCCTTTCGGAACGCCCACTATGGCCCCCTCCCCTCACGGTTCGACCCTCGGTTCGGCCGACAATGGCTGCCCTGGAGCTGGCGACAGCTGCGCAGCACGCGACCGCTGTCAGTCACAACCGATTCACTCTGCCCACCCATGGGGGACGGGCCCCGCAGGGCTTCTGCGACGGAGCGGCGGCGGGGCATGGGCGTCTGCACGAGCTGCTACACTGTCGCACCTCTCCGCTCCTCGATCCTCCAAACACCCGCCCATCTCCACCCACCTCCAGATTCTGACCACACGTTGAAGTCAGCTGGGCTGTCGCGGAAGATGGGGGAGATAAGGAGGGGCGGAAAAATGCTCCTGAAATAGTGGTCAGGAATGACAGTCTGCCTGACCGAACTCGCTGCAAAACGTGGCTAGCTGTTAACCTCCTCCGATGCCGACGATAACCACCTCCGAACACCTCCTGTGATCTAGTCTTGCAACTGATCGAACAGCCCGCCTTCAAAGTTGGGCCGGCGCATTCAAGGTGCAGCTCTCTGGTCGTGTCTGGGCTTCCTTCGCATCTTTGCCTGCGCGCAGTTAGCTGCGATCTGTGCTCGGAATCTCGACTGGTCGAGGCGGGGGGGGGAAGGGAAAGCGCTGGATTTATCGGCCTCTTGTGGCCCAGGTGCCCGAGGAACGGAATCCTGAAACAAACGCAATTCCTGGCTCAGGTTAGAAGAAGGGCGAACCTGGCATGGACTCGGGCGGCGACGCATGCACCGCTCTGGGTCTGCACAAGCCCGACCAGATCGGGTTGCGTCAAAACGGGCGTCAATGACTCTTCGGTCCCGAGTATGGGTCCCATTCTGCAAAGAAACACCTTAAAGACCCACGACGGTCCTCCTCCAAGACTCCGAACTCCTCCCGCGCCTCGTTCCGACTATCAAATGCACGGCCAACAGCTCAATCATGGCTCCTAGCAGACCCTGTCGACACGGAGCTGCTCCAATTGAAAAGGCAAGACTTCCAAGAGCCCCCAAAAATTAATCACGATTTGTAAACTAGCGCGCATCCAAGCGAGACCAGCGAAATATTGTCCACTAGATGCGGTCGGGCGGGCATTAAACTTCAGCATGCACATCGCACACGCTCCGCCGTGTCCAGCGTGCAACTCGCCCGCGTCGGCAGTGGTCGGCTCACGCGCGCCACTTGCGTGCGCATTGCCGATGTCGCGTTGACCCTGCCCAGAACCATGGGCACTCCATGGCGGGCATGTCTTCATTCGGCGGTGGCCGCACAAGGATATCTCTGTCATCGCTGCACACACGAGCGGGCACCCCTGCCGCATGCAATTATGCACAACTTGCGTGCTAGCGTGATCCTGGACTGGTACTGCGCACGCGCATGCACTCCTATATGTATGACACGTTTCCAGGTAGGCTGGCTGCGTCGCATGAGGCATTCCCAGAGTCGATTCTATGCGGCATTTCACATGCACCAACATCGGGTATACCCCAAGACCGTCGTCGATGCTGACCACGGTTGAAAGTCATCTGCTGTTGTCGGCACGATCCCCATATATGCAAAACGTGCGATGGCATCTGCAAGCTTGTTCAGTGCAAGGGCGAGTTGACCCAACAGACGGGAAAACACGAAACCACGTTTGGCTTGCAATAACCATAACACCAAAAAAAGCGGCTTGAAAACCAGCTTCGCCCGATAGCTTTTCACTTAGTAGGAGAGAGACGGAACAGCGAGATATGGGCCGAGGATGGCGGGGTGAGAGATGCGGCGCGAGCTTGCCAGGGCTGACAACGGTGCCTGACCAGCTCGCAGACAGCGGCGCACGACGGCTGACAGCGCAGACTCTATCAGATGCTGCGGCCGTGGCAAGCCTATCTCCTGTCTTGGGCAGACCGAGAGATGGCATGGGCTTCTCATGCATCTCACTCCACGTGGCCTGCCCGACAGGCCGCATCACCCCGGAGTCGACGCATGGGAGTTGCCGTCGCTGCCGACGGCCACGAACTCGCCGTCCGCGCCACGGCGCGGGCTGTGGCTGCGGCTGCGCCGCTGTCGGCGTGCCGCAGCGTCGGCCGCCTCCGTCTCCCCAGCTCCAGCTGCGATCTCTTCGCGCCCTGCAGGCACATGCGGCGCTGCTCCGCGCCCGCGGTGACTTGCTGTGTCTTGCCGCGCAACGGCGCCCCACAAGCCCTGCTGCCCTGCGGGCCTGCGGGTTCGGTCAGCCTCGCGCTTGGCCTGTCGAGCCGCCGCCGCGCGGGCCGACCGCGGCCGCAGGCGGTGTGGCGGCGCGGCCGGCCCTCGTCCGTGGCGGCGCCGCGGCGTCGCCAGGCTCGGCCGCCGCAGGGACCGCGGGCGCCTGCTCTGGGGCTGCGGGCGTCACGGGCGCCGCTGCAGCTCCAGTCGCCTGGGCAGCGCGACCCGCGGACCCGAACATCTGCGGCTGGCCCGCGAATGCGGCATGCCCATGCGCGGCGGGGGCCGCCGCAGTCTCTGCACTTGCGGCGGCCATCAGGCTCTGCATCGTCGTCAGCAGCTGCGCGAGGCCGACCAGTTGTCGCGTGAACTGCGCCTGCCCAGCCTGCAACTCCGCGATGGCCGCCGCGGGCGGGGCCATGTCCGGCGGGGTGCCAGAGGCTGGTGATCCAGCAGGCGGCGTCGGCCCCGCTGGCGCCGCGATCTCGCCCTCCTCGGCGCCGTCGCCCATGGCGTGGCCCACTGACGGCACGAGCTCCTCGAGTTGATCCAGCAGCACCTTGGCCTTGCTGAGGGCCGCCTCCCGCTGCTGCACTTTGGCCTCCTTCTCCTCCATGATATTCTTGGCCTGCTTCGCATCGGTCTGCGCCTTCTCTGGCTTGCGTTGAGCTCGCTGTACGAAGGACCGTTGTCGATCACACCTGACGCCAGGCGGGCGTGCCGTCAGTACCATGCAAAGCTGCACTGAGTACTCCTCCTCCTGTGGCCTCCTCTGCTCGTCGGACATGCCGAGGTTGCGAGCGGCGAGCAGCCGGTTGCCTGTGGCTGCTGCCATCTGTCGGAGCGAGCGCCGATGTGCAGCCAGCTCGCGCTCGTCCCTGGGCGGATCCACCCAGGACGCATGTGCATGAGCGTCCTGCGGCAGCGCTGGCAAGATGCCCAGCGCTGGGCTGCGGACCTCGTCGTCGGCCTCGGAGTCGTCTGTAGCTTCTCCTCGCCGCCGTCCTCCTGCTGACTCTGGCTCTGGCTCGTCCTCAAATCGCACTCGAGAGGCCGACCTCGGCCGCGTCGCGCTGCCACTGGACTGTCGGCGGCAGCGTCGGCGAGAGCCAGAGCGCGGACAGCCGTGACTCGTGTCGTCCTCCGTTCGCTTATGGCGTGGTGGACGACCGTCGTCCTCCGTTCGCCTATGGCGTCGAGGCCGACCGTCACCATGGCCTGCGCTTCCAGCTCCATGCCTGGGCCCATGCGATGGCATCGGGTAGCACGTCCGGCACAAGAGGTCGGCTGGCGAGTTGAGCTCGCCGCAGGCGGGGCACCACCATCCTGGCGGCGGTCGCGGTACATGCCATGGCGGCGTCGCTCCACCGCCCAAACCCGAGGCACGCTTGTGACCTCCGGCACCGCTTGCACGTCCGCCAGAGGGGCCCGCGCCCTTGCATCCGTCCACTCCGTACATGATGCCGGTGCTGTCGCGCGCGCCGAGACTGTCGGTGGCGTCCTGCACACGGCGCTGCTCTGTCAGCGCGATCCTCGCGCGGGCACGACCAACGGGCACGACCGACGCGGCGAAGCGTCCTCGCTGGTCAGCGCAGCCAACGGGCGTGTCGGTGCCAGGCTGGGTCGGTGCGTCCGCGTCGGTGTCTGTACGGCGTGTCACCCTCGCGAGAGCTCGCTCGCGGCACGGCTGGCTCGCAGCGCGCCAGGCGGGCACGGCGGCCGGCGCGTATGGCGGCTGTCCGCGGGCGAGGCTCGCAGCGCGCGGCGGTATCTGGAACCGCGGGCACTGCGCCCAAAGCCTCGAACCGGGACGGCAGCTGAGACGAGGAGGGAGGAGTGAGGAGGAAGGAGGGAAGACACGGAAGGGAGCAGGCGGAGGGAGGAAGAAGGAGGGAGAGAAGGTGGGCGAAGGTCGGAACCCGGCGCCGGGCGAGTCGAGACAACGGCAGCTCGAAAAGTCGGCCCCCGGACCCCTCCCTGGGGGTCCCAGCGCAGCAGTTTTCCTCTGTTTTTCTTCCTCCTTCTCCTCTCCTCCTCCTCCTCCTCCTCCTCCTCCTCCTCTCCTCCTCCTCCTCCTCCTCCTCCTCCTCCTCCTCCTCCTCCTCCTCCCCCTCCTCCTCCCCCCCCCCTCCTCCGCCCGAAGGCCAACCAAGCCCGCCCCGACTCGCCCCGCCTCTGAAGGGGAGGGCGGAGGCGACGGCGGCGTCCCGCCTCCGCTTCCTCCTCCGACTCCCCCGGGGCCCACACGATGCGGCCGAAGAACTCGGCCAGCTGCTCCGAGCCAGAGCTGGCCCCGTGGGAACCGTCAGAGGCGCGGGCCTCCTCGGCGGCCGGCTCGTCCCTCTGCGTCCTCGTCCTTCTGCGCCTCGTCCTTCGCCCCTCCTCCTCTCGCGCCCACTCATCATCCTCCCACTGACTCGTCTCCTGTCCTCCTCGCTTCCCTCCCCCCTCCTCGTCGTCTCGCCTCCTCGGCATCCTCGTCCTTCTCCTCGTCCTTCCGACCTTAATCATTCTCCTCGCCGTTCTCGCCGTCCTCCTCCTCCTCCTCCTTCTCCTCCTTCTCCTCCTCCTCCTCCTCCTGGTCCCCGTCGTTCTGCCGTCCCCCCTCGAGCGGAACTTGCCAAGCGAGGCTCCAAGGCAACTTCATATCGTTTGTAAACTGTCTGGGGTCTCTGTGCTAACCGGCCTGGTCGCACGATCCGTAACTCCGTAACTCCCCCTTGTCCACCCCTTTTTCTAATCCTCCTCGTTTTCCTTTTTTCCCCACATTCAAAGTGGGGTTAGTGTTTTCTCTGGGCACCCCGCGCAGGAACAGGAACAGGAACACCCACTCACTCACCCCCCCACACACACACACTCATTCACTCACTCACTCACTCAGACACTCACTCGCTCACTCACTCAATCACTCACTCATTATCATCACTCGTTATCGTCAGCATCGACATTGTCAACACCACGTCGCCAGCACTCGTCATCATCAGCACTCATCATCATCACTACTTATTAGCATCATCGTCATCATCAGCTTCATCATCACTAGCACCATCATCCATCGATCATTCACCATCACCATCAGGCCTAAATTTGGAGGAAGTGTCCGGCGGGAACCTCGTCTGTGAGTGAATTGCGAGGAAGTCTCAAGCGGGAGCCCCCTCCTCAAGGGGCCCGCAGATCATGTTATTACTCCGTGGCGGGTCATACACTTCCTGTAACTGTCGTCACAGGCCCGCCCCTATGGTGCAACCTCGTGGCGAAACCGATGGCGCAACCTACAGATATGGTCAACCTATGGCGCAACCTGTGGCGCACCCAATTGGACGGGACGGACGAGGTTTCGCCCCGTGCCCGCCGCTATGGTGCAACCCATGGCTATAGCGCAACCGATTGTGCATTCCATGGCGTTTTTCCCCAACCAACCTGTGTTGTTGGGTCCTCGTTTTGAAGAGACAGCGCCCCGCGTTCCTTCCTCCTCCCGCTTCTCCCTCCCCCTCCTCCCTCCTCCCCCTCATTGCCTCTGCTCTCGGCACACCCCTCACACGTTTCGTAGCCTCATAGGGAGCTCCACCGAAGGTCCCAGTGGGGGTGCCCGCATGCGTCCCCCCACGCCCAGCACTGCGTTTCGTGGCCCCATAGGGAGCTCCACCCCCACTGGGGGTGCCGCATGCGTCCCCCGCGCCCAGGACAGCGCTTCGTAGCCCCATAGGGAGCTCCACCGAAGGCCCCAGTCGGGGTGCCCGCATGCGTCCCCCACGCCCAGGACAGCGTTTCGTGGCCCCATAGGGAGCTCCACCGAAGGCCCCAGTGGGGGTGCCCGCATGCGTTCCCCACGCCCAGGACAGCGCTTCGTGGCCCCATAGGGAGCTCCACCGAAGGCCCCAATGGGGGTGCCCGCATGCGTCCCCCACGCCCAGGACAGCGTTTCGTAGCCCCATCGGGAGCTCCACCGAAGGCCCCAATCGGGGTGCCCGCATGCGTCCCCCACGCCCAGCACTGCGTTTCGTGGCTCCATAGGGAGCTCCACCGAAGGTCCCAGTGGGGGTGCCCGCATGCGTCCCCCACGCCCAGGCTAGCGTTTCGTAGCCCCATAGGGAGCTCCACCCCCAGTGGGGGTGCCCGCATGCGTCCCCCACGCCCAGGACAGCGTAACGTGGCCCCATAGGGAGCTCCACCGAAGGCCCCAGTGGGGGTGCCCGCATGCGTCCCCCACGCCCAGGACAGCGTTTCGTGGCCCAATAGGGAGCTCCACCGAAGGCCCCCGTGACGGTGTCCACTTGCGTCTCCCATACCCAGGACAGCGTTTCGTGGCCCCATAGGGAGCTCCACCGAATGCAGGTCTCAAGATGCGCTGATGCTGATGTGGTGGCTCGCGCCGCTCAGCCCTCCTCCTCCTCCGCCAGCCACCTCCTGCCCGCGCTGCCCTGTGCCTCGTCCATGCAGTGGCGCGGTGCCTGTGAGAAGAGGGGGCATGCCTTGCGATACTCGTAGCTTGCGTGTCCCCCCTCCTTCGTCGCATATCCTGCGCGGTACTCGCAACTGCATATGGTTGGGTCCTTCGCCAGGCTAATTGTCGGAACCCTGTCGAATCCTTCCGAACCCTGCCGAACCCCACTGGTTCCTGAGGAGTTCCGGAGAATCCTGACGCGTCCTGAAGAATCCAGCGAAACCCAGAAAAACCCTCGCGCCCGATAAAACAAATGCCCGACAATTCCAAAACCATCTGGCAACATATTCATCCGCTGATGAGTCTTTACTTGACGGGCAATTTCTGCTGCTTCGGACTTTTCAAGGCGATCCCTGCACCCCAAAGGCGCCCTCGGCGAGCCGCAGCTGCTGAAGGCCCCCCGAGGCTGGAGAGCGTCCACCTTCGAACCTCGATTTTCCCTCCAGGGGCTCCCTGCCGCCCCTGGGCGCGGCCTGAGGGGCAACGGGCCCGCCGCCGCGCCCCGCCCCAGCGGCGCCCCAGTCCTCGGCCGCGCTCAGCCTGGGCGGCGCCGTCAGCGGGAGGCTGCGGGGCCTGTCTTGGGGATGGGGGGCGGCCGCTCGGGAGAGTTTCGGTGGCAACTCACGGGAGCCTCCCGTGTCATCTCGCTGGCTCTTGCGAATCGGCGCTAACCGACGCCAGTCGACGCTAGCCGACGCTAAATCAATTCCTACCGGGGAAGCTAGATCGGCGTTTTCTCATCGCCGGCCAGGCGCTAGCGCACGTTAGTGCACTCTAAAGACTGAATTCTGAGGACGTGCGAGGCCCCCATGACTTGTACTACCAGAAGAGGTGGGCCACGGAGGGGGCGGGGCGGACGCTCTCGAGGCGAGCGTGGTGAGCGAGGCTTCCGCTGCATTTCGTGGACTGCCCCTCTGCGAAACAATTTCGGAGAAGGCCATGTTGCAGAGCAGCTAAAGCGATCAGGTCAGGCTACAGCGCTTGGCACAATATGTCCGCAATTGCCACTCGTGCGAATACCGTCTGGGGGTTCGTCGTACTTCGTTCGCGAAGTAAGCAGGGAAGGTCAAACTTCAGTCTGAGCAGAGTCCTCGCATGTCCATCAAACGCTCCATCGTTTGAGATCGGGCCAAAGCCCCTCCTGTCGCTGCATGATTGCACGTCCGACGTGGGTACGGGAAGAATAAACTGGATGCCCAAATCCGATAGCGGCCGCTGTTGAGTAGGCGGCTCTTTGCCTCAAATGGTCACCGTCCGCGGCGACAGCGACAGCGGTTCAGGTTCAAAATGGACGAGAACTGCTGTTGGTCTTCGTCCCCGTTCTCTCCGTACCAGCCATGCTCCCTGCAGCCTGTGCTTCCCGGCCGCCCAGGAGGGCAAAGGAGAAAGGAGCAGCAAACACACGACGACGAACGCAGCCGGGAGGCCAACGGGGCCTCCCGCGCGGGGGGGCGGTCGCTCGCGGGGGGGGCATGTGGAGGGCTGGCTCAATGGGGAATCCGGACTCGCACTTCTCCAGCGACGTGATCCCTGAGATCCTGGCGTGTTATTCCACATCTTATATCTACACATCAAGAAGGAAAACGAGAGATGTTGCCCTGTTTCGGGCCCCGGGGCATTCAAGGATGGATCAGAATCGAAAATTATCCTGGCGAAGGACCCAACCATATGCAGTTGTGAATACCGCAATTGTGAATACCATCTTCGCCCGCGCTCCCTATGTGGCCACGGCTTCCCGCCGGAGCCCGACATGCTCAGGGACACGTTCGTGGCCGTCTTCGCGGGCGCCGACGACGACAAGGACGGCGTCCCTCTCACCGAGGAGCAGAAGCAGGAAAGGGCCTTGAGAGCCATGAGGGAGGAGGTGGCGTTGCACGTCGCCAAGGCGGAGTATGACGCCCAGGCGCGGTTGTTGAAGCAGCACAACTATGGGGCCACGATCCTCGTGAGGGGTGCGCCGAAATGGCCCGAGGCCGCCATGCGAACCCTGCCACTGGCGCCTTCGGTGGAGCTCCCTTTATGGGGCCACGATCCTCGAGAGGGGTGCGCCGAAATGGCCCGAGGCCGCCATGCGAACCCTGCCACTGGCGCCTTCGGTGGAGCTCCCTATGGGGCCACGATCCTCGAGAGGGGTGTGCCGAAATGGCCCGAGGCCGCCATGCGAACCCTGCCTCTGGGAGCAGTCGGTGGAGCTCCCTATGGGGCTACGAAACGCTGTGCTGGGTGGGAGAAACGCAAGGAGGAGGGGGAGGAGGAGAGGAGGACGCGGGCCACCGTCTCTTCAAAACGAGGACCCAACACCACAGGATGGTCTGGAAAAAACGAAAATGGGATCCAGGGCTCCGGCCGAATTGTTGTACGATGCTGCATTTTTTTCGTTACGTCGGATCTCTAAGGACTTGTTTCAATCCCAGCGTTTTTCGTCGATTTCGGCCTTCGGGGCCCATCATCGGACCCCCGGGGCAATCAAAAATGGGCCCGGAACGCGAAGCTACCCCCAGGGGAAGGGGTCCGCAAGTCTGGAGCGAAGGACTGAAAACAAATACCTATACGACTATCCTTCGGGTGATAAAGATGTTGGGGGGAACCAATTGATGACAACCGCGATGATGGCACGATCGAAGACGAAGAGGGCGGGTATCGAGGGTTCGGGAAATACATGTTGAATGACACTCGCGCAGATAAGAGCGAACAGTCTTAAACTGATTGTTGTTATTGTTGTTTTTGTTGTAGTTTATGCTGTTGTTTGTGCTGTGTTGTTGTTGGTGCTGTTGCTGCTGTGGTTGTTGCTGAATTTTCATCTCTGAAGAATCGATTGTTGATCCCCCTCCAGTAACCATTGAATTTATCAATTAAAATGCTCATCCCGGGCTCGCACCCTGTTTTTATCCAGGGAAGTTTCAGGGTCACAAAACTGGTCCCCTAGCCCCCGAACTACAACAACAACAACAACAACAACAACAACAACAACAACGGCTCCCGCATGACACTTCATCACAATGTATTCCCAAATCGCGCGCTCGCGCGGGACTTCGTCAGTGTATACAGAAATCGCGCTCTCGCGTTGGACTTCCACCCAACTTACTCAAACGCCGCGCCATCGACACTCAAGAATCACGCTCTCGCTGTGAATTACCCCACGGTTTATTGGGGAAACGCGTTATCGCTCGAGACTTTCTCGCGATTCACGCAGAACTCACGCATTAGCAACCCGCCTGCTCGACCTAGCAGCCTGGGCCCGCCTTCCAGGCCCGCCTGTTAGGGTCTACCCGCCCGATCTGCCCGTCTGGTTATGTCACGTGCTTTCTGCTCCTAACATCTCTTTCATGCTCTCTCCCTCTCTCGTGTTCCATCCTCCTCCCTCCCCCTTGTCCTTTCCTTCAGCTGCTCGAGGAAACCTCTGCACCAGCGCAGCTTCCACTCTCTACCGTACCTTCATCTCCTCCCTGGCGCACCACCCGCCAAGATCAGCGCGCCTGGTGGACGCGGGCCTGTGGCGCGACGTGCGCCCGCTAGGCCAGCGGATGGCGGCGGCGGTGCCGCGGCTCGCGGCGCTGCGCATAGTGCTGTACAACCCTCTCTCGGCCCTGGAACCTCAGAGGCTGGTCGATATATGGAGAACTGTTAGAGCCGACCTCGTCCTCCTCCCAGGGACTCGGATGAAAGCTCAACCTGGCCACGCAGTTACACGGATGCCGTCGGGAGGTGGGGCGTTCGCCTTGAATGCGGGCTGGAGAGCAGGACCATTCTCGAATAGTTCGGCGGGCTGTACGATCTTGGTGGGGAACCTGTTCAGGGCCAAACATGTCAGGACCATCAACACTCCCCCAGAGGTGGCCCAAGGTAGAGGACTAGCGGTTCGGCTTCGTAATCGTAGTATCGACTTGAGCGTGGTGTTGCTATACGTTCCCCCCATCGGAGACGCCTCGGCGAAGAAGCGTAAGGCTCTGGAGAAGGGGTCCACCCAAGTGATCCGATGGGGAATCCAGCAGGTCCAGAAAGCGCCCAACAGATCTACTCCGATCTTCGCAGGGGACTTCAATACACAGATGGGCCTCCGCGGGGGCTCGCGCACTTTTTCGCCTTCTGCATCGGCGTCTTGGTGGGAACAGGAGCGGCCCCTGGCGGGCCCTTACAACACGGGGGAGCAGAACGTGATCGGCAATCTGATCCAGGATGAGTTGTTGGCCCCTCTGGAGATGTTTGACGCTGTTACCGCTGATCGAAGGGGGGGCCCTGCATACCATTCCCACAGTGGCCACACGTCCACCATCGACCACATCTTCATACCCCAGGGGCTCAGAGATCAAGTGTCGGCTTGTAAGGTCCTATGGAACCCTGCGAAGCGCCTCCAGTTGATCCCGTCCCAGCACCCCAGAGACCACGTCCCGATCTTGTTGCAGATGACCATTTCGAAACAGTACGAGCCCTCATCGGCCAGGGACGAGCGGTGGGATCGCCACAAACTCGCGGCCGCGGTCCAGCGCGGCGTGGCGAGGCCGGAGTTTCTGGACGACTTAGAGACGGCCATGCAGGAGCACGCGCCTGAGATGCAACGACGCCTACAAAGGGGCGAGCTTGACCGAGCATGGCAGGGGTGGTTGGAAATAGTTCGTAGGACGGGACTTGCCCACTTCGCACAGAAGCCAAAGGAGCTCGACCCAGCAGTTTCGACACTCAGGGCTCGGCGACTGGAACTTGTTCGAGCACGGAGTGAACTTCGAGTCGAACTACGCGGGGTGGGCGAAGAACAGGGGATTCGACGTTGAACTGCACGACAACACACTACTACATCTTCGGATCATCTGAATCGATTACGTGAGATTGACACACACACACACATAGTGACGGGTAATGGGAATGATGCGAGTGCTGCAGAGTTACCGACTACCCCCACGGGCTGGATAGCTGCAGGGGAGAATGCGGGGACTGCAACTTCAGTGAGCTACGACCAGGGCAGCGCAGGATCACAGATGCAAATGAGGAGTGTTTCGCCTATGAGAATTTCGTTGGATGATTTGGAAGCCAGGGCTGATGCGATTAAAGATGAGCTGCGAGTGATCAAAAAGACACTTCGCCAAGAGAGTCGACAAGCTTGGCACGATTCACGACGCAGATTGGAAGCAGAGATTGCAGACGCACATAATCAACATAAACACGCTGATGTACATCGATTGATATTTCTACTCGCAGCGCAGCACGGTGGACCTCGGAAACGAAAGTATAACTTACCTTCGACATTTGATAGCAGAACTGAATGGCAGACGCAGCTCAGTCTACCAGCAGATGGCGGTGGGATGGACGCAGTTGATTTCGACGTTGACAGAATGATCAGCTTCTTTAGTACGCAAGTGCCAGCAGTGCCGACGGACGAGGACGAGCTCGAGCGGACCGACCTCCAAGGGCGACGGGACTTTCAGGCGACATTACGACGCCTTCGACGAAGTGCCAAACGGCGAGCCGCCCCTCCGTGGAGCTTCCCGCTGGAATTGCACTTGATGGCCGCCGACCCCAAGTATCTCTCAGTGGGACCTCAAGAGTATTTAGGACTTGGAGCTACCCCAATCTCCCAGACGGACTCCACGACCTCAGCCCGACTCCTCGAAGATCTTCATATCTTATGTAGGCGCCTGAAGCGTACACCCATTCTGGGGAACTTGGCCTGGGGGGTCTCGATTGCGAAGCACAACGGGAAGGTGGGGACGCTGGGAAAACGTCTGATTAACGTGATGTGCCCATACTGGAAATGTTTCTACGGGGGGCTGTTGAAGCACACCTTGTACAAAAAAGGGGTCCACTGGCCGGCTGAGTTTCACGGTTTTCTTCCCCGACGTCGGAGGGAGGACGCGATCGCAGTGCAGCTGTGCATGGGCCATTTCTATCGTACCTATCGTATTGCACACCTGAACCACTTGCATGATATGTCGAATGCCTTTGCCTCCACCACGGCGCGAGCGAGGACCGAGGCGATCAATGAGCTCTTCACCCCGTCCGACGCAGCGTTGATGCATTCCAGATCTCAGACTTCAGGGATTGTGATGATATTCGAGACGGGGGGCACCCAGCCTTGGCAGGACTCCAGAAACCTAGCTGTTCGACACCGACGAGGGGGACTTACGGGGTCTAGTGAGAAGCCCGTGGTGTTCGCGAAGGTAATGGAGAGCCCCATGAGATCGTGGATCGACGCACGTTCGGTGAATGAGACGGCCACGCACCTGCGGTGTGGTATATATAACTCTCTTTGCTGTGGGGCGACGACGGTGTACGCCGACGATATATTCGATAAGATGCCGATCGATGATACGACGCAGACTAAGATTGATGAGAAACTGAAACACAACGACGACGTGCTCGACGGGGTATTGGGGGCTAAAGGTCTTATTCAAAACTATAGTAAGCGAGAAACCGTTCCTTGTCTTCGTAGTCATCAAGCGAACCGAGACTTCTCGGCCGAGTTTAAGATGGGTAAGGCACGGGCTAGAGCTAGATACCTGGGCTGCCGTTACGCCTGGAATTTATCGAGTATGGAAGAGTTTCGCTATCGTTGCGCAGCTGTCCACGCTGGGTGGGGGAAGCTAGGTAAGTTCTGGACCAGCCGCACAAGTAAATCTCTGAAGATCCTGGCCTTCAGGGGCCACGTGGTGGAAGCCGCCTTATCCGCGAACGAACCTTTCGTGTTTCCGAGGGCCCAGACCCAGCAGTTGGACGGGATTTTAGCTAAGTACCTCCGAGTCTTGGAGCGTGGCAAAGCCACGGACTGGTCAGGCGAGCATCCGCACTCGTCATCGAATTCGACGCTTAGGCAGAGGTGGCGCCTGATACCGATCCGCTTCGAGCAGGCGGCCAGGCGCTTTGGATGGGTGCAGCAGATGGCCAAGGACGCCCTCGCGCACCAGCAGGTGATCGCCTCGATTTGGGGGCATCTCGAAAACAGACCTCCCTCTCTCGATGATGACGGGCACCTCCGTACTTGCGCACCCCCACTGGCTTTCCAGATAGAGCGGGACTTCTGGGCGTTTGCTGGTGTTAGCGGTACCGAGGATTTCTTCGAGGCCTGGGAGCGGTGGGATTTCTCTTGGAAGGCTTTATTCCTGGAAGAAGAAGTTCGGAATGTGTGGCTGAAAGTTGATTCCAAGATCCTGAAGGCCTCACTTTTGAAGGAAGGGGAAGCACTATTTCGGAGCCGTCTTAGGGGCCCCGCGAGGGCCTTCGAACAGGAGGGGGACAATGAGGAGCCCACGACCTATATCTGTAACCTGAGGGACTCCTAGGGGAACATGTGCCTACAGGAGTTTGAGTCACGAGGAGGCCTACTAGCTCATCAATCCAGATCTGTGGGAGGCGAACACGGTAAGTTGAACCCTTTGTACTCGACCGTCTTGACAAATGTGTGTCCCTGGTGTCGTACCTCGTTCTCGTCTAAAGATAGTGCTCGTCAACACGTTCGTACCGCATGGTTGACCAACAGATGTAGACTTAATCGCACCGCCTTCGATTGGGACCTAATTGTACCTAAGTCCCTGCAGTGTCCATTGTGTGAGTCTGACTTCGACACACTTGCTGAGTACCATGATCACGCTGTGGAATGTCACCTCCCTCCACCTCCCCTTGTGGTTCAGCCTCGCGAGCGTAGGGAGCAGCGTACCGAACGAGCGGGCGTACCTAGTCATGGCGCTGGTTTTGCCGAGCGGCACCGACAACAGCAAGAAGGAGCCCGAGTTTCAGCGAGCGGTCAGGCGCCGCGACGAGGGGAACGGTGGCCAGACCGCCCAGAAGACCACCGCAGGCATCAACGGCCACAGCAAAGGACTGTACGTGCTGATGATGACAATGCTGCTCTCGCTCGCCCAGAGCCGTCGGAACATCGAGGGAGTTTTGTTCGACGTGCTAATCGTCCCAGCCGAGCTCCCCGAGGTGCTGAAGATGCAGGAACAGGGCTCGGCCTACAACGCCCAGGTCCAGGCCAAGGGCAAGGGCCACGGGCTCGGGGCGCCCCACCTGTTCGTGTTCGGGGGCCTGCTGGAGGCGCTACCGCTGCGCCAACAGAGCATTGGCAAAGTGAACTTCGAGAAGCTGACCGAGTTCAAGGCTCGGCTCCAGTCGCTCGATTACGAAGAAAAGATGGACATCATCCGCTTCACCAAGGTAGACCGCTGCTACGACCAGGGCAAGCGCAGGATCACGCTGTGCCTCCAGGAGGGCCGCAAGGAGGTGATTGGCGCCCTCCAGCAGCTGGGCGCGGAGTTGAAATCGGGCAGGGCGCCAGCGAGCCACATGGAGCGCGAGCTGCAGGAGTGGCTGGAGGTGTTCCTGCAGTAGCCGTGACTGCACGACGGACTACTACACGTTCGGATCATCTTGAATCGATTACGCCTGAGATTGCCATACATCAAATGACGGCTGATGGGGATTCGCGGATGGCCGAACCACATACGGGAAGATCTTCGCCTGCTGAGCCGGCCCACAGTCCCCGACCGACTGTGCAGTACTGCCAGCCGCAGGCAGCGCATTTGGACGCAGAGAGGAGCCCGACGAGGAGGAGGAGTTCACCTTTGAGAGTGTCTTCAGAGAAGATCGTCGCCCCCCTGGAAAGCCACGATCAGGACCGCTCAGGATCACAGATGCCAATGAGAACGGCGTCGCCTTGGAGGGTTTCTTCGGGGTCCACGGGATCACGGATGCCAATGAGGAGGGTTTCGCCTCTGGGGAGTTCTTCTGGGTCGACGGGATCACAGATGCCAATGAGGAGGGTTTCGCCTTTGAGAGTTTCTTCGGGGTCCACGGGATCACAGATGCCAATGAGGACGGTTTCTTTGGGGACGACGGGATCACAGATGCCAATGAGGAGGGGTTCGCCTTTGAGGGTTTCTCCTGGGACGACGGGATCACAGATGCCAATGAGGAGGGTTTCGCCTTTGAGGGCTTCTCCAGGTTCGACGGGCTCACAGATGCCAATGAGGAGTGTTTCGACCCCACCTTTTTTGGAAACAATGACCCGAGGCGCCCCGATTTCAGAGAGTACTGAGGCTCGTAAGTATTTGATGAGACACGGAGGAGATGCACCAGAGGGGGGACTTGAGGTACCACGATATCTGAGTGCGTTAGGCGTAGAGGAAGGCACCGCACGATGGCAAGCGCTGGGTAGGAGCAGGCACGTCCTAGCAATGGTACGTAGAGGGTAGTTGTGCAGAGGAGTCCGCTGGCCTAGATTCGGGTAACTCGTGCTCGGGTTTAGTGCCTCGGGCAGTGCACCAGATTTCGGTGTAGCTTTGGGGCCAGCGTCCCCAGGCGTTTTGGATCCTCCGCTTGAGGATAGCCTCTGGGCCTTTGAATGTCTAGCTGATGGACGAACCTGGCCCCCACGGAGTGCTTCTTTCTTTCTTCTGTCCTTTCCTTCCGTTCGTCCTCTGTTCCCCTGCCTCACGGGCTGCAGGTCCAAAAAAAGATACCCCTACGGGGGCATGATAGAAGACGAAGCGTGCGGGTATTTAGGGTTTGGGATATACGGGTTGAATGGCACGCGAGCGGATAAGAGCGAACCAATTTACCATGATTGTTGTTGCCGTCGATGCTGAATTCTCGTTTCTAAAAATCCTTACTGTTGATCCCCCCTCTCCGGTAACCCTTGCATTTGTCAGTTCAAATGCTTCTCCAGGGGGCTGCACCCTGTTGCTTACAAAGGAAAATGAAGGATCACCAAACTTGTCCCCTGGACCCCGAAATACAACAACAGCTCCCGCCTGAGACTTCCTCACAATGAATTCCCACATCGCGCTCTCGCGCGGGCCTTCGTCACAAATTATACACAGGAAGCGCGCTTTCGCGTGGGACTTCCTCGCAATGTATTCAGACGCCGCGCTCACGACATTCAAGAATCACGCTTTCGCTGTGGATTTACTCATGATGTATTCAGGCATCGCGCTGTCGCTCCAAACTTCCTCGCGATTCATGCAGGACGCACGCTTCAGCAACCCGCCTGCTCGACATGGCAGCCTGGGCCCGCCTTCTGGACCCGCCCGCGAGGGCCTCTCTGCCCGATCTGCCCGTCTGATTCTGCCACGTGCTGTCTGCTCCTAGCCCCCCTCCTGCTACTCTTTCTGGTGCTCCATCCTCCTCCCTCCTCCGTGTCCCTTCCTTCCATCCGTCCTCGCTTCCCTTGTCTCCGGGGCTGCACGAAATACACGGCGCAGGTAAAAAAAATGGATACCCCAAATGGGGGCACGACCGAACACGAAAAAGGTGGGCATCGAGGGTTTGGGATATACGGTATACGTGTTGAATGGCGCGCGAGCAGATAAGAGCGAACAACATTAAACTTAATGTTGTTGTTGCTGTTGTTGTTGGTGTTGCTGCTGCTGCTGCTGTTGTTGCTGCTGGTGTTGCTGTTGCTGTGTGTCGTTGGTTGCTCGTTGTTTGATGTGTGTGTGTGTGTTGCTTGGTGTGTTGTTGTCGTTGCTGTTGTCGTTGATACTGTTGCTGCTGCGTTTGCTGATGTTGTTGTGTTGGTGTGACTGCTACTACTGTTGTTGTTGTTATTGTTGTTGTTGTTGTTGTTGTTGTTGTTGTTGTTGTTGTTGTTGTTGTTGTTGAATTACCACCTTGCAGAACACTCACATGTTGAACACCCTTCTGGTAACAATTTAAGCGTTCGCTTTAAATGCTTCTCCCAGGGCTCGCACTCTGTTTTATAAAAAAGGGAACGTGAGGTGTCACCAAACTGCGCCCCTGGCCCCCGGATTACCACGACACCATTCACAACCAACAGCAACAGCGGCGCCCGCATGACACGTCCTCACAATGTATTCCTAAATCGCGCTCTCGCGCGGGACTTCGTCACAATTTATACAGAAATCGCGCTCTCGCGTGTGACGTCTTCCCAACTTACTCAAACGCCGCGCAATCAACAGTCAGGAATCACGCTCTCGCTGTGGATTTCTTCACGAGTTACTTGGGAATCGCGCTGTCGCTCGAGACTTCCTCGCGATGCATGCAGAACGCACGCTTCAGCAACCCGCTCGACCTGGCCGCCTGGGCCCACCTTCCCGACCCGCCAGTCAGGGTCTACCTGTTCGATCTGCTGTCCGTCTGGTTCTGCCACGTGCTCTCTGCTCCTAACACCTCTCCTGCTCTCGCTCCCTCTCGTGCTCCATCATCATCCCTCCAACTTACCCCTTCCTTTCATCCGTCCTCTCTTCCCCTGCCTTCGGGGCTGCACGACATACACGTTGCAGGTAAGAGAGATATACCCCTAGCGGGGCACGATCGAAGACGAAGCGGGCGAGTATCGAAGGTTCGGGACATTCTTGTTGCATGGCACGAGGCAAATAAGAGCGAATCGCTTTGCAAGGGATTGTTGTTGCTGTTGTTGGTGTTGGTGATGAGTTCTCATTTCTAAAGAATCACCTCACGATATATGCAAGAATCACGCTCCCGCGTGGGACCCCCTCGCAATTTATTCAGACGTCGCGCCCTCGACACTCAGGATTCACGCTCTCGCGAATGATGGATCTCGCTCACTTTACTTGAGAATCGCGCTGTCGTTCGAGACTTCCTCGCGATCCATGCAGGACGCACGCTTCAGCAACCCACCGGCTCGACCTGGCCGCCTGGGCCTGCCTTCCCGACCCGCCTGGTAGGGTCTACCCCCCAGATCTGCCCGCCTGGTTCTGCCACATGCGTTCTGCTCCTAGCCCCCCTCCTGCTATTCTCTCTTGTGCTCCATCCTCCTCCCTCCCCCCGTGTCCCTTCCATCCATCCACCTCCTCTTCCCCTGCCTTTGGGGCTGCACGAAATACGCGTTGCAGGTAAGAAAGATATATACCCCCTAGCAGGGCACGATCGAAGACGAAGCGGGCGGGTATCGAGAGTTTGGCATATGTGTGTTGAGCGGCACGCGTGCAGATAAGAGCGAACAGTATTGACAGGTGTGTTGTTGAGGTTGCTGCTGCTGTTGCTGCTGCTGCTGTTGTTATCATTGGTGTTGTTGTGGTTGTTGATGAAACTATTGTTGTTGGTGGTGGTGCTGGTGTTGTTGTTGTTGTTATTGTGGAGCTTTGATCTGCAAAAAGGAATAGTGGTGATCCCCCCCCATGGTGAACAATGTTTGATTCAATTGAGGTGCCCCTCCGGGGCTCGCACCGTGTTCCTTACCAGGGAAGGTCTGATGTCATCATGATGTGTTGTTGGCCAACGGTTTATGACGACAGCAACAGCAACGACAAACACTTTGAGACTGCTCGCGTGCCATCATCACGTACATCTCAACCCATCGATACATACCTACCCTCTTCGTTTTCGACCGTACACCCTTGGGGATATATCTTTCTTACCTGCAACGTGTATTTCGTGCAGCCCGTAAGACAGGGGAAGAGAGGACGAACGGAAGGAAGGGACAAGGGGGAGGGAGGAGGATAGAGCACGAAAGAGAATAGCAGGAGGGGGGCTAGGAGCAGAACGCATGTGGCAGAACCAGGCGGGCAGATCTGGGGGGTAGGCCCTACCAGGCGGACCGGGAAGGAGGGCCCAGGCGGCCAGGTCGAGCAGGTGGGTTGCTGAAGCGCGCGTCCTGCTTGAATCGCGAGGAGTCGAGCGACAGCTCGATTCCCAAATCAATCGTGAGGAAATCCACGGCGACAACGTGAATCCTGAATTTCGAGGGCGCGGCGTCTGAATAAGTTGAATAAATCCAGCGCGAGAGCACGATTTCTGCATACACCGTGAGAAATCCCTAACGAGAACGCGATTTGGGAATGAATGGTGAGTTAGTGTTAGGCGGGAGCTGCTGTTGTTGTTAACCAGGGGCCAGCAACACATTCTGAGACTCAAGACTTTCCCTGATCAAAAAGACAGGGTGCGAGCTCGGGAGAGGCACTTCCAATGAAAAACGTCATGTGCCCCAGAGGGGGATCAACAATAAGTACATAGTCAACAACATCAACAACAATACTTTCAAGACTGTGCGCTCCTATCTGCTCGCGTGCCATTCAACACGAATATCCCAAACCCTAAATACCCGCCCTCTTCGTCTTCGATCGTACCCCACTGGGGGTATATATCTTTCTTACCTGCAACTTGTCTTTCGTGCAGCCCGTAAGACAGGGGACGAGAGGACGGATGGAAGGAAGGGACAAGGGGGAGGGAGGAGGATAGAGCACGAAAGAGAATAGCAGACGGGGGGCTAGGAGCAGAAAACACATGGCAGATCCAGACGGGCTGATCGGGCGGATAGACTCTAACGGGCGGGTCGGGCAGGCGGGCCCAGGCGGCCAGGTCGAGCAGGCGGGTTGTTGAAGCGTGCGTCCTGCATAAATCGCGAGGTAGTCTCGAGCGACAGCGCGATTCCCAAGTAACTCGTGAAGAAATCAGCGAGAGCGTGATTCCTAAGTGTCGAGGGCGCGACGTTTGAATAAAATGCGAGGAAGTCCCACGCGAAAGCGCGATTCCTGCACAACTTGTGAAGATGTCCTGCGCGACATCGCGATTTGGGAATACAGTGTGACAAAATATCATGTGGGAGCCGTTGTTGTTACTGTTGTAACTGAAGCTCAAGACCCTCCCATATTTTTTAAAGAAAAAACAAGGTACGAGCCCAGGAGGGCAATTCAATTTGAAAACATCATGTGCCCCAGAGGGGCAGGATCAACAATACTTACAGATTCAACATCAGCACCAATACTGTTAAGACTGTTCGCTTCTTTCTGCTCACGTGCCAACGAATACGGATATCCGAATCTGTCGGTACCCGCCCTCGTCGATTTCGATCGTACCCCCTTGGAGGTATATCTACCATACCTGCAACATGCATGTAGTGCGGCCCCTAAAACATTCCTGAAACAGGGAAAGAGAGGACGGTGAACGGGGGAGGGATAATATTGGAGCACGAGAGAAAGTAACACGAGGGGGGCAAGGAGCAAAAAACACGTGGCAGGACCAGACGGGCTGATCGGGCAGGTAGACCCCAACTGGCGGGTCGGGAAGGCGGGCCAAGGCGGCCAGGTCGAGCAGGCGGGTTGCTGAAGCGTGGGTCCTGCATGAATCGCGAGAAAGTCTCGAGCGATAGCGCGATTCACAAGTAAATCGCGACAGAGCCGAAAGCGAGAGCGTGATTCCTGAGCGCCGAGGGCGCATCGTTTGAATAAATTGCGAGGAAGTCCCACGCGAGAACGCGAATCGTACACACATTGTGAGGAAGTCCCGCGCGAGAGCGCGAGTCTACGATACATTGCGAGAAGGTATCAGCGGGAGCCGTTGTTGCTGCAGTTCGGGAGCCAACAACGCAGTTTGTGGAGGATGACCTTCCCTGATAAAGACAGGGTGCGAGCCCCAGGAGGGCACTTCAATTGAACGACGCATGTGTTACGGGAGGGGGGATCAACAATAATCATTTTTCAGAAATGAAAGCTCACAACAACATATACAACAACAGCAGCTCCCGCCTGATACTTCCTCAACAGGTATTTCAACATTGCACTCTAGCGCGGGACATCCTCACAATGCTATGCAGGAGTCGTGCTCTCGTTTTGGACTCCCTTGCGATTGGGAATCGCGCGGTCGCTCGAGACTTCCCCGCGATTCATGCAGGACGCACGCTTCAGCAACCCGCCTGCTCGACCTGGTCGCCTGGGCCCGCCGCCCGTCTTCCCGACCCGCCAGCTGGGGTCTACCTGCCCGAACAGCCCGTCTGGTCCTGCCACGAGCTTTCTGCTCCTAAGCCCCCACGCGAGCAGATAGGATCGAACAATCTTAAAATGATTGTTGTTGTTGCTGCTGTTGAACTCTCACCACTGACAAATAATTATAGGTGATCCCCCCCGTCCGGAGCACATTGTTTTTTCCATTGACGTGCCCTCCCGCACCCTGTTTTTATCAGGGAACGTCTTCCTCCTCAAACTGTGTTGTTGGCCCCCGGGTTACAACAACAACGGCTCCCGCCTGAGATTTTCTCACAATTGAGCTAGGACCCCCGCTCCCGCCTGAGACTTCCTCGCATTTTCTTCAGGAATCGCGCTCTCGATTCGGACTTCCATACGATTTATCTACGAATCGTTTTTCAGCGATCTGGAGTCGCGCTCCCGCCGGAGACTTGCTTGCAATTTATTTAAGAATAGCGCCGTGGCGTTGGAAATTCCAGAATTTAATCAAGCGCCGCGCTCTCAACACTCAGGCACCCAGGAGTCGCGCTCACGCTTAGGAATCGGGATATCGCTGTCCTTCGTGGCACCGTTGCAGCTCTTCGTGGTCCCCTCGCTGCCCTTCGTGGCACCGTTGCAGCCCTTCGTGGCCCCCTCGCTGCCCTGCGCGGCCCCGTTGCAGCCCTTCGCGGCCCCCTCGCTGTCCGTCGCGGCCCCTATCGCTGTCCTTCGTGGCACCGTTGCAGCCCTTCGTGGTCCCCTCGCTGCCCTTCGTGGCCCCGTTGCGCCCATTCGTGGCCACCTCGCTGCCATTCGTGGCCCCGTTGCAGCAGCCCTTCGTGGCCCCCTCGCTGCCCTTCGTGGCCCCGTTGCAGCCCTTCGCGGCCCCCATCGGTGCCCTTCGTGGCCCCGTTGCAGCCCTTCGTGTCACCCTCGCTGCCCTTCGCGGTCCCGTTGCAGCCCTTCGTGGCCCCCTCGCTGCCCTTCGTGGCCCCGTAAATGCAAGCCCTTCGTGGCCCCCGCTCGTTCGCGCCCATCGTGGCCCCATTTCGTGGCACCCTCGCTGCCCTTCGCGGCCCTTCGTGGCCCCGTTGCTGCCCTCACTGGCCCCGTTGCAGCCCTCCGCAGCCCAGTAGCTACCCTCAGTGGCCCCGTCGTTCCCTTATGTGGCCCCGCATTATCTGCCCTTCGTGACCCCCGCTCGTTCGCGCTCTTCGTGGCCCCATACGCACTCCCTTCGTGTCCCCGCTGTCGCCATTCGTGGCCTACTTCGCGCCTTTCGTGGCCCTGCTGTCGTTCTCTCTCTCGCTCTCGCTCTCGTTTTCGCTCGTCGTCGTCGTCGTCGCCGTCGTCGTCGTCGACGTCGTCGTCGACGTCGTCGTCGTGGTCGGTCCCCTGTCCGTCCCCCTTGGGGTCGGGTTGCCGCCGGTAAACGCTGCCCTTGGCCAGGCCAGCGGTCCGCGGCCGCCCCGCTGCTTGCTGGGGCCCGGCCTGCAGGGAAGAAACGTATACCCCCCAAAAAAGGTACGATCGAAAACGAAGAGGGCGGGTATCGAGGGTTTGAAACATACGCGTTAACGGACACTCGAGCAGATGAGAGCGAACAATCTTAACATGAGTGTTGTTGTTGCCGTTGTTGTTGCTGATGTTGCTGATGTTGATGTTGTTGTCGTCGTCGTTGGTGGTGCTGTTGTTGCTGCTGCTGTTGTTGTTGTTGTTGCTGGTGTTGTTGTTGTTGTTGTTGCTATTGTTATTGATGTTGCTGTTGATGTTGTGTTTGTTGTGTTGGTCTTGTTGGTGCTGTTGGCCCCCTCCGCGGCGCGCATTGTATATTTTCGAATTGAGATGCCCCTCCCAGGGCTCGCACGCTGCTTCGTATCAAAGAATATCTTGAAGGTGAAACTGGCCTCCTGGCCCCCCAACTACGACACCAATGGCTCCCGCACCACAATGTATTAAAATTCGCGCTCTCGCGCCTCCTCGCACTGCTTGCAGAAATCGCACTCTCGCGTGGGACTTCCTCGCAATTTATTCAGACGCCGCGCCCTCGACAGTCAGAAATCACGCGCTCACTGTGGATTTCGCACGATTTGCTCGGGAATCGCGCTGTCACTCGAAACTTCCTCGCGAGCCAGGCAGGACGCACGCTTCAGCAACCCGTGTGCCCGACCTGGCCGCCTGGGCCCGCATTGCCGACCTGCCCGTCAGGGTCTACCCGCCCGATCTGCCGGTCTGGTTATGCCGCGTGTTTTCTGCACCTGGTATTCTCTCTCCTGCTCCGTAACCCTCCCCCCCTTGCCCCTGCCCTCCATCCGTCCTCTCGCCCCCTGCCTTCGGGGCTGCGCGATATACACGTCGCAAGCAAGAAGAGTAGACCCCCAAGGTGGTACGATCGAAGACAAAGAGGGCGGGCACCGATGGTTTTGGATATACGCGTTGGATGGCACGCGAACGAATGAGAGCGAGTAGTCTCAAACTGAGTGTTGTTGCTGGCGTTGGTGTTGGTGGTGATGTTATTGTTGTTGTTGGTGTTGCTGTTGTTGTTGGTGTTGTTGCTGCTGTTGTTGTTATTGTTGTTGGAGTTGTTGTTGTGGTTGTTGTTGCTGCTGCTGTTGTTGGCGTTGCTGCTGCTGTTGTTGCCATCGTCGCCCCCGCCCGCGCCCCCCCCCCCCCCCCCCCCCCGCGATCCACCCGCGACCCGCCCGCGACCCGCCGCGCGCCCGCCCCCGCACTCTCATCCGCAACTGCGGGGTGCTACGCATCGGCAACGGCTGGTGGCTTGGGCTCCTGAGCCAGCGCCCCCTTCGCCCCATTTGCCGCAACCTCTCCCCCTCCAGCCGCCCTCATCCGGTCTCCTTCACCCAACGGCTCTCCGAGGGGCCGAACCCGAGCGCCGCCGACGCCCGCCTGCAGCTGGAGGGGGCGGGAGGAAAGCACCCGCGATGGGAGGGCAGGACAGCGCGTCCGACTAAGGGGGTCAACGTCGAAACGCCTGTAAAGGAGCTGCGGGGCACGACTTGCAAAATCCCCTGCGAGTTTAGTACGCCGCAGACCCGGGCTTCTCACGGGGCCGGCAGGGGGCGTGCCCCGACGCCCCAGGGGGCGAGCTCCGAGGTGGCCCCGTAAGAGAGGCTCGCTGCCTTGTGAGTGCAAGTCCCTGCGGGTCAAGGCGGGGAGAGCAGCTGTCGGCCCTCTCGCGCGCCCATTCCGGAGGGGGCGCGCTGGGCGAGCAGGGCCCCCAGGCAAGGGGGGGCGACGACGCGACCTCACTCGACGCAGAGGAGACAGGAGAGAATGCAGGGGGCCCCTTCGTGCCAAGCTTTTGCTGGGGGGGGCTGATTATGATTCTACCTGCGTCGAGCTGCGCCTCGAACGGAGCCCCTCCATCTTCAGGCTCACGTCGCTTCCTGGACGCACTGGCCGATGGTCGAATTGCAGCGTCGTGTCCGACGCAATCCTGTGCCGCGGCACTCAGTATCCAAATTCTCTGAAGTACCCCAATCGCACCTCTGAGGCGCCCCCATCCAGTCGGCGCGTAAGTAGGGGCGAGCAGGCCCATGGTTGTCACGGCGTGCGAGAGGCTTCCAGATCTGCGGCGCTGACCATGCGCCACTGTCGTTTCGCGGGAGGAGGGGCCCTTGAGGATTACACTCCAGTGGTCTTTGAGGGGGCCTCGTTTTCCACTCGCCGCCCCAGCGGCGGCGCACCTGTCGGCGCTCCAGAAAAAGACAAATACGCATGTCTGCGCAAGCTCCTCTCCTAAGGGTCCGCGCCGAGATGCCCCCGCTAGTGGCGGCCCCTCTGAGCTCATCTGTCGCTGCCGGGGCGGCGCCGCCCTGCCTGCCTGGGGTCGCGCTCCGAGGTGCCCCCGCCAGTGCTCCTCCTGGCTGTGCAAGTGGGTGCCCTCACGCGCGGCCGCTGGGCCTGACCGCTTCACCTAGCTCGGCGTGCATCTTGGTGCTGCTCGGCGCGGTGTCCGTGCTGTCGCGGAGCTCCCGACATTTCTCGAGCCCCATCGACCTCCTTCTGCTCGAGCTGCTCGGCTGTCTCCAGCTCCCTCGCGGCAACCTCCGCGACGCTCTGCGGGTTCTCCGTGTCGTTCTCTGCGATCCGCAACGCGAGGTCGCACCTGGCGCGCGTCGAGAAATGCTTCCTTCCTGCTGCTTGCCACGCGTCCACTGGGAACTTTGCAATCAGCGCGCAGCCCTTGACTTGGTGCGTCTCCGGAAGACAGCCGGGATCAAACTCGCGCAGTTCCTCTGGGCTCAGTTTCTGGGCCGCGCCGCAGGACTTCCAGCGGTGCTCTTTGGTGGCGTCGTCGATCGCTTGCGGCAGCCTCTCAGCTGCGAGCGCCTCCCACTTGTCGCCAAAGATGAGCTCCACCACCATTCATGGCCCATTACGGTGCGTGCGGGACCTCGACTTGCAGCCGATCTCGGGCCACTTCTCGTAGTCCTCGTTGACGTATTTCTTCATCTTGCCCACCCATTATTTCATGAGCTCGGCCTCGGGGAAGCTCTCCTGCGCCGTCGCGAGCGCCCCCCGATCCACTTGGCGCCAGAACTTCCGCCGATCGCCCCATCGAGGTGGCGCCGTGGCCTGTCCACCGCAGCTTGTTGGGGAAAGCTAGCCCGCGCGAGCAGGCGCAGTCCTTGTCCGCGACCCAGCCTGCGCCCCTCCTGCACACGTCGTACAGCTGCATGTTGTCGCTCCACATGTCCACGATGCCGAGCGCCTGTAGGTGCTGTGTCAGCTTAGCGCCCATGTTCTTGCACGTCTTGTAGTGAGTCGCCGAGTTCGCGCAGCCCCGTCTTCTTCTCTTCCAGCGCTTGCTCGGCTATCTCCAACGCTTCCCCGTCCGCCATGTCCATGATCACGCGCTCGCGCAGCATGATGTCGCACTCCTCCGCGCACTTCAGGGCAGGCCGTGAAGATGCCCCCGTTCTTCTCAATGCCATCCACCAGGACCTTTGGCACCTGAGTTCGTCAGAATGAATCCGAATATTTTCTGGATCGCTCGATGACCTTCCTGTTCCTCTGGTTGCGCAACTTCTTCTTGGGCCCCTCCTCTGCGTCGATGGTCACCTTCGCTGCCTGGGTCTGCCCCGAGGATTGAGCCGTCCACGTTGGGCCCTCTGCTCGCTGCTTCTGCTCGCGGCGCACTTGTTCCTTTGTGATGTACTTCTTTCCCCCTTAGCGAAGCTTCTCCTCGCCGCCCCCCTCGGCCCACTCTTCTTGCCTGAGGGCCAGCTCGCAGTTGACGCGCGCCCTCTTCCACTGGCTCCCTTTTTCCTCCTTGGTCTTGTTCGCGTCCTGGCTCTTTCTGGGTGCGCTCCCTGTGGCTCCCCATCATCGCGTTGTGCCCGTGCCCCTCGCCGCGTCGGCCGCGCGGCCAAAGCTCGTCGCCGCCGGTAAAAGGCACGGGCAGCCCTCTGCGCCCCGCACTCCGAGATGTCCCCGCTAGTGCCAGTGCGCACCTGGGCCGCGGTTGAGCCAGACGGGCCGCGGGATCTGATGGCAATCGACAGGGGCTTATCTCCTCGCTGAAATTCCGCGCCGTGTCCAGGGGCCCCCAAGGATACCTCGTAATACTCTGGAGTCGGGGCCCACTCCTGAACCCCCGCTGTCCGTGACTCCTCGCCACATGTATTGTCTGTCTGATGCCTACAAAGTACGCGGAGGCCCCAGACACGCCGCGTCGCCGCAAAGGAGATGGGGGGCAAGGGAAAAGCTGAGAAATGTCGTGTCGTCACAAAGTAAGACGTAGGCAACTAACATGGGTGGGAGGACTGGTTGCTGCCTGGAAGCCTCGTCCTAGGGCGTTCCGCTGCAACTCTGCGCCCGGTTCAGACCCAAATTGAAGGCCCGTTGGTGGGCCCTGCCATTCGGGGACATGTGTCTGAGCTTAGTGAGGCGCTCAACATCCATGCTGATTGCCTCCGCAATATTTTCCTCATTGGAGAGATGCCGTTTCGCCTGCGCGCCATTGGGCACCCCTGCGAGGCCCATCTGCACTGCGCGGGCCTCTCGAGGGGCGGCGCCCCCGGAACTCGGAGCAGGTGCCTTCGGAGAGGGGGCCGTGCAAGTGCTCGTCCGCGACAGTCGCGGCCCGGCACGAGGCGCTGGGGTTGTTGCGCTCCGCGGTGCCCTCACTAATGAAACCGCCCCCTCTTCTCCTTGCGGCACCGACGCTGGAGTTCGCTTGCCACCGCCCTCTCCAACTCCTTCTGGGCGCCGCCGACTGCGGCTCCTCGCCGCCCAAGAACACGATCAACATTCCCACTGCTTTCTTCAAGTGGTGGCCAGGGAACTTGTCGAGCTTTTTTTCCGAATATCCTCGCTCGTGCCTTTTCGGGGGCGCCGCGCGGAAGTTGGGGGCCATGTTGATGGTGATTTGTGGATATTGCCCATGCCCTCCTCAAAGAACTGCTCGCCCTCGTTCGGGTTATTGTTCTTGCTGTTGCGAGCCTTGTAGCTCTCGCTGACCTTGCACAACTTGATCGTCTCGGTGACCATGGCCTGGCTGTAAGTGTTGCTGCCGTCCACCCACGCCGAGAAGTTGTTCGGCGTGTCAATCGCCCAGATCATACATGCCCCCACCGATGCGGCACCTTCTCTCTGCCATTCCATCGTTGTCCCTGAGATGCCTTCCATGGGCGCCATCCCTGCGGATGCCCGGCGGTCCGGGCAGATGCCCATTGCCCTGCTTCCTGACCAGGTTCCCGTAGCAGTGGCCCGCTGCTAGTGACTTCCGAAACGCCCACATGCTGACTGGGGCGAGGTAGAAGTCTGCGGCCAGGTGGCCCATCTCTCGCATCTCTGCCACGGATCCGAGGGCCAAGCGCTGAAATCCGCTGATGCATCCTCTGAGATCGGGCTCCTCGTAGTCGTCCGTTGCCTGAGGTAGCTGGCGGGGGGGCCTGCGGCCCCCCCCCCCCTGCCCTTGCCGCCCCCCCCGCCGCCGCGGCCGCGGCCGAGGGTGCGCCCCCTGCCGCCTCGGCGCTGGCCGCGCCCATTGCCCACTGGTCCTTGCCCTCTCCCTTGCAGCCCTTGCTGCGCTTCGCTCCCCCCCCCGCCCCCCATCTCTGCGCAGGCCCCTTATTCCTTTTTTTGAAGGGGGAGGGGGCGCAGTCGCCGCGGGGGCCAGGGTGGCGGCAGCGGGCGCGCATCTGAAACTCTCATAGAGATTGGGCCTGATAGCCACAGAGAGGGCAGTCGAGGGAAGAGGGCTCCTGGGGTGGATCCAACTGCATCTGCTTGTGCAACAGATCCCGCGGCTCTCCGCGGCTCCCATGACATGGCCAACCGTATTTCTATCGCAGCGAACGAGCTCGAGCACCATGGGCACAGGTTGGTCACCGCCAGGCTGGGGACCAGCGGTTGGCAATGGCGCACCGCTCCACTGCGCGCCGCCAGCGCCGCAGCTGTTGTAGACTGCGCCCAGCGCACCTGCCCCATCCGCGCCCGGCTTCCAGTCGCACCATCATGATGTGAAGAGATCGCCCCCCTCGGGGACCTCTGGTAGGGCAGCGCCCCATCTGCCCAGCGTGTCGTAGTGGGCTGGGGTCTGGGCCAATCCAAGCTCCCCAATCCCTTGTACCAGTGTGGAACATGGAGATGTCGGGGTGCCTCTGCGGGTGCCAGTTCGCGACGTCCTCGCAAATCTCCGCCAGTGACTGAAAATCCTTGACCACCAGCTGAGCAAAGGGTGTAGACGCTACGCATGCTCTTCCATTATCCAGTCGCCTGGCCCCGCAAAGACGATCCAGTTTCGATGTTCCACCGCCGCAGGTGCGCTGCCAAAGTCCTGTGGATGCCGTGCCCATTTCAAGTGCCATCTGAACCTGCGGATGCGCAATGCGGTAGCGCAGCGCGGAACCCTCCACCATTTGAAATTCATTTTGTCGGGATAGCATCTGGTCAATCCATATTCTTGTGTCCAGCTCATCCTGCCTCCTGCCATCCCTCTCAATAGTATTGCCGCGTCGTGGTCTAGCGCGTCGCAGCGGCGGTCCTCGAGTACAAATGCCAACGAGCCACTAAGCCTTAGTGACTAAGGCCCGGGCCCGACGCCAACGCCTGGAACATTGTTTTCCTCCTTCTGATTTCTCCTGCGCATCCTTGGTCACCTGGCAAGTAGGGGCCCGGCGCTCGCAACTCCCTCAATGGCGCGCCTGTGAGCCGTCCTTCCGTTTGAAGCTGTCGCGTGACCCCGTCTCGCCCTGGGCCCCGAGGAGAGACCAGATGGTTGGTCTTGGCAGGGTTAAGACTCCACCCTTCCCTGTCCAACTTGCGCGCAATGCGCTCGGTGGTGGCGTTGATCTGCTGCGCAGCCCTGCTCGCCCGAGATCCCCCCCCCCCCCCCCATCCCGGGCGGCGCGCCCCGACGTGCCGAGATGCCCTCGCTTTCCCCGCGAGCTGGCTGGCGCTCCGAGATTCCCTCTCCAGCTCCAGTCTGCCCCTGCGTCTGGGAGGGTGGGCCCACCGAGGCCACCGCGTGGATCTTGGTGATGTCGTCCATGCGCGTGTTGAGCGAGAGGTCGTGCTCCCTCTCCGTTATCGAGTTCAGTGTGCCGCGCGCTGTTTGCATCTCGTCCTTCCCCCTCCCTTCTTGGTGCCAATGTCCCGCGTGGATATTGTAAGTATCATTAAACTGTCGCGAGCGCAAAGTACATCCCATCTGCGCTCCATGCGCGGTCGGCGCGTGGACCTGGTCGTCAGCTCATCCCATTCACCGCAAAATAATGCATTGCCTCGATTGCGAAGGGCTGATCCTCTTCCTTCGACGCGGCAAAGGCCGAGGCCAGCGGGGGGTTGCGCTTCGTGCTCGAAGGGGTTGGCGCAGGCGCAGGTGCTGGCAAATGGTGCTGATCCCTGCCTGTCTCGCTCTCCATTGCGTAGCTTCGACGCAGGCTATCGCACTGTCCCTTGACATATTCCGAAGCCGCCTTGTGCCCAGCAAGGGTGGCGCGGTGCCTGTCCTCTGTAATGGGTCCCCTTGTGAAGAGCCACCCCCGTTGAGCAATGCGCGCGCGTGACTTTTCTGCCCCCAATGCCTTGTTTGTCACTGCCTTCTTCCACGGACAGAGACGCCCACCAGCGCCGGCCCGACGGCGCGGCTGGAGACCGGCGACGCTTGACGAAGATGTCCTCCGGCTTGTTCCCGCGCTCCAGACTTGCGTCGGCCCCCGTCGCTGTCGACCCCAGCCCAGCCTTCTCACGCCCCCCTGAGTGGCACGCCTGCCTCTCGCTCGCTCGCAGCGCTTCCCCATCTTCAGCTCGTTCCGCCCGCCCCCGCGCATTGCTTGCCCCCCGCCCCGTCCGCCGTAGCATCGCCCTGCCTACTTTGTACATGTGGAGGGGGCTGTACTTGGCCACATCCTCCTCGTCCTCGCGTTGCGCAGCTGCTCGAATCCTCTGCCCCTCCAGCTTCCTTCTCAGCAGCTCTGGGTGCATCAGGTTGACCGCGGGGTCCAATGTCACCCACGCAAGTTCCGCTGGGATGCCCCGCGGGGGGGAAACCATCCTCTTCGCAGCTTTATTGCAGCACTTCAGGATTTCGCGCTTGTCCTTTTCCACCTGCGCTCTCACATCTCCACCCAGCGGTAGTGGCATCTTCTCGGCGATTATCTCATCGCGCACCTGCTCGTACTCCTCTAAGTCCAGTGGCGCCGCCGCCAAGCTCCCATCGTGGGGATGCTTCCCCAATTATCTTAGACGCTCCTCTGTGTCCCACCAGGTGCTTGCCGAAAAAAATATATCTTCTCTGGCCCTTTCCCATTCCGCTGGTACTCCATGCGTGGTCTGTGCACCTCGCTGAGGCCGCTGTTCTCGCGCGCCTGCCGCAGCTCTTCGGCCGGTCTTTCTTCTCCGGCGGCCTCCCGGTCGTTCCTATGCTTCCGAAGCGCGTGCTGTATACGCGCTAGCTCCACTTTGATCTCCTCCAGCCTTTACTTCGCCTCTGAGTCTACCATGCCCGCTCTCGATTGCATCCGCTCTGCCAACGAGGATCGTCGCAATCTCTGAAAGACTTCCACTCCAGGGTCCTCCTGTATCTGCTTGACTGGGAAGATCTCCTTCATCGCTTTTCTACCAGGTTCGCTCCATCTCTTCCACGTCTGGTCTGCTGTTGGGCGGTCTTGGAACCCCCCCCACACCTCTGCCGCCGTTTGCTCATCAGGGTCCGCACTCCGAGATTCCCTCGCCGAGATGTCCCCGCTAGTGCTCCGCCTGGCTGCGGGTCAGCCGCCGCGGCTCGCTCACTGGGTCCTCGCTCCGAGATTCCCCCGCTAGTGACGGCCCCTCCGAGCTCTCCTGCGGCGGCTGTAGGGGCAGTGCCGTGCCGTCCGCCTGGGCCACTCCGAAGTATCCCCGCTCGTGCCCCACCTGGCTGCGGGTCGGCCGCGGTCTTCATGTCGCGGTCAAATGCTCCCAGAAAGCGCTCAATCAGCATGTTGCGGTCCACATCTCTGTCTGCCTTCTGCTGCCTGGATCTGCTCATGAAATGGAAATGATATTCTAACCCAGTGTCCAGGCCTAGTGGAATGTGGCATGGGTGTCCTTTCGCCTTGGTAAATTGAAGCTACTTGGCCACTCCGCGCAAGGGTGCGCGCCGTCGCGCGCGTGGTAGGGCTCCAGTCGGTATCGCGATGTTGTCAGTCTTGCTCGTGCGTACCTTGTTGTCATTGGCACAATAGTAAATTGGCCCGCGCTCGTGAAAAGTCGTGACTACTGACGACAGGCTGTGCGCGCAGAAATTCCTGAATGCTGCGCCGCTGTCGTTTCCCATTGCAACTGGCCCAAGTGATGCTGCATGTTTAGCAGAAACAATGCGTGCTGACCACCAACTCATTGTTCTCCGTCCTGTGCATCCAAAAGTGACTCTTGGTGTACCTCCCACTATGAAAATAGTTCTGCCACCAGTCTCATCACACCTCTCTTCCACCCATGCCATGTTTTTTTTGGTGTGGAAATCGTCCCGTGATTTGCGCACCCCTCGGGTGGCAAGTGCGTCGCAAATAGAGTGGCATCGCGAGCCTTGGTGCGCAATCTCACTCCTGCTGTTCTCCCTTGCAGTTGAACAGGCGGGGCGTGCTGCGCGTGGAGCGCCTTGTCCTTCATCATCTCGTGGGGCGCCAAGAACGTCGTCACGCGTGCCCTAGGAGACCAGTTGCCCTTTCTTGCCCAAAACTGCAGTGCCACATGGTACCTCTGGCTGGTTTGCTTCATCGGTTCTGGCCCTGCCCATTGATGCGTCGCAGTCAGCGCAGTCGCATCCCATTCCCGAAGTGCACTGCTGATTCGCCCAGTCGGTCCGTCGCACTCGCCGCCAGCGGGTTGTAAAATACCAGCTTCATCAATGCGCATATCGAGATCCAAGCAATCACCATCCGTCATAATTCGCCCACACTCCCTCTCTGGCCCGTAAAAGTGCGGGGCGGAAGTCGCGCGAGTGAGTTTCAATGAAAATCCCTCCTCCGCTGGGGCCCCGAGCGCCTGAGCCTCCAACGCCGACTCCACGAAGGGGGGGGGGGGAGGGGCCTGCGCCCTGCCGCGAAGGCCTCGCGCGCGACGGGCCTAAGGGTCACGAGTGTCACGTGGCGCCGCGGTGGCTTGAGGGCCGCGAATGCCGCCGCCGCCCGCTGCCCCCCTCCAACCTACCGCCACTGGCCACCGCCGGGGGTGGCGCGAACCTCCCCTCCGCTGGTGGACATCCCCAGAACCGCCTGGGCACCCTCTGTCCGCCTCAGCAGGCAGCGGGCACCCTGGGCTTCCCAGGGAGCGGCCTCGCGGGGGGCCCGACGATGGGAAGGGAGAGAGGCACTCGCGCCACCCCGCTTACGGCAAGAGAGGAGGGCGGGATTAAGGAGTGGAGGCGGAGCAACAGCCCGCGCGCGCCGCAAGCCGCCTCCAGAACCGCGCTGGCCTACCTCGCCCCCTGGGGGGCCTCTCGTTCTCTTCCCCTGCTTCTACAGGCAGCTATCTTGATCCGCCCCTCAGGGGCGACCGCCCCTGATGGGGGGCGGCCGCGTTCGACAAAACCCCGGGCCAATAGCTCGAAGCTCGAACGAGGAGGAGCAACGGGACAAGGAATGGAAAGACAAGGCAAGGGCGTCGGGAGGTCATCAGTCGAGTCTGGGCCCAATAGCATGCCTCCACACATGGACGCGGATATCGGGGCCCTGGTCCACGACCTTTAAGTCTGCCTGCTTCGCGGCGCTGGCCAACCCAAACATCCCCCCTCATGCGTTTGTTGCTGCAGCGTGGCTGCCCAAAAGGTCTGGGCCCCTCCCCCTGCGCCGGCGCCAGTTTCTATCCTGCAAGCTCGAGGGGGGGGGGGGGGGCGGGGGCCAGCGAGAGTTGAGAGACTAGATCAAAGCACCAGGAAACTGACACCGATACTCACGCCTCTATTCTCCAGCAGCACAAAGGGGGCCCAGATGGGCCGAGCATATCTCGACCTACGAAGCAGGCGATCGCAAACTCGCACATCACGCGGCTCACGCGCCACGGACGTGAGCCCGAACATCCTCTGAGTCCGAACTCGGAGGACTCAACTACTCGTAAACTCTGACTGTGACGGGAGCTCGTGGCAAAGGCGGGTCGCGGCGGGAAGGCTTGAGCGCCCCGTCGAGGAAGAGAGGAGGCATCATGACATCCCCCGACCCGGCCCCCAATACACACCACGAGCACGGATCAATCAAGTTTGACAAACGATCAGTACCCTGCAAGCCCAAGGGGAAGGCGGGGGCCAGCGAGAGCTGAGAGACTAAATCAAAACACCTGAAATCTGACACCGACATTCGCGCCTTAATTCTCCAGCAGCACAAAGAGGGCCCACATGGGCCGTGTATATCTTGATATACGAAACAGGCGCGAGTCCGAACTTCCAATACCCGCATCCTTTGCCCGGCAACGCCGCCGTTGTCACAGCAGGGCTGGGCGCGGCGGGAAGCTGCGACGACCTGAGAAAGAAATCCACATCACGTGGCCAAAAAAGAACTGCACCAAGCCTGAACTCAGCGTCGGGTGGCTCTGGAGGTTTGTTTCGCCCTCAAACACCACTTGTGCCCCCGACGCTGCAAAAAGAACTGATCATGTGTTGGCAATGCTCGGCCAGCGCCGGGTGGCTCTTGAGGTATACTTCGCCCTCAAACACCACTTGTGTCCCCGACGCTGCAGAAAGAACTGAGAAGGTGGTGGCGACTGCTCGGCCAGCGTCGGGTGGCTCTCGAAGTATATTTCGCCCTTAAACACCACTTGTGCCCCCGACGCTGGGAAGCTCAACATCTGTCGTGGCGCCCAGCGCAGCTGCAGAACAAGGCGTCCAAGACACACTGCTGCACGCGCTGGCGCCACGCCTGATCATCGAACTACGGGGCGACGATCGCGCCCGTGGGCCACCGTCCCTAGGGCGCCCTCGCATGGCCCCCCTAGCCACCCCGAAGGGCGCCCCCATCGCTGAGTCCACCAGCCCGTGTCCTCACCGAGCGCCTCGTCCGAAAAGAGGCCTCCAGGGCTATATTGGTCGTCATCGTCGGTCTGGTTGGTCTTCTTGGAACTGCGCGCCCTGGAGCTCTTGGTCTTCATCAGCTCGGCGGCAACGTCCTTGGCTAGATTCTTCTTGATGGCATTCTCGAGGGCCTCGGGGAGGCTGCCGCGCGGGCGTGGACGCCTCCTCAGGGCTTGCAAGATCTCTGCCTTCAGGTCCCGCACCGCTCGCATGCCCGACTCACCGACCACCTCTGGCATCCTCGCACGGAACTGGGTCAGGGCAAACGTCTTGGAGTAGCGCTGGACACTGGACAGGGCCTTCCACCTCCCACGACGCCTGACCTGCTCGAGCGACGCGCGGCCTCGGGCAATGTCCTCGCCGGGGCCCGAGTGGCGGATCCCATGTGGGGGCGGCGCCCATGGCATGCCCAGCGCGCGGCAGGCCTGATGCCATGGCTTCCCGAAGCGGATCTGGTCGATGCCGAAGAGCTTCTCGTCTTTGCCCGTCCTGAAGTCACGCAGGCCCAGGACTAAGTTAGCGACCGCGCCCCGCCGAATGACGGCGGCCTGGTCGGTGCCCGTCTTGACTTCCTCCCCGCGGCTCGAGACACCAAAGGCCAGGGCCATGCACTGGCCGCCCCACACGACGCCCCCGATCCTCAACATCTCCATGTCCTGCTCTCGGCCGTAGACGTCGTACTGCGTGAGTGTCCAGTGGGCCTCCACGTAGTGCCCCTGCTCGATCATGTAGATGGCGATCGCGTAGATGGCCTCCCCCAGGAGTGGGCCACCCTCGCTCGTGCCAGCCAGCTACTGCCAACTCTTGAGGCTTCTCAGGGCGAGGGGCAGCTCGTTGCGAAGCTCAGGCCAGACCACCAACATGCCGAACAGGACCACCGAGCCGAGGGTCGCTCTCTTGCGCTCGCCGTAGCACTGGATGTCCATGTAGTCTGCCAGCGCCCGGTCGACCTCCGACTCGGATGTCAGCTGCCAGCCTCGCTGAATACAACAGTTGAGGAACTGCCGCACCTTGGGGGCCCACTGCGAGGCGGTAGCGTCAGCCGCTGAGTGCGCGAGCAAGCGCGCGAGGCCACCATCTAGCAAGCCAGCGTTCGGGTCCATCGCGTAGTTGCCTCAGGCCAATGGGCCCCTCTTGGTCATCGGGGTCGCGCCCATGGACTGCAGAGGCTCGCGGCCAGCCGACGCGCGCCCCACCTGGTCGAAAATGGGAAGCGTCAGCCACCAGCATATCCTGCGCAAGCCTGACCAAGGGCGCGCAGCTCGTGTCTCAGCGGCACCTCCCCTGACGTTGGCGGAGCAGCTGGTGTCGCACGGTGGCTGTGCGGTCGCACGGTCTCGGGCGCCGCCCCTAGGAAGCCCCCCGGGACAGGCCGTCCGCCGCGTTCACCTCGGACGGCACGTAGCGGTAGGGGCCGTAGATGCGAGGCGCCAGGGTGATGGCCACCGCCTGACGGCACAGGCGCGGCAGCGCTGGGGCGCTCGATCGGCCCTTCCCCAGCGCGCCCAGGGCCACCATGCTGTCGGCCAGGGGGAGGGCGCGGAGGCCCCACGACCTCGAGGACCTGGCCAGGTGTCTCAAGAGGCCCACGATGGCACGCGTCTCGTTGATGTTGGCGTGCTAGGTCTCGCGCCACTTGCCGAAATAGAAGGGCCTCCATCTCGTCAGCGGAAGCCAAGTGTGGGACAGCGGGGGCGCTCGGATCCGATCTCCTCGTCGCACCTCCCTCGATCTCCCAGGTCGTGATGGCCCCAACGTCGCCGACGCAGGCGACCGCAGTGGGCCTTCGACCTCGGGCCCGAGCCTCTTCGCCCCCATGCGCAGGAAAGCCTCGATGATGACCTCGCTGAGGGCATCGCAGAACTCGGGCTGATAGGTCTGCGCGGCAGCGGCACGAAAGGTCGGACCTCCTGGCTTCTCTCGGCCTTCGAGCGTAACCCGATGGCGTCCCTCGCGGTGGCAGGTGAGGCAAAATCGAGCGGCGGCGCCCCCGCCACTCCTCCGACCATGGTCGGCTTCATGGGGGGGGGCGCCGTAGCGGCACTGGTCCAGGTGGTTGACCACCCTCCAAAATCCTTGACGAGGTCCTTCAACTCCACGAGGTCCCAGATCGACGGGTAGGGTGACGCTCCTGGGTCGGGCGGGTGCTCCGACAGGACAACCCCGCTGGCCGCGCAGACTGCGCGAATCACCGTCAGCGCCGTCATGAGCGACTTGGTCCCCAGCTCGAGCCGCCGCCGCCCCCATGAGGTCAGCCTGATGTCTGTGCGCCCCAACGGCTCCGCGCGCGTGCGCAGAGGGCGGGGCCCATGACCTCGAAAACGGGCGCGGCTCCAGGTCGAGCACGGGAGCGATGCCAACACCCCATGGAAGTGGCCCTTGTCGACGAGCCTCACGGTGACGCTCAAAATCTCGGGGTCGGTAAGGTCGTGCTTCGGGTCGATGATCGCGTCCAGGGGCCAGACCTCGACGAGGGTGCCAGCTCTCTCCGCGCGCCGCCACAGGTGTTCCTCGAAGTCTCCTGGCCGCCGAACCCCCGCGAAGAGGTAGAGGAAGCGGAACGCGCGCCCGCTCGGGCCACGCATGACTGGGGCCGCGGCCTGCGCAAACTCGTCGATGTCGCGGGCGTAGCCGCCGCAGCCCTCCTGCCAGGCGCTCTCCTCGGCGATGGTGTAGAGGTCCTCGACGGCGATGGTCCAGCCTCGCAGCTCGCAGTATCTGGGCGCCGCGCGAATCTCCTCCACTGCGGCCTGGGCGACGGCGACCCCGTAGCCTAAGTCGCTGAAGTCGGCCATGAAAGCCTGGCGGGCCCAGGGCGACTCCAGGCAGGTGGCCGTGAGCGGGGCGCAGTAGGCGGCGGCGGCGAGCTCGGCCCGCGCCTCGGCGGACAGGCGGAATTCAGCGGCGGGGCTCGGAGGGCGTCGCATCTCGTGGTAGACCTGGTCGAAGATGGCAAGGCTTGTTAGCTGGAACACCGCCGCCCAGGCCCAGAGCCCGACGAGGCGCCCCAACGTGGCCGCTGCCCAGTAGGGCCCCTCCACCAAGGCGAGGGCCACGAGGGCCAGGCGACAAGTCTTCAACGGGCACGACCCGATCACACATGGACGGCCCCTCAAGACAGCCCCCCGAAGACTCGAGCCCCTCGCCCTCCTCCTCCTTGTGGACCGCGAGGCCCACGGACGACGCCAGCTCCTTCTCGCGGCCCTTCGCGCTGGTGCTGCTCGCCATCGCGCCGCAGTCGTCCATGTGGGCCCACTTGAGCGCCTCGCAGCCACTTGCGTCGCCGTGGAGATGGGGCGCCGGGGGCCATGCGAGCGCGAACCGAGCTTTCGCCGAGAGCCGTCTCCACGCACGCCTGCACGGCGGAGTGCGCCAGGAACGGCGTCCACGACCACCCCATGACAAGCGCCTTCAGGGCCAGGAAGCCCGAGTCGGCGGGCGCCTCGACGTCGACTGCCCGCTCGGCCATGTAGAGCACGAGCTCGTCCACGCCAACTTCGTCCAAGCTGAACTAGGGCCAGCACTGCGGGGGCGTCTCCAACCTGTAGGACATGTCGGGCATGTCACCGACCGCCGAGTAGACGCACCCCTCCGCCTCGATATTGGAGAGGTCCAGGTTCGCGAATGAGGCTCCCGAGCGGCACGTAGGGCGGCCGCCCCCGGCGGAGGTCGGCCCGTCGCTCGTCCCAAATCGCGCGCGCATGCCGCTGCAGGACCAGGTCGCCGTCCACTTCCGACTCCACGTACTTCTTGACGACCCCGAAGAGCGACACCGACTCCTTCTTCTCCACGGTGAAAGTCAGCACGCCACCTCTCCAGAGTCGCTCCGCCAGGCGCAAGCGAGCCCCATGAGACTTCAACGCGGGGTCCCGGTAGACGACCTGGCTCTCCAACTCTCGCATCATAACAGAATCGGGTCGCCTCGGCATGCGGCCCTCCATGTCCAAGAAAATACTCGACCGCAAGATGACAAATGTCGACCAGCAGCTTGACGGGGGCGGTCCCAGGCGCAGGGGGCGCCAATTCGCCCGCGTCGACTGAGCACATCGCGCCCTTCGGCAGCGCGCGTCGACCCTTCGAATCCACGCCCAGGGACTCGGTGACCCCCTCGCCCTCGTACGGCGAGGCCCGGCCAGCGAGGGCGCGCTCGACGGCGGCGCCCAGGCCCGCGTCGACGTCGTGGACGTGGCCCTGCCAGGAGGCCCACGAATCCAGAAGCTCCAAGGCCGCCCCCTTCTGGAGCGAGGTAGATCGCTTCCACGGAGCCGCAGGCGCCCCAACCCGGCCACCGATCCCCCCGCCCCCCGCGAGAGGGAGTGCAAAACACGAATGAGCCCGTCGGTCAGAAACCTCACCTTCTTGATGGCGCCACGGGGGGCGGACTCCATGCGGTTGGCCACGACATCCCAAGGGGGCAGCGGCATATCCGGCAGGAGATCGCGGTCGCGAGGTCGAGCCACTGGCGGCGGAACTGCGCCAGACGCCGCCATGGCCCAGGCAGCGTGGCCGAAGAGAACGATGCGAGCCACCAGGCGTCACGAGGTCGACGGGCCGCCAGCAGCTCCAAGGGGCCAAGGAACCGAGCCGCGTAGGTTTTGCCCGCGCGCGCGGCCGCTGTCGAAGCAGGCGGGCCCCGAGCGCCAGCGCCCGCGCCCAGCGCCGAGGGAGCTCGGCCTCGGCGAAAACGTCCACGTAGAAAACCGTCAGCCCTCCTCCTCCACCTTGGCGCCCTCGGAGCCTGCCTTGTGCAGGTACTTCTGGAACGGCGCCTTCTGCTGCGGCCGCGCGGCGAGATCCTTTCGACGCTCGGACGAGACCCCTCCCCTCCATCGCGGAGCGCCAGTCCAGCTCGCTCGCCAAGTCCCAACGCACCTTCGACTTCCACTTGTTGGCTGATGCACCGCGGGGCTGCTTCAAGTCGGACATCGGGCGTAGATCCTCGAAGGCCCGCTTCAGCGCATAGACCCTCGAACGCAGGATCTCGCAGCCTGCTGTCGCGAGGAAGTCGGGGGACGCCCCCAGCATGCGATCCAAGGTCAGGCAGTGTAAGAGCATCTCGTGGCCGATGAGATTATTGTAGAGCTCCCTCTGATTGGCCCAGTCCGTCGCGAACTTGCCCATGCTGCCATACTTGCCGTAGGTCTGGACTGAGAGGTCGGGGGCGACGCGGGCCGTCAGCCCTGGGGGCAGCTCGAACGTCGGGGCCGATTTCAGCTTTGTCAATTTCTCCATCAGGCGCACCCTGAGATCCTTCAAGGACTCGCGCAGCGGCCCGATGTTCACCAACCTTCTCCGCCGAGACCTCGTCCAAGTTGATGGTCGGGGCTGCTGTTGATCCCGTCGTCGCTGCGGTCGACGTCTGGCCTACGACCGCGCGGCGAGCTCCTGATGCACGGTCCGCCTGGATGGTCTTCTCGAACTGGCGCAGGCGATCCATCTTGCGGTCAACGTGCAAGCCCATGTCGGCAGGAGATGGGACGCGCTCCCAGCTTCTCGCGCTCGACCCAGGACTCCACGCATATGGCCCATCTGAGCGGCGAGGACTGTCTCCCCCGCCCCGAGCTGAACTTCCCTCGGTATCCGCCTCCGCGCGGCGACGGTCTCGACGATCGCGATGCATCTCCTCCATCAGGTCCTGCATCATCTTCCTTATATCCGAGACTTCCTTGCTTCCCTCCGACTCCGAGTCCGACTCGTGAACCGAATGCCCGGCCTCCCCATTGCTGTCCACATCGCTCCCTGGAGGGCTGGCGCCGCCAAGCCTGGGCAAGCCACGGCGGCAGCACCAACTCCAGAACACGGGGGTGGAAGCCATCAGGAAGGAGAAGAGCAACATCGGCAACTCCAGCCGACCGTCCTGGTAGAGGTCGCACAGGTAGGCCCTGAAGCCGTCCAGCTCCATCAGGAATGTGTGCGAGTCGTCCAGCTTCTCCACCGCCCACTTGGCCCAATGCCAGGCCCTGAAGTACAGCGCGGCTCTCCAGGCGAAAAAGACGAGGCCTCCGCTGGTGCCCCACGACGACGTCGCCTACATAGCGACCGCAGCACTGCGGGCCCATCCCAACATAGAACCCCATGAGCGCCAACGTGCAGCGCCAAACTCCATACTGAGCTGCTTCTCGGTGCCCGCCTCGATCGCCGCCGTCTTCTCCTCGGCGGACAGGGCGGGGAAGTGGGCGTAGGTGGCGTTCGGCTGTCGTTCGGCGGTGATCCTCGCCCGATCCTCGATGTCGACGGAGCCCAAACTTCGGTCTGGCCGAACATAGATCCACCTCATGTCGCTTTTTAACGGATAAAGCCTCATCAACATCAGTACGACTTCGCCCTGGCCTCCGCCCGTGTTGCGGTACATCCGACTCCAATTGTGCACCGAGCTCATAGACAGGCCAACGCACTCAGTAAAGCTCAGCCTCGGGGAGATATGCTCGTTGCGCGAGAGAGGGTGACTCGCGTTGGCGGCCAGAATGGGCGACTCGAGGGCCCACTCCAGCAGCCTTGTGTCGCCCAAGAAAGAGAAGGCGAACCCTATGGCGAGGGCCCGACGCCACGTGGTGTGGAAGCCTTGCGCGAGCAGCCGCTCGCGGGGTAGCAGCACGTACAGTGTGGGCTGGCTGCAGCCCACCCCGCGAGCGGCCTGAACACGACAGGCTTGAGCGTCCCGTCGAGGAAGAGAGGAAGTACCATACCATCCCCCGACCCGGCCCAAGGCACCCCACGAGCACGGATCAATTAAGTTTGACAAGCGATCATCCATCCTGAATGGCATTTTGGCGGCCCCGGGGCCTGGGAGGGCCCCCGGAAGCCGAACGTGGGCCAAAGACCACGCCGTCTCCACATTTTCGCAAGAAGGCGACGTCAGGGAAGACGACCACCTGAGGTGCCAGCAGCGCAGGAGGAAGGTCGAGGCTCGACGATCTGGCTGGACGCAGCTGTCAGCAGGCGCGGGGCGGGCCTGGTGCTGCTCTCCGCGGGCCTGTTGCCGGTCAGTCCAGCGCCTTGGGCGCCCCAGCGCACGGGAGCTGCAGCCCTCTCGCATGTATCCCGTGGGGCCGCGGCGTCTGGCGGCGTGGGCCACCACTCGCTGACTTCGCCCCGCGCCCAGTCGCCCAGCAGGCCCTGCCAGCCGCTCCTCAGGAGGAGAAAAAGGTATCCATACCGCTGGCCTTCCCTCGATTTTGCCTCTGGAGGGCCTCCTGGGATGCCCTCTGGATTCGCCCCAAGACTCCAGTCAGAATGCACCCCAAGAGAGGAGTCGCGGTATTCCTTGCTCCCCAAGCTCCAGGCCCCTTCAGGGCCCGACTGGCCGCCGCAGCCGCTGGGGCCGCAGCCGTTGCCGCTGCGCGGCGGGTCGCCGCAGCCGCTGGGGCCGCAGCCGTTGCCGAGCGGCGGGCCTCCGCCGCCGCCGCTGCTGGGCCAGCCACAGCCACTAGGCCAGCCAGCCTCGGCGGCGCGCCAGAAATGTATTTCCCCACCCGGCTGACTGGGGCTGATTACGTATCCGCCATCGTGCCTCTGGGCACGGAGTGGGCGTGTCCTCAGGCTCTTTGCCGCATCCCCTGAGCCTCGGCCCTCAGTCCTGAGGAGTCCCCCAGGGGCCGGGGCTCCCAATTCTCAAATATCCCGGGGCTTCCCGCGGTTCCCCTGGGCTTCCCAGCGTCTCTCTGCGTAACTTTTCTGGGCCCAAGAGGGCCCCAAGACAGGACAAGAGGGCTCCAAAAGGCCGCCAAGACAGTCAAAGAGGCCCCCCAGTCGCCGAACGATCGCTCCAAGACGCTCAAGATGGCCCCCAGACGGCTCAAGGCCTCCAAAACGCCCCAAGAGGCTTCCAAGAGGCCTCCCGAGAGGGCTTCAAGGGGCCAACCTCATTGATTATCCTAAGGTTTTTGAACATTTGTGGCTTTCTGTTCTTTTCGGCGTCCTAGAAGACCCCAAGACCGCTCAAAGACAGCCCAAGAGGCCTCCAAGAGGGCCCCGAAACGGCCCCAGAGGGCCCCAAGGCAGCCCAAGAGGCAGCCAAAGAGGCGCCCAAGATAGCCCAAGAGGGCCCCAAGACGGCCGTAAAAAAAAAGCCTAAGAGAGGGAACACGAACCGACAATCCATGCCTTCCGCTCCAAGATGCCTCCAGGAGGCTCCAAGAGGCGCCCAGGAGGCTCCAAGAGGCCCCCAAGGGGCCCCCGAGAGGCCCCCAAGCGGCCCCCAAGAGGTTCCCAAAAGGCTCCAAGAGGCTCCAAAACAGCCCCCAAGAGGCCCCAAAACAGCCTCCAAGATGCCTCCAACCTGCCTCGAAGAGACCCCCGAGAGGCCTCCCACGAGATCCCAACGAACATCCAATAGGTTTCATACCCACAACCCAAGCACAGTGGCGGGATTGGCCGAAGGCCATTCGACAACTATCGGCCGATATCTCATTTGGCGATCAGGTACCAACGTCTGGCATGGATGCTACATAAACGAAATCAACATGGTGGCGCCAAAGAACAAATTCGCTCAACTCCATTTGGTGACCAAGCGGTGTACTTACGAGAAGCCTTGAACGGAAACTGCTCAGTAAAACCTGAAGTGGCTTGGAAAATTGGTGACGTCAAATATCAGCTTCAAGTGCCGTCTAGCTGTTGGTCGCGTGCTAATACCCGCCGCGAACGAAACATCCAGCTGTGCAAAGAAATTATAGGCAGTTGGATGTTACCCAAGTTGCTGGCGAATCTAGAACACGATCTGGACACTGCAAGCGGATAGAACCCGCTCAGGCAGCTTCCATGTGCAATGCTTGCGACGTATTCTCAGAATCCCGACTGCGTGTGCGTGTGTGTGTGTGTGTTCAGAATGTCCAACAATGCAGTTCTGGAACGTGGGCAGGAGCCACCGAAGAGCGAAACGCTCCGCGATCGGCAAATTAGTTTGTATAGGAAGATATCGGCACTCCCTGAAGACAACCTCCTCGAAGTCCTCACGCGTGAGCCTGGCACAAAGTAAAGTTGCCGAGGCTATGGGGGTACAGCTAGAAGAAAGGACCACCCAAACAGCAACGGGCTTCTAGTGTCTACGCGCTTCTGCCAGAATATCGACTTTACCTGTTCTTGGCATCCTCCTTCTTCTGCCCTTCTCTCATACCTCCTTCTGGGCGCCAGGTTTCACTGCTACGTGCGAGTCACGCTGGACAACTGCCTCCAAAATCCAAGCAACTCTGGGGCACTTCGCCCCACGGAGGCCACCTCCATGCCTCCCACCTCCATGCCTCCTCCCTCTGTGCCTCTTCCCTCCTCGGGCAGCAACGAGCTCTTCCCACTCGTCCACCCGAGCTTTTCCTGGCCGCAGCGTTGCAGTGGCGTCCACTCCGCTTATCCTTCTTTTTCATCAGGGTGGGGTGGGGGGGGGCACCGCACGTCGAGCGGGGCGTGGCGCGAATCCCACCAGAGCTCCAAGCGCCGGTGATCCAGGAAGCTTCCTCTTCCAACCCCCTTGTTCCCCTTCGGGGGGGGCCCATCATTGCCTGGTATTAAGAAGGGCCCCCTCCCCCACTCGACCAGGTCGCCGACCGGAAAATGAACCCAGCCCCCACCACACCTGTCAAAAGACACTACGACATGCACGTGGCGCCATCATCTGGACCGTGAGCGGGCACTTCGCAAGCACTTTGCAATGGCTTTTGGCAGGCAGGTCGGGGGGAGGGGGGCCTACTTGTCCGCTGCGCGCTCGCCCAACTACCCCTGCAACAAAGATGCGACGAACTTCTTGCGGGCGCAAATGACATACATCATGCTGACCACCCCGACGCTACTCTACACGGAATGTTGACAAGTGTTGTACGGGGGGGGGGTACACATTTGGTCCCATGCGTGCTGTCACGTATGTTGGTGCACCTGGCGCACTCTGAGCACGTCGCGCACGTGGCGCACCTGGCGCGCCTGGAGCATGTGGCACATTTGGCGCACGTGGCGCACGAAGCGCATCTGGCGCGGTAGGCGTACACGGCATGCCTGGGCACCTGGGGCACCTGGCACACGTGACGCACCTATCGAGCGTCGCGCCTCTGGCAGATGCAGTGGTTCCCAAGCGGTTATCCATCTGATGGCGACCTCTGCCTGTGCTGAGTCTCGCTTGTTGCGTATGTGGGGGGAGGGCGGGTGGGAGTAGTCGCGACAGCTTGTGGCGTTCCCGTTTGCGGCTTGACCCCTCCTCCTGCCCCATCCATTGGTCTGGACCGGGGGGGTCCCGAGAAAGTGAGGCACCTAAGATGCCCCAATATGGCTCCAAGAGGAGCTCGGATAGTCCAAGATGGCCTCGAAGGTAGGGTGGCTCCCTTTAGACCAAGATGGCTCAAGATGACCTCGAACAGGCCTGAAAGAGGCCACCTGGCCACCCCGACACGGCTCCAAGTGGCCACATACTCCCAACTGGTTCAAATACCATCGGATGTTCAATGCTGTTTGGCTTCTCGCCTACTCTGAAGCATCAAAACGGCCCCAAGAGATCCCAGAAAGGGGCCCAGAAGAGGTCAAAGACGGCCCCAAGAGGCCCCAAGAGCGCCCTAAGAGGGCTCCACGAAACTTGATGTCGGGCTCAAAGGGGGCGCCGCTAATTCACGCCGCCCTATGCTTTCTTCGATGGTCTCTAGGACGACCCCAAACGGGCCCGAAAGGCCGCCAAGAGGGCCCCACGAGAACTCCAACGCACCAAAATGCCTCGCCGAAGCCTCCAAGAAGCTCGTAGAGCGAAAGATCCGCGAAAGACTCCATGGTTCACTCCTGCCGTCGTCGTCCTCCCCCTCCTCGTCGCCATCGCTAATGTCGTCGTCGCCCCCACTCCTTCGGTTCTTGCTGTTGCCTTTCGTTCTCCTCCTTCTCCTCCGTCTTCTCCTTCTCCCTCTTCATCTTCGTGCCTGGTCCCTCTCGTCATGTCCCCCTTTCTCATCTACATCATCCTGCTTCTTCAATGGTAGGCTCAACAATTCCACTCCTGGGTACGTAGGTTCAGGCTGATTCCCCTGCTTGGCAGCTTGACTGCTGCCTCCCTCGCCTGTCTGATCCACTGGATGTTCCTGCAATTCCCTGACCAAGATCCGCCACCGCGCTCGCAGCGGTGTGTGTGTGTACGTGTGCGTGCGTGTGTGTGTGAGCGCGTGTGTGTGAGAGATAGAGTGTGCGTGTGCGTGTGCGTGTGCGCGTGTGCGTGTGTGCGTGTGTACGTGTGTGTGTGTGTATGTGTGTGAGTACGTGTGTGTATGTGTGAGTGTGTGAGTGTGTGTAGGTGTGTGTGTGTGCGCGTGGTGTGCGTGGGGTGTGCGTGGGGTATGCGTGCGGCGTGCGTGGGGTGTGCGTGGGGTGCGCGTGGGGTGCGCGTGGGGTACGCGTGGGGTGTGCGAGGGGTGCGCGTGAAGTGTGAGCGGAGTGTGCGTGGGGCGTGCGTGTGTGTGTGTGTGTGTGTGTTTGTGTGTGTGTGCGTGTGTGCTTGTGTGCGTGTGTGCGTGCGTGCGTGTGCGTGGTGTGCGTGCGTGTGTGCGTGTGTGCGTGTGTGCTTGTGTGCGTGTGTGCGTGTGTGCGTGTGCGCCTGTGTGCGTGCGTGCGTTTTTTTTTTGATCGTGCAGGTGCGCACAGCCAAGCTGTACACACGGCAGCCACTAGGGCCGCCACAACCGAGCCCCTCGGCCGGATCAACCATGCAAGGCTACGACAGGACCCCACAGTCCACGCCACAGCAAAAGGCACGGCGGAGCTCCACCCTTCGGGCGAGCGTCGCGCGAAGCGCAATGCACAGTCCAAAGTAGACCACGCGAAGCGTGTGCTAAGTCACATAACGACATCACCCAACTTTGGAGGACCATCGCCGACGAGCACACAGACTGACACGCGAAGCGTGCATATGCGTGTGGCGCGAGAGAGCACCCACACGCCAGCCACGCGAGCGTGCGTGAGGTCGGTGCGAGCCCAGCATGACGGCAGCACAGGAGCCACCACGTCGGGGCCCGCAAACAAAAGACGAGCACACGCCAGAACGCGAGGCGTGCAACCCGCCACAAGGGCCACCAAGGGGCTTCTGCCGCGGGCTCCTTGCTGCGAGCCTTCAGAGTCCCTCCAGGGCACACACAGACAACAAGGCGAGCACAGAGCGCATGCTGCAACCCTCACTCACTCGGGCAAACGCTGCCTCGACTCAGGGTCCAACCCCTGAAGAATCAGATCACGCCGCTGCCGACGAACGCGTCCAGCACTGTCGCCTTTCAAGGGGTGACCTGTGCATTCCCTCCCAAGCTGACGCAGCAGAACGTCACGTTCACGAACAAAATAGCAACACTCCAAGCATGCACGAAACCCGCTGACAATCTGAATATCGTGGCCAAGTGCATCCGCGGGAGGCGACGTCGACTCTGCCGCTTCGCCCGCAACTGCACACGACAAGGGCGGCCCAGCCTGGTGCTGAACTCCATCCCCGTCGTCGCGACCTTCTGCACTGTTCTGAGGCGCTGCCATGGCGGCTGCCGTTGCTGCTGTAGCAAGCCCTGCAGCCGCTGCGGGGCGCTTGGTCCCTGACCAATGGATCGCATCGGCCTGTTGTTGGGGACCTGGCCTCGGGTTGCAGGGCAGGTAGGTGAGCTTGCGCTGAGGCTCCTTCGTCCTCGCAAACCTCCCACGCGAGGTGCACCGCCAGCGCCCACCTGCCGCTACGAACTCGTGCTCGGTGAGAATCAGCTGGATCTTCGGCGGCTGCGCGATGACCACTTCTGTGTCGATGTCATCACGGGCGGCAGCGGCTGGAGCACCAGCGCAGGCAACCCAAGCAACCACCCCGTCCACCATGAAGTCGGTGCGCCAGAGCTTGTCCCTATCATCCGTCCCCAAAGCAAACGGGCGGGTGACCTGCTTGGCCCAGTCGTCTGCCTCGAGGTTGCCAAGGCGCTCCCAACGTGTGAGCCTGCCAGCTTCGACATCTCCGAGGGCCCCATGGCCTTTGACTTTGACCACCGCCAAACCTTCGGGGCAAAGCCCCCCGAAGTCGTCGATGGCGTTCCAGACCAGCCCCCAGAGGTGCGCCCAGCTGTAAGACGACCCACATGTGCCTGCACGCCCACGCAACATCAGCCCGTCGACCACGTAATTAGCATCCACTCGCACCGTGATCGGCGCCAGGCTGTGCCGCAACAATATCAAGATGGCCAGAAGCTCTGCGCCCTCGATGGACTGATGCAGCCCCATCAAGGGAGACCCCAGCGAACCCAGCGCGCACCTCGGTCCTGGGTCGAGCCACCCTGGCACACTGGGGACCTGCACCACCGCACACCCTGCCATGCTGTAGTCCGTGTCGAGGTCGAACGCTGGCCCATCTGTGAACAACTCGGCGTCGTGGAAGGGCTCACCCCCGTCGCCAAGTAGCCAGCACACACCTGACATCAGCTCGTCCTGGGGCGCTCGCCATACCACCTTCGGCCTGACCATCAGCAGCCTCTCTACAAGCGTGATGATGTTCGGGTGATCGGCCTGCCGCTTGAGCATCTCAATGGCTGCTGGCAGCTGCGGCTGCGGCCAGTGATGTACACGCACGATATGCCTATGCCACAGGCTGCCAACCTTCCCAGGGCACAGCGCGCAGTCGCTCGTGCGCGCATACCGTGGGTTGTTGTGGTACCGCCGGTGATTGACCCATTGCCCGTTCACGACGAACGACCTGGCGTACCGTCGTTCCTCAGCACCCAGCGACGGCCAATCTCTCCCCTGTGGTGCCGTCGGCCGTCCTCGCAGAATCCATCCCCGAATCTGTGCAATGTTGAACCCATTGTCTAGGTGCGGCGCCTCATCCGCGACCTTCTGGAACTGCCACCACAGCACCGCTCTCTTCACAATCTGCTTGGTGTACCATGGCGGAAAGTCAATTGGCTGGTAGACTGCCCCGTTCGCGGAGTTGATTCACGTGGTGATGCCGGTCATGGCCCACCCAACGCGCAGGGGGGACAGGAAGGCCGCGCTGGCGGGGTCTCGAACTTGACCCCGCGTAGTCACGCGCTCCGAGGTCCAGCGCACCACTGAGGCCATAATGGACATCCGCATCCACGACTCCCACACAGCGCGGTGCATCATACAAACGGGATCAATTGTGGCTCGAAAAATGGGGTCGAGCTCACGCACCGTTGACAACATGAGGCTGAGCGTGCGACTCTTCCAACTCGAGCCTCAGTGGCCCGAAAGGCCAAGGAGCGAGCAGTCTGAAGATCACGGTCGCTGAGCCCTGTGCAGTTCACACTGTATGCGCACCCTGCCTCAAGGCCCTGCTTGGCGATGCGGGCGGCAACTCCGCGCCGCCCTCCATAGCCCAGGAGCCGTCGTACACGTGGCACTCGCCGCCCAGCTGCTCGAAACCTTGCTCTGCGCACACCTCGGCCCAGCACGCGACCTTGAACGAAATCCGTGCCGGGGTTCCTGGCGTGCTACACCGCCTAAGCGCCAGTGACCTTGTGCAGCTTGGCCCTCAGCTCCTTCTCCATGGCTGGGGCCGAAGCTAGCACCTGAGACTTCTTGGCCGAGATGCTGGCGCTGCCCCTGCCCAGGCCGTTGACGAGCACCTGCGCGGCGAGGGCGATGTCCTTTACAACTCTCTTCTCGCCGCCGTGCCGCTGCAAGACCAAGTCGTCCACCACGATGGCTGGCGCGACGCCGGGGCACAACGCCTGCATGCGGTCGACTGACTCCATGAGCTGCAACTTCATAAAAGTCGCGGCGAACGAGTCACCAGCCAGCACCGTCTGGTGCACCCCAATCAACTCGGAGACCGCGCCATCGAGGACCAATGCCCGAGCTTTGGAGTAAGTGCCGATTTGCAGCTTGAGCAGCCAGAGCGGAAAAGAGAACCTCTGAGCCAGACGAAGCAAATTGCCATGACGAATCTGCTCGGAGGCCTTCCACAAATCCAGCAACAGTGTGGCTGTGGCCCAATCAGCGCTGGGATCCTCATCGCTCTTCACGGCCACCCATTCACTCAATGCTAGTTGTTGCCAGGCAGCTCTGTCGCAGCTTTTGCCTGCCGACGCCCACCAGTATGCACGATCGTGCTGCGCCTCCCAAGCAGTGGCCAGGGGCCTCCGCAGGCGTCCGTGCACTCGCACCAGGGCGGCGAGCAAGGCAATCGGACGAACTCCACCTTCACGCTTTGGTCTGAAAGCAAGCTTGTTTACAAACTCTGGCCAGGCTGTGCGTTCCTCAATCAGCACAATCAAGCCTGCCAAGGCATCAGCTCCACTGTCGTCCAGCACGCCGAAGTCGCGCGGGCTGAAATTGTCGAAGCTCTTCCCCCCTCCCACCCTGAACGCGGCAAACACCCGTCGCAACTGCTCGACTGTCGGCCTCTCAGGCCTCACGCCGAGGTCTTGCGACCATCATGTCCTCCAGTAGGCCGCCCATTCGGCCACAAGAGCCTTGACCGCGTCCACCTTGCCGAGCGGGGCTTGACCTTTGCTGGTCGCAGTGGCGTTGACGGTGACCTCCTGCGTGAAAGCATGTAACGCTGCACCTCCGACGACCGCTTGGGCATCAATCCAGTCACCGAATCTCGCTTTAGACTCCTTCACGTCGCGCGCGATGGCGTCGTCTGCTAGCTGCTTGGTGACCGCTGCCAAGCACTCGTCACAAACAGGGCACATGTACTCGCGCGCTCTGCATAGCGTCGCCACGACCTTGCACCAAAGGTCCCCAGGGGCGCTGCGCTGGCGCCGATCCAGAGCCCGATGCCCACGCGCCTGCCTGATCGGGTCGCTGCTCACAACGTCCGCTGCTGCCAGGGCTGCACCTTTCAGCCATCTCGAGGCGTTACTCACCTTGGAGATGCGGGGGGCTGACGGTGGGCACGCTTTGGTCCAACCGAGCTCGGGGCCCTCTCCACGACCGCCATACTTACCAACGTCGAGCCCCGCCAGGTCGCAGAGGTATCGTTCGGTGACGCCGACGAGCTGCTTCCAGGACTCTCCGACTTCACCTGATGGGTCCTGAATCGCCCTCCACTCGTCCGTGAAGTCGCGCGTGCTACAGCCTGACGGGGAGGGGCAAGGAAACGCCTTGGCCGTGCGCATGACCTGCGCCCAGTCATCGATCTGCGAGCCGTCGGTGATGAGCTCGACGGGCCTGTGTGGCCCGAACTCCCAGTCCGATAGCACCTCGGCGCGGGCTTCGCGAAACTGCTTCGAGACGTCGAAGTAGTCAATGACATGCTCGGACGGCCTGCACGTTCCTGAGGTGGGCGCGACCGCGCGGCCCCCGCAACGTTCCAGGAACGACGGCTGCTCGAGCATCTCAGGCTCCATGTTGAAGTCCCCTGCGATGATAAACGGCCTGCCGAGCACCTGGAGGAGCTTGTCCACCCTGTGCAGGATGGACTCGTTGGCCCCTGACAGGCCCTCTCCAGTGTGAAGGTATATGTTGGCCAATGGCACTCCACCTGGACAAAAGCCCGAGTGGTGCACGGACGTCGCACGTCCGACATCCACCACATCGCTGCCGACACCCTCGAAGAGCCCCATGTCGTGGACCCGAGGCGCTAGCAGCAGCAGCCCTCCGTGTCCAGCGAGACCTGGCCCCGCTCCTGCAGCGGGGGTCGCATGGGCGTGCCAGCCAAACTTGGATAGTGTCGCTGCCACCTCACAGCTGCGCTCGACCGTGAGATGCGTCTCTGGGACTGCGACAGAATCAGACCGTCTAAGGACGTCGCGATCAAGGAATGTCTCGAACGTGGAATAGGCATTGGTGTCCATGGTGAGACCTCGCCATGGGCGCTACTGTCTGGCGGAGCTAGGAACTGGTCTTCCTCCGCTTGGACTCCGCACGCAGTAGCTCCAGGGCGTCCACCAATCGTTTGCGCTCGTCCGCGGACGCAGCGCCTGCCAGCAGGCCGCCTGGGTCCTCTCCAGCAAGATGAGCATCGAAATCGCTCCCGTCCATGGGCGCGTCCTTGTCCGCGTCGCCCGTCTCGGGGCCACCGCCGTCGCTGCCTCCCGCGCCAGAGTCTGCAGGGGCTGCGGCTGGGGGCGGTGCACTCTGAGCCTGCTTGGCAACGAAGTCCGTGAGTTCTTTCGTGACCAGCGTGAACACTGACTCCACCGACGTGCACTGGCTTGCACCTGCTTGAATTTCTTTGAGCTGCTCAAGCAGGGGCCCCAGGTCAACCTTGGGCGGGGCCGTGGACGCGCAAGAGCCTTGGCAGCTTCTTCCTTCGCCATGGCCAGCTCGCGCTCCAGGTTGTCAACAACCATCTGCTGCTCCTGTAGCGCGACCATCGCCTTCGCAGCTGCGTCCTTGGCCTTTTGCAATCGCTGCTGCCCCGACAACAGCGCCTTGGCAGCCTTCTCCACGTTGTTGGATCTGGTGGTACCAGGGGACCAGCCTGCCGCCGCTGCCGTTCTCGCAAACTGAACACGCACGGCTAGACTGAGACAGATTAGACTTGACTAGATCCCAAACATCTTGCTTGAGCTCCACATGCGACTTGATGCTGGCATCGTCCAAGGAAGCGCCGATAGCACCACGCCGACGAGGAGCCTTGGGCCGAAGCTGCGGAGCACCCTGAGCCCATTTTCCTCCTGCCTGGTGCCACGGGCGGGGTGCAGGCCCAGGACCTGGCCGAACCCCACTGCACCCTGCCTGGGAGCACTTGGACTTGCCGGTCGGATTGAAATGCGGACAGCACGGGCATTTCCAATGCGTACCCACATTCGCCATCACTGAGCCCTCTCGGGCACGAGAGACATTGCAGTACGAGCCACCTTGACTCGGCACAGCAATAAGCCGCTCTGAATGCTTGCTTGAGCCAAAATGACTTGAGCCAAAATGGCTACGGAGGTGTGCGTGCGTGCGTGCGTGCGTGTGTGCGTGTGTGCGTGTGTGCGTGTGTGCGAGGTGTGCGAGGTGTGCCTGTGGTGTGCCTGTGTGCGTGTGTGCGCGTGTGCGTGTGTGCGTGTGTGCGTGTGTGCGAATGTGGGTGCGTGCGTGCGTGCGTGGGTGCGTGCGTGCGTGTGTGCGTGTGTGGGTGCGTGGGTGCGTGGGTGCGTGGGTGCGTGGGTGCGTGGGTGCGTGGGCGCGTGGGCGCGTGGGCGTCTGGGTGCGTGGGCGCGTGTGCGTGTGCGTGTGCGCGTGCGCGTGCGCGTGCGTGTGCGTGTGCGTGCGTGTGCGTGTGCGCGTGCGCGTGCGCGTGCGTGTGCGTGCGTGCGTGCGTGCGTGCGTGCGTGTGTGTGTGTGTGTGTGTGTGTGCGTGTGCGTGTGCGTGTGCGCGTGTGCGCGTGTGCGCGTGTGCGCGTGTGCGCGTGTGCGCGTGTGCGCGTGTGCGCGTGTGCGCGTGTGCGCGTGTGCGCGTTGGGGCGTGTGCGCGTGTGCGCGTGTGCGCGTGTGCGCGCTTGCGTGCTTGTGCGCTTGTGCGCTTGTGCGCTTGTGCGCTTGTGCGCTTGTGCGCTTGTGCGCTTGTGCGCTTGTGCGTTTGTGCGTTTGTGCGTTTGTGCGTTTGTGCGTTTGTGCGTTTGTGCGTTTGTGCGTTTGTGCGTTTGTGCGTTTGTGCGTTTGTGCGTTTGCGCGTTTCTGTGTGTGTGTGTGCGTGTCGGGCCCTGTCGCTCCTTGCGAAGCAATAATTAATTAAGCCCTCCGGCGCATCGCCCAAGATGTGCTTATTTGTCTTACCAAATCCATACGTTTTTGGACTTCCAGGCAAAAGATGCGCCGAAATACACCATTCGCGGTACCCGTACCCGGTGCCCACTACACAATTACTCAATATGAATGTACTCTCCCTCTTCCCCTGATGGCGTCTGGGTGATGGCCGCGCACCCTCCGCGTACTGTTTTTGTTCACAGGATGCCCGGAAAATCCCGGGAAACGACTCTCGCTGAGGCGCTGGCGTCATTTTTTCCCAAAATGCTGCTCTCGCGCCGGCGTCATTTTTTCCCAAAATGCTGCTCTCGTTGAGGCGCCGGCCTCATTTCTACTCCCGAATCCTTCCCCTGATGGCGTCCGGGTGATAGCCGCGCACCCTCCGCGTACTGTTTCTTTAGACACAGGATGCCCGGAAAATCCCGGGAAACGACTCTCGCTGAGGCGCCGGCGTCATTTTTTCCCAAAATGCTGCTCTCGTTGAGGCGCCGGCCTCATTTCTGCTCCCGAATCGTTCCGAATCGTGCTCCCGCTGCAGCGTGGGCCTCATTTTCGGATCGGTGTTTGGCCTCCGTCGTTCAGGATGGCGTTCTCGCCCCAGCGCGGGCCTCTTTCTCGCGCGCCCATCCGCCCGCCACCACCGCGCCGCACCGCCACCACCACCACCACCACCACCACCACCACCACCACCACCACCACCACCACCACCACCACCACCAGCACCAGCACCAGTACCAACACCACCACCACCAGCACCACCACCACCACCAGCACCACCACCACCACCACCACCCACCACCACCACCAGCACCAGCACCAGCACCAGTACCACCACCACCCACACCACCACCACCACCACACCACCACCACCACCACCACCACCCACCACCACCACCACCACCACCACGACAACCACGCACACACGCACGCACGCACGCACGTGCACCACCACCCACTACGCACGCGCGCGCGGAGCCACAGGTCCGCTACGACACGCGTCCGCGGATAGAGAAAATCAGCGCCATGGTAAGGGATGGGAGGGAGGGGTAGGACGTCAGATATGACGCGAGCGCACCTAGCTTGACCTACCCCCTCCCCCCCCCCCCCCCCCCCCTCCTCCCCCCTCCCTCGGCTCCCCCCCACGCCCCCCCCCCCCGCCCGAGCGCGGAGGCGGAATCGCGCGGCAGCGCAAGTGGACAACCTATCTGGCGATCGCTTCTGGATGGGCTGGTGGGGGTGCGCATAGCGCCAAGAACTCGAAAAGGGAACAGAAAAGAAGGGAGTACCCCTGCACGCCGAAAAGGGTCCATCACCCCTCCTCACTCCCTCGTCCCCCCTGCTTGAACCCAGCCCCTCTCTCCCAATAAACCCCTACCGTTCCCCCCCCTTTTTCACTCCCCCCCCATGCCCCTCCTCTCGCCCCCCTCTCCCCTCCCCTGCGTCTGGCTCCAGACAGGGGTGGTGAACGACGCGTTGGGACCGAACGCCTGCTCCTTGCCAGTCTGGCAGGCGACGTTCCAGTAACTCATGATCTCGGCAGGTGTGTACCTGAGGGCAGGGGAGGAGGGAGGAGGGAGGAGGGAGGAGGAGGCAGGCGGGAGGAAGTGGGAGGAAGGAGGGAGGGAGGAGGGAGTAAGGGGGAGCCAGGGTCCTAGCATCGGAGCTAGGCTTGCCCTCGTAAGGTCCTGCCAGGAAAGAGGAGTTCGAGGAGCAGGAGCAGGAGGACGAGGACGAGGAGGAAAGCAGAAAGGAGAGGGAGGAGCACACGGGAGAAGGAAGGATGGACGAAAGGGAGGAGGAGGAGCACTCTAGACTGCGCTTGAACCGATGCCTCTCCACATGCTCGTCCGCTGCGCGACCCCACTGCAGTGTGCGGGGGTGCCCTTGAGCGCCGGCCTAAAGCCGCGCAGAAAGATGCAACTGCTATGAGTCCAAATGTGGTATAACGCACTGTTGCTACTCCCCTCGTGGCCCCTCCCCTCACTTGCTCTCCCTGGCTCCTAACACTCGCGGCAACTTCAAAAAGAAACAAGCCAGATGAGGGATACGTCGGAGACAACACTCGAGGACCTGCCCATTTCCCCGAATCTCTCCGAGCCACGGTTGCGAGGTGGTCCGCAATTTAGCTCAACCTTCCCAGGCCCTTGGCCGAGCTGACTGATGGACGAAAGCTTCAAAAGGGCGCCCGAGGCTAGAAGGAGGAGGAGGAGGGAGGTGAAGCTGAAGCTGCCTAGATGTGGCCAGGAGGGTCCCCTCGCCAAAACGGGCGCTAACGGATCTTAGCCCTACCCCAGAGGAAGGTCAAAAGGCGGGGGCCCCTACCTTCCCTGACACGCGCATGCGCAGGAAGCGAATCCCGAAACTTGGGAACCTGGCCGCGCAACTCGGGGTCATCAGACCGTGAAGGGACCCCGCCTCTGCATCAAGGAGCTACAGAATACGCCATGATTTGTCTCTCTCTCTCTCTCTCTCGCTCCCTCTCTCTCTATATATATAAATGTATACAGGCATACTAGATACACGCGCGCGCTTCGCGTGCTCAGGTTCTAGCGCCATACAGATCAACTTACCAGACTGGATGTCGAGGGACATCGTCCCGCAAGAATCACCATCTGGGAGCGTACTCCCGAGATCCTGCTGCTCTAAACAGGTACACCTAGCAACTGCCCGAAGGTAACTTTTGGGTGGCTTCGGGAAGCTCGTGGCCTGTGGACCGTTTTTCGCGGTCTTGAACTTCTTCTGGGCGTCTGGAGGGCCCCTCGAACTATCTCGGAGGTGCTTGAGAGGTCCCTTGGAAACCCTGGGGGCCAATTCCACGGGGCAGCTCAAACCATCCAAGGGCTGCCAAGTTTAGTCGAAGCCGTATCGGGCGGCCTTGGGGAACCTGTAGGTCGTACTGTGCCTTGAAGGAAAAAGAAGCATTAGGATGTTGCACGGCATACCGCACCAAGCAGATGACACGGCTCATTCTTCTCATGGAGGCGACGTCCAGCACGACTTCGCGCCATAGGTATGCGTGCAGGGCGATTCCCCCCTGCTGTCTTTGGAAAGCGCAGGCTCCAGGAAAGCCCGCAAGGCAGCCACGTGGAGGACCCAGGGCAGCCTATTCTATGGGGGGACGCCCGAGAACTCCCAACAACCTGGGAAAACCATGCTGGGAGTCTACTTGGATGCCTTTGGGGAACGTTCTTGCAGGGCTCTTAGGGGGTTTCTGGGGGTGAGGTCCCTTCGGTGTTTGGCGGGGGTCTCCTGGCGGTCTCGTTGGACTTCTTTTGCGCGCCTCGGGGGCCTCCCTGAGGCTCTGGGCGTCTGGGCTCGAAATGTCGAATGGGGTCGGCCTGAAAACATGGAATTGAGGGATGCCCTTTTTTCCCAACCCTCGTGCGGTTGAGACACTCGATTTGAATAGTGCAGTGTGGTCGCGTCCTTCCTCCTTCGTTCATGCCCCCATCCTCCTCCTCCTCCTCTTCCTCCTCCTGCGTCTCCTGTCTGCGGGGACTCATCATCATCATCATCACCATCATCATCATCATCATCATCATCATCATCATCATCAGCATCATCATCATCATCATCATCATCATCATCATCAGCATCATCATTATCATCATCATCATCATCATCATCGTCATCAGCAGCAGCATCATCAGCATCATCATAATCCTCACCCTCATCCTCATCATCATCGTCATCATCATCATCATCACAATCATCACCACCACCATCAGCATCATCAGCATCATCAGCATCAGCATCAGCATCATCAGCATCATCATCGTCACCATCATAATGACCATTATCGTCCTCATCCTCATCCTCGTCCTCATCCTCATCCTCATCCTCATCCTTATCCTTATCCTCATCCTCATCCTCATCCTCATCCTCATCCTCATCCTCATCCTCATCAGCATCAGCATCAGCATCAGCATCAGCATCAGCATCAGCATCAGCATCAGCATCATCATCAGCATCAGCATCAGCATCAGCATCAGCATCAGCATCAGCATCAGCATCAGCATCATCATCATCATCATCATCATCATCATCATCATCATCATCATCATCATCATCATCATCATCATCATCATCATCGTCTGATGCCTGGAGGGCTGCGATCTGCGCAACTGTCGCCACTTTCGTGGGTTCCTGGGAGGCCCGGCGGAGTGACGTTCTACGAGGACCAGAAAGAGGCCCCGCCGTCCTTTGGGAGTTGCGAACTGCGCAAGTGTCGCCACTTTTGTGGGCTCCTGGGAGGGCCAGCGGAGTGGTGTCCCACGCGCACCCAGACGAGACCTCGAGGCTCCCTGGGGGGCTGCGATCTGCGCAACTGTCGCCACGTTCGTGGGTTCCTGGGAGGCCCGGCGGAGTGACGTTCTACGAGGACCAGAGGCCTCGTCGGCCCTTGGGAGCTGCGAACTGCGCAACTGTCGCCACATTCGTGGGCTCCTGGGAGGGCCAGCGGAGCGGTGTCCCACGCACACCCAAACGAGACCTCGCGGCTCCCTGGGGGGCTGTGATCTGCGCAACTGTCGCCACTTTTGTGGGCTCCTGCGAGGGCCAGCGGAATGGCGTCCCACGCACACCCGGACGAGACCTCAGGCTCCCTAGGGGGCTGCGATCTGTGCAATTGTCGCCACTTTCGTGGGTTCTTGTGAGGCCCGGCGGAGTGACGTTCTACGAGGACCAGATAGAGGTCTCGCCGTCCCTTGGGAGCTGCAGATCACCACGAGACCTCGCCGTCCCCTGGGGGGCTGCGATCTGCAAAGCTGTCACCACTTTTGCGGGCTTCTGGGAGGCTCAGCGGAGGTGCGTGTTACGCACATCACCATGAGACTTCGCCGTCCCCTGGGGGCTGCGATCTTCGAAATTGTCGCCATTTTCGGGGGGGCCCTGGGAGCCCCAGCGGATGTGCGTCTTACGCAGATCACCACGAGACCTCGCCGTCCCCTGGGGGCTGCGATCTGCGAAGCTGTCGCCCCTTTCGCGGGCTCCTGGAAGGCCCAGCGGAAGTGCGTCTTACGCAGATCGCCATGAGACCTCGCCGTCCCCTGGGGGGCTGCGATCTGAGAAACTGTCGCCACTTTCGCGGGCTTCTGGAAGGCCCAGCGGAAGTGCGTCTTAAGCAGATCACCATGAGACCTCGCCGTTCCCTGGGACGCTGCGATCTGCGAAACTGTCGCCACTTTCGCGGTTTCCTGGGAGGCCCAGCGGAGGTGCGTCTTATGCAGATCACTATGAGACTTCGCCGTCCCCTGGGGGGCTGGGTGGCGACGTTGGGGAATCCAGCGGCGCTGCTCCCGCGAATTATGTCTCCAATCGTCTCTCCTTATTGTGTTTCCGCACTCCCTCGTGGCCGCCTTCCTGCCAACGGTCTGACTCTCTAGAGCGACGCCGCATATGTGAACATGTGACTCTTTCCTAGCGTTTTTGGGCGAATCGTTCAAGGGCACGGCGAATCGTTCAGGGCTCGCTTTTTGTATCGAGCGGTCCGATGTAGAATCACCTCATGTGTACAAACGGTTGGGTACGTCCCTGGGTGATTTCAAATTGGGCCTCCTACCGCTCAGTGGGGAAGGATGCTGGGTGAAGGCGGCGGAAGGAAGGAATAAAGGAGAGATGGGATGAGCGAGGGGGGATGCGGAAACGCATGAGGGAGGTGGAGAGAGGAAGGCGTGAAGAAGAGACGAAGAAGAGGGAGGAGGGAAAATTACACAGCGGGGGAGAGAAAGAAAGAGATGAATGAGAAGGATGTGGAACGGGATACGGAAGAAACCCAACAGCTGGAGAGAGAGAGAGAGGGAGAAAGAGAGAGAGAGAGGTAGAGTAAGCAGGGCGAACGGACAGCGACGGATAGGGGAAATGAAAGCACACTCTGGGGCACGCCAAAGCCTGGGACAAGAGGGAACGGAGAGGGATAGGCGATCTTGAAAAATTAGCCTGGCGACGAACCCGACCATATGCAGTTGCGTGCACAGTCGTTGTATGCACCGCATTCGGTGGGGCTCCCTTACAAGGCCGCGAAGCGCGTGAGGGGTGTGCCAAAATTGATGTGGTGGGCGCATGCGAACGCTGACACTTGGGCCTTCGGTAGAGCTTTCTCTGGGGCCACGCAACGTGTGAGGGGCGTGCCAACATGTGTGCGGTGGCCGCATGCGAACGCTGGCATTAAGGCCTTCGGTGGGGCTCACTGGGGCCACAAAGCGTGCGAAGGGTGTGCCAAAATGTGCGCGGTGGCAGCATACCAACGCTGGCATTTGGGCAGCCGGTGGGCTCCCTGTGAGGCCACGAAACGCGCGAAGTGTGTGCCAACATGTGCGCGGTGGCCGCATGCGAACGCTGGCATTTGGGCCTTCGGTGGGGCTCCCTATGGGCCACGAAACGTGTGAGGGTTGTTCCAAAATGGGTGCGGTGGGCACATGCGAACGCTTGCATGTGGGCCTTCGGTGGGGCTCCGTGTGGGGCCACGAAACGTGTGAGGGGTGCGCCAAAATGGGTGCGGTGGGCGCATGCGAACGCTGGCGTGTGGGCCTTCGGTAGGGCTCCCTGTGGGGCCACGGAACGTGTGAGGGGTGTGCCAAAATGGGTGCGGTGGCCACATGCGAACGCTGACATTTGAGCCTTCGGTGGGGCTCCCTGTGGGGCCACGAAACGTGTGAGGGGTGTGCCAAAGTGGGCGCGGTGGCCGCATGCGAGCGCTGGCATTTGGGTCTTGGGTGGGGCTCCCTGTGGGCCCACGAAACGTGTGACGGGTTGTTCCAAAATGGGTGCGGCGGGCGCATGCGAACGCCGGCATGCGGGCCTTCGGTGGGGCCCACAATGGGGCCACGAAGCGTGTGAGGGGTGTGCCAACATGGGCGCGGTGACCGCATGCGAACGCTGGCGTTTGAGCCTTCGGTGGGGCCCCCTGTGGGGCCACGAAACGCGTGAGTGGTGATCCAGCATGAATGCGGTGACCGTATGCGAGCGCTGGCATTTGAGCCTTCGGTGGGGCCCACTATGAGGCCAAGAAACGTGTGCAGGGTGTTCCAACATGTGCGCGTTGACCGTATGCGGGCGCTGACATTTGGGCCTTCGGTGGGGCTCACTATGAGGCCGCGCAAAATGGGCGCGGTGGCCGCATGCGAACGCTGGCGTTTGAGAATTCGGTGGGGCACCCTGTGGGGCCACAAACGCGTGAGGGGCGTACCAACATGTGTGCGGTGACCGCATGCGAACGCTGGCATTTGGGCCTTCGGTGGGGCTCCCTATGTGACATGCGAACGCTGGCAGTTGGGTCTCGGTGGGGCTCCCTGTGAGGCCACGGCACGTGTGATGGGTGTGCCTAAATGGGTGCGGTGGCCTCGTGCGAACGCTGGCATTTGAGCCGTTGGTGGGGCTCACTGTGGGGCCACGAAACGTGTGAGGGTTGTTCCAAAATGAGTGCGGTGGGCACATGCGGGCGCTGGCATGTGGGCCTTCGGTGGGGCTCCCTGTGAGGCCACGAAACGTGTGAGCGGTGTGCCAAAATGGGTGCGGTGGCCGCGTGCGAACGCTGGCATTTGAGCCTTCGGTGGGGCTCCCTGTGGGGCCACGAAACGTGTGAGGGGTGTGCCAAAATGGGTGCGGTGGCCGCATGCGAACGCTGGCGCTTGAGCCTTCGGTGGGGCTCCCTGTGGGGCAACGAGGCGTGCGAGGGGTGTGCCAAAGTGGGCGCGGTGGCCGTATGCGAGCGCTGGCATTTGGGTCTTCGGTGGGGGCTCCCTGTGATGCCACGAAACGTGTGAGGGATGTGCCAAAATGTGTGCGGCGGCCGCATACGAACATAGCATTTTGGGCCTTTGGGGGGGCTCCCTATGTGACATGCGGGCGCTGGCATTTGGGTCTCGGTGGGGCTCTCTGTGAGGCCACGGCACGTGTGAGGGGTGTGCCTAAATGGGTGCGGTGGCCGCGTGCGAACGCTGGCATTTGAGCCTTCGGTGGGGCCCCCTGTGGGGCCACGAAACGTGTGAAGGGTGTTCCAAAATGGGTGCGGTGGGCGCATGCGAACGCTGGCATGTGGGCCTTCGGTGGGGCTCCCTATGGGGCCACGAAACGTGTGAGGGGTGTGCCAACATGGGCGCGGTGACCGCATGCGAACGCTGGCATTTGGGCCATCGGTGGGGTTCCTTGTGGGCCACGAAACGTGTGAGGGGCGTGCCCAAATTGGTGCTGATGATGGTGACGATAACGGCGATGATGATTGCGATACTGCTGCTGATGATGATGATGCTGATGATGATGATGATGATGGTGGTGATGATGATGATGATGATGATGATGATGATGGTGATGATGATGGTGATGATGATGATGATAATGATAATGATAATGATGATGAGGAGGATGATAATGATGGTGATGCTCATGATGTCGATGCTGACGATGCTGATGATGCTGATGATGATGATGATGATGACGATGCGAGGAGGGGAGAGGGGGCAGCGGGAGGAGTGAACGCGGGGAAGCTCTTGAAAGGCCCACACCACTGCGAAAACTAAGGAAACATACGACTGCTGTGTTCTCGCATTTCCCCTTCGACACGCCTCCGAGGCTTGCGCATGCAACCCAAGAAAGCTCCCAAATGCCCCCAGGATGCGTTCCGAGCGGCTCTTGGGGGCATCTTGAAGCTCTCCTGGGGGCCTCTTGGGAGATCTTAAGGGCCTCTCGGAGGAGGTCGTGCCTGAAGGATGTCCACCTGCGGCCTCAGTGGGCGTGCTCAAACGGCGGCATCCGAAATATTCGGCAAACCCTTCACGAGGATCGTGGCCCACGAGAAATTCAGCGCACCCGTGCACGCGTGCTCCGCAGCAGCCACCTTTCCGCAATGCCCCGCGGCGCGCAGTGTATGAGAGACCCGCGCTCTGCGCTACACATGACTGCACAAGGATGGGTCCGTCGCCAAGAGCACATGGCTTGATTATGGGACGAAGCAATTTCGGCCTCCTGTGGCCCTCGGGACGCATCTAGGAGCCTTTTTAAGACGCCTTCGGGGCCTCTTGAACTGTCTGATTCGGGCGTCTTCGGCCCTATCAAGCCACCCTTTGGCAGCCTCCGGAACTGCTTCGGTGGCGGGGGGGAGCCCAGGAAACTCCAGAAGGGGTCAAACATGCCGTGGGCCAGAAGGGGGGGACATCTGGGAAGGTGTCTGTGTTCAGTTTTGGTCCTCCTCCGCCTCCTCCACCTCCTCCTCGTCCTCGTCCTCGTTTTCGTCCCTCCTCCTCCTCCTCCTCCACCTCCAGTTCCTCCTCCTTCTCGTCCTTTCTTTCTTTCTTCCTTCCCTCTTTCCACATATGACATGCGGGGACTTCAGGGGGCCTTTGGGGGGCCTCGCAGAGGAGAACGGCAGTTGCACGCAATACCCTCGACAACGTACCCACTCGGAGCGGGTCCCTGGTCTCGGTGTGAACGGGTCCCCAGGTAACAAAACAACCCTCCTCATCCTCCTCCTCTTCGGTCTCCTCGTCGGATTGGCGGCGACAATCACGTTCCCGGAAGGCTCTCTGGGAACATGGTGTGGGCTGTGTTGGAGTCCTCGTGGAAATTCCCAGGGTACCCCGCATGAGGCTGCAGAGCCCGAAGGACAGCCAGATGGAACCATTCGAACATTTTGAGAGGTGAAGCTTGGAAGTGAGATGGGGGAGGTGTAAGGCAACAAAACAAAACCACACATTGCACGAACTGGAAAGGCCACGGGAAAGGCCACGGCAACGAATGTGAGATGAGCGTAAGGGGTGTGCGACACAGGTTGGAAGGGCCTTCGACCAATGTCGCCTCCTTGCCTGGTGGTGGGTCAAAAGCCATGAGAGTGCCACGATGGATGTCTAAAGAGGCCTCGCAAGGGGGCCTTTTGGGGGACGTTGTTTGGCCTCTTGGGCGCCGTTTTGGAGCATTCTGGGGCGTCGTGGGGGCCTGTTGGGGTCCTCTTGGAGCCTCGTGGCACCTCTTGAGCCCATCTTGAAGCCGTTTGCAGGACCTCTGAGGCCGTCTTGGGCGCCACTGGGGCCGTCATGGAGCCCCGTTGGGCCGACCCGAGGCCCTCCTGGGGGCCTCTGGGCCCGTCCTGAGGCGGTGTTGGAAGCCTTGGGCCGTCGTGGATTGTTGGGAACTCGAGAAATGGAGGACCCCCAAAATGCAACAACCACAAGGAAATCAAAGAGTTTGGCCTCTCGAGGCACTCGTCTAGGGCCTTGGGCGTCCACTGAAGCCTGTGCATGGCCGTCCTGGCGCCTTCTTGGGGCCTGCTGGGAGCCTCTTGGGGCGAAGAACTCGAAATTTCGGTTCATGCTCCCCCCCTTAAGCCCATCATGGGGCAGTCTTTAAGCCTTCTTGAGCGTCCCTGGGGCCGTCATGGAGCCCTGTTGGGCCGTCCCCGGATCCTCCTGGGGGCCTCGTGGCCCGTCCTGAGGCGGTGTTGTGGGCCGCCGTCTTGGATAATCGGAAACGGGCATGGAAGGTGGGGAGAGCGCGGGCACACGTTCTGGTAGAATGTGCTCAATTCCTCCAGCGTGTACGACCAGCCGTCCTGGCAGGGCGGCGGCCGCCCGCCGTGAGGCGGCGCTGGCGCAGCCGCTGGCAGCGCCTCTCTCCTGTCCCCCCCTCGATCTCCTCCAGCCTCTCCCCTCCTCCTTATCATCCATGCCTTCACCTCCTCATTCTCCCTTCCGCTTCTCCCCTTCCGATTGATCCTCACTGCACGCTCACACGATTCATGATCAGTACCATCGTCGTCACCGTCCCCGGCACCGTCGCCGTCATCATCATCATCATCATCAGCAGCAGCAGCAGCAGCATCATCATCATCAACATCACCATCACCATCGCCATCGCCATCAGCATCAGCATCAGCATCAGCATCAGCATCACCATCATCATCATCATCATCAGCAGCAGCAGCAGCATCATCATCATCAACATCACCATCACCATCGCCATCGCCATCAGCATCAGCATCAGCATCAGCATCAGCATCACCATCATCATCATCATCAGCAACATCATCATTCTCATCATCATCATCCTCACCCTCATCCTCATTATCATCCTCATCCTCGTCGTAATCGTCAGCATCATCATCATCATCATCATCATCATCATCAGCATCAGCATCAGCATCATCATCATCACTGTCACCGTCCGTATCATCACCATCACCATCGCCATCGCCATCACCATCACCATCATCACCACCACCATCATCATCATCATCATCGTCGTCAGCATCACCTTCATCACAGTCATCATCATCATCACCACCATCACCATCACCATCACCGTCAGCATCGTCATTAACATCATCATACTCATAACCACCCCCACCATCATATCCTCATCGTCATCATCACCATCATCACCATTACTGTCATCATCACCATCACCATCACCACCATCACCATCGTCATCATCACCAACACCGCCATCATCACCACCACCATCCCCACCACCATCACCATCGCCATTACCATTACCACTACTATCACCACCACCATATCATCATTTCATTCGGTCGGCCAATCCACACGGATCAGTTCGCTTGCTGCAGCGGCTGCTAGATGCCACATTATACGGGGCGCCTTGACAGGTCCGTAAGAAACCCCACCTCAAGAGCATCGGGCCCTCGCAGAGCCTGAGAGCCAACATGACAGGATCTGAATCAGATACGCACGGTGATGGGGAGAGCTATGGCTCGCGCCACCTCTCTGCAAGCTCCCAACCCCTACTTCAGGAAGATGTGTTCCAGCGTGAACCCTAGATGGTGGGTTCTTGCACTGTCGGCGTTCAACATGTGCGGTGTAATAATTGAACGGTGCAATCTATATGCTGAAACCTCTAGTGCTATAGCAGTAGGTGCGATACATTGGGTGTGTTATAGTTGTGGGCAGTATACTGGACGCATTGTAGTGGTGCAGGAATGGGGTGCGCAATCAATGGGCTGCAAACAACTTAATGAACCTATGCTGTGCAATCTACGTGTTGCATGGTATGAGCTATGTTGCGCAATCTATGTGGCGCAAACACAAGACAACGCATGGGGCGGGCTCTTAGCGTATCGTGGAAGGTCTGAGAGCCGTTTTGACGTGTCTCGGGACTGTGTGGGGGCGTCTTGGAGCCTGTTCAGAAGCCCTCTGGGGGCGTTCTGGAGCTCTCTTGGGGTGTCTCGTGACCCTCGCTGCCCGTCCTGGATGCCTCTTGGCGCTGTCTTCGGCGCCTTCGGGCCGTCGTGGGCCAGCCTTAGGAACCTCTTAGAACGACCTCGGCGCTCGCGTAACCGGCCGTCGTTGGCCAATCTTGGGCTTCTTCTGGCAGCGTCTTGGAAGACTTTTGGGGTCGTCTTAGCTAGTCGTCGGACATCTGGAGGCCATCTCGAGTAGTTTGCTTCTTTCCTCGCAGTATCCTGCGCAGCGCCTCAATAGAAGTGCAGGGGGTTGCGGAACGACCCTAATTCACTTCGGTAGGGCGCGGGAAAAGCAATGATAGCTGGAAAAGCGTCTGGGACAAGACGTGTAGAACAGCGCCACAGTCTAAACCAGGCCGAGACGTCGAAAAGGCGCGGCGACGGCGCAGAATAGACGCGCGGACCTTCAGAAGGGAGCAGGAAGTGCCACTTGCACCATCCGGCCCTCAACGAAAACGCACGCTTCCCCCACGATAGCCCCCCAAGAGACCCACATCCCCCCTCCCCCACGTCCCCCTCGCGGAGAGCTGTGCGCGGGTGTAAGAAGAAGGTCATTCAGAACGCACGTGCGCTCATGGTATATCCTTTCCCACAGCACTGCCGAATATCTCTGTAGGAAGAAAAAAAAGACAAGCTGCTTCCCGACTGTCACCCCTCACATATTCATGCCACCCCGCCTTCGCCAGTGCCTCATTGGAGAAAACAGAGCAGACCGCAAAACGGAATGAAGCCTTTGCCTCAAATATATCGTACGCAGATGGGCTCTTCTCCGGAGCCGGAAGGCACCAGGTGCGCTCTCCTCCAGGCCGACGCGGTCGGTGTCTCGCGCCTGCACAGGATGCCCCGGCCCACGTCGTCCCTTCGGATGGAGGGGCGTTGGCAAACAGTGCGGGACCCCCGTGGCTGCACAGACCCGACAGCTTCCCAGACGGGGCGGGGCTCGGCGCGCCTGCGCGCGGGGCCTCTGCCAGCGGGCCGCCCCCTGCTGGAGCTGGGGCGGGCCTCCCCCGGGCCGCAGGCTCCGGCGCAGCTTCGCAGGAGCACTGGGACTGCCACCTGCGGGCAGAGGCCTGCTGCGAACCGAACGACTTGAAAGAGCACGCATGCGCGATGCCCGCAAAGCGTCTGACTTAGCGCCCACAGGAACATAATACGGTCTCAGCACCCCTTAGCAGATAGAGCAGCAACCGTTGGATCCCTCGGGTACCTCGTCAGCCCAGTCGAAGCGTGAATCGATGGGGCACAAAAGCGCCTGAATAATCCAATCCCCGCGACTGAATGTTTGGTAGCAGCCAGTGCCGAAAACTTCTTTCCTCTCTGAGTGGTAGCCATCCGTCACGTCGACCTGGTCGAAAGCGTGGTCAAATTGATTGAACCAAGAAAGCTCCTGTTGATGGCCGGTGCAGGCAATGATTTGGAAACGCACCTTCTTCTCGGTGGTGGCCCGCTACACAGCCTGTTTCAACCGATCTTGCCGGCGGTTCGGCTCGCTGTCTGTGATAATCACAACGATATATTGCTTTGTTGCAAGAGAGCCTTCCAGCCACACGAAGCACTGTCTCTATCAGCGGGGCGCTGCCCAGGGGCCCCCTCGCAAATGCATCCTGCAGCGACGGGTCGTTCACAGAGGTCGCACTTCTGAAAGTGCCCATGCTGAGGAAATGAACGCTTATCCCGTCCAACTTCGATCAGAACCTGCAAAGTTTCCTTCAACTCCTCCCAGCGCGTCTGGTTTCCACCGCCCTCCTTTGAGGAGCTTGGGAGGCCCATGCTGCTAGAGTCGTCCACGACCGGCATGATGTCGTAGCCTGTAAGGGCAAGAGGACCTCTGCCCCGCAAATGCTCATGCGAAGACGACTCAAGAACACTCTGTCCAGCCTCTTCTGCTTCCGAGCGCCAGCCGTGGCGCCCAGTCGAAGCCGCGGCCCTTGTTCCCCAGAAACAGAAATGGGCCAAGCACCCCGAGGCGAGGAAGAGGGCGCTTGACTTAATCTGTGTTAAAGACTTGAGTTAAAATGGTTATGGAAGGTTATGTTTAGTGGTATTGGCGTTATCTTACGGAGCTCTGTTGATTAATCGTGATACAAGACGACCACCAACAAGGGGAGGCTGGAGTATCCAAGGAACACGCGACGTCCCAATCCACTCCGTACCAGACCGTACCGCAATGCTTCCACTCCTCAAGCTTTGACACGGCCAACGTCACCCTTGCTCCGAGCTTCGCTCGCACGCTGGCGGCCCGCCGTAGCACATCTCACGCTGTCGACGCCGAGAGCGTTCAAGATGGCCCAGGAGGCACCCAACATCGCCGGAGACTGGGCCTTCCAAAACGAGCAGGCCGAGCGCATGGCAGAACGGGGGAGGCTGAAAAGTCATAGAACGAGGGGGGGGAAAATAGAAAATGGACTGGCGCCGCAAGGATTGGGGCAACGCCCTCGGTTTCGGGCGGAGGGATCTGGGGACTTGCTGCTCCCCTCGGGGTCAGACGCGGGCGCCCCCGCCCTGACTCGCCCGAGCAATGCAGTCGGGCGTGGTCGTGCCTGCGCATCCATCAGTCCGCCTCCCACTGACTTCATAAAAGAACGTATTGTTTGTTTTTGAGCGGAGGCTGCCCGCAATGTGATTGTTGCTCGCATACCTCTAGACCAGCGTCCGCCCTGGTCGCACGATTCAGACACCTGGACCACCGCGGAGGTATGTCGAAAGAGATGGTTGCTGGCGAGAGGTGTTGCTGGTGCCCGTCGATGGTGCTGCGGGCAATTGATCGAATAATTCGGTCGTTCAAGTTTCTCTGAAATGTGCCGGCGGCGCCGGCTGCTAGCGGGATGCGTCAACGCTGCCGGTTGCCAGTGAGGTGTGTTGCTGGTGTCGGTTGCCAATGAGATGTGTTAGCGGTGCTGGTCACCAGTGGGCTGTGCCAAAAGCGCGCGTGTGCGGTGATATGTAGCAGAAGCAAGGGCCTCTAGGCAGCACTCGAGCCGCCCCAGAATAGTTTTACGGCGGTGCCGACAGCAACCAAGAGAGCTCCATGAGGTCCATGCGATGGCCACAGACCCCTCTGCGATGGCCACGAGCTCAAAAGATCTCCAAAACGCCTCCGAGAGACAACGCACTAACCACGCACGAAACGTAACATCCGTGCCACGCTGCGGTGGTGCTGGGCAGCTCATGTTCCTGCAGCAGCTCGTGCTTCTACAGCGGCTCATTGATGGTGGCTACTATGCTTTGATCGAGAAAGATCGCGTCCTATATCACCTGGCGGGGGGAAAACTCAATTGACCTCATTTTCCAAAAGGTCTGCGCTAACTCTCATTGGATCGGCGCTGGGTCCCTCTCCCTGGCGCGCGGAGCGCACCAGGGGTGGCTCTGGAGGCGCCGCCAGGGGGTGCCCGGCGATAATCCAAGACACCCGCGCGGACCTCCGAAGGTTCATGTTCCTGCAGCTGCTTCTGCCCTGAGCAGCAGCATGCACGTGCGTGCAGGCATCGCCGCAACGGACAGGCAACGATGCAGCCATGCCATCTGCAACATTCCTGCGCGGCCTCCCCCTGACGCGGATGCGGATCTGAGCGGCGGGGCAGCTGGACACACTGCTTGAAGCGTAGGCGGTCTTCGACACTGTAAAGATATACATATATATATGAAGCGAGAGAGAGAGAGAGAAACAAAACAGGCATCACGAATAACACATATATCTATACATATATATATATACACATCTACATCTGGAGAAAGAGAGAGGGAGAGAGAGAGAGAAAGAGAGCGAGAGAGAGAGCAGCTGTTGACAAAAGCTGCGCTGTCCGATGGGTCAACTCGCTTCTCTGGCATGGCTGCACTAATCCAGGACCAGACGATCTGGAGAAGACCACCAATTGGCAGATTGACCTCTGTACAATGTACAACTGCAACGTGCTCGAGAGACACACGATGTGTCCCGCGGATCAGTCTTCAAGTGAGCCCCAAGATCCTTCGCAGGCATCACCTCTGCCACCGTCTGGAGCCAAATCCAATTGTGGCGACCCTGCCCTCCCCTTGCAATTCCCCCAACCCTGCTCTCCTCCACAAGTACACAATATGAATACTCCTCTCCTCTCTCCCCTGATGACGTCCGGAAGATGTTCGGCCCCGCTCCGCGTACTGCTGTTCACACAGGATTCCCGGGAATTGGTTTTTGTTTGGCTTGTTTTCAAAAGGTTGCTCCCGCTGAGGCGCTGGCCTCATTTCCGCGCTTCCGCTCGTTTCGAATCGTGCTCCCACTGCAACGCTGGCATCATTTCCGCGTTCCGCTCGTTCCGAATCGCGCTCCCGCTGCAGGGTTGGCCTCTTTTCCGCGCTTCCGCTCGCTCCGAATCGTGCTCCCGCTGCAGCGCTGGCGTCATTATTTCCAGCGCCATGCCACGGCGTGCAATGCAATGCTATGTGGTGTTCCGCCGTGCGATGCCATGCCTTCAGATGCAATGCTAGAATATGTAGTGCTTGACTACGCAGTGCCACGCCATGCTTTGCCATGCTACGCTGTGATCTTCAACGCCATGCTTTGCCATGTTCTGTTCTGTGCCGCTGTGCGATGCCATCCTTTGCGTTGCAATGCTTTGTGATACAGTTCTTCACTACGCAACGCCACGCCATGCTATGACATACCACGCTCTGCCGTGCTCTTCTACGCCCTGCTATGCCGTGCTCTACGATGCATCGCGCACCCTCTCGAGATCATTGCCCTGCTCGACATCCGACTGTGCGGATAGAGATGAGATATACGCCATGGTAAGGGATGGGAGGGAGGGGTAAGACGTCAGATATGACGCGAGCGCACCTAGCTTGCCATAGCCCCCTTCCCCCTCGACCCCCTCCCCCCATTCACCCCCCCTCCCCTACCCTGATATCCCCTCCACCCCTGCCCTCCCGTCACCTTCTGTCGCGATTTGCTTCGCCCCCTTGGATGTACAGCCGGTTACAGGGCGACGAAGCCTGCGCAGAGGAAAGAAGCCAAACAGCCAATTGGTGCTTCTCTGCAGCCGACCTCAGGCGAAAAGCGTTGCCGCACCTGCACGGGCAACCTGACCTTGAGCCCGAGGAGCGGAGAGGGGGAGGAGGAGCTCCACCCCGCAGGCGGCGCCAGGAGGGGGGGAAGGGGCAAGAGGCCCTGTTCCCTCGAGGCCCTGGCGATCAGAGAAAATCGGGCGAAGCGGGCCCCCGTCGAGGAAGGCCCCCGGCGAAGGGGCATCTCCGGCGAAGATGTCTGGCGCCAGGAGGGGGCGGAGCGGCAAGGAGTGTCTGGCGGGCGTGGGCAGAGCGCGGAGCCGGCACGGCGGGGTCACCAGAAGAGCCCGGGCCAGGAGAGACGTCCACATCCACGGCTCCTGAAGTTGAGTCGAAGCTCGTATGAGGACAAGCCTGGGTGAGGATAAATCGGGGGGAGGGCGGGGCGAGAGCCGCACCGCCAGGGAGAGACGTCCACATCAACAGCTCCTGGTGTGAGAAGCCAGGCGGACAAACTCAGATGTGGACAGGATTCTCTGAGAGCTGGCGAGTCTGGAGGACGCATCAGGCGCCGCGGCCATTCCAAAGCGTCCCAGAACTCTCCGAGAGGGTTCTGGAACGCTGTGGAGCGATTTACCCTCGTCCTGGGCCTGCCCGACACAGCTTCTGGAGTCCTGCCCTGGATCCCTGGGTATCGGTGGATGTGGATACTCTCCAGACCTTGGTGGGTGGGTGGGTGGGCTGGGGTGGGGGGCAAATGCCCATATCACCGCTCCTCGAGAGGTCCTCGAGATCCTGGGACTCCACTCCGCGGCGGTGGACGTGGATACACTCCAGCGGTGGAGGAATGAAGGGGGAATGAAGAGTGCCTAGAAGAAGGAGGATATCGATGACGACGAAGGGGAGGCGCGATGATCCCGCACCGCAGTTCTGCAGATATGAGCGCGATCACGTAAGCTGGACCGCTTGTCAGGAGCAGCGTGGCGTGATCCTTACGAAGCCGGCGAACAAACATGATGCCGCACAAAAAGCAAGGTTGCTCTCGCCCTTGTTCCCAGGAGGGGGCATCGTCTTGTACGGCGTATGGGCTGGATGGCCGAAGACCATGCCACGGCGACCCCGAGATGGCACCAGACTGGCCGAAGCTGAATTCAAGAGCCGAAGGCGGCTGGCCGACCCCCCAGGACAGCCCCGAGACCCCAAGCAGGCCTGTAACATGCCCCACAGGCGCCCCCGAGAGGCCCCTCGGCGTCTCCCGAGGCCCCCCGAGAGGCCCCCTCAAAGGGCAAGCCCGCTGCAGCAAAATTACCCCAGTGCGACCCTACCTAGAAGTTGGAGCCCCTAGGAAAGCAGCATTAGTTGCTATGCTATGCCATGATGTGCTGCGCTATGCCATGCTATGTTATGCTATGCTATGCTATGCTATGCTGCGCTATGATATGCCATGTTATGCTGTGCTATGTCATGCTGCGCTGTGCTATGCTAAGCTATGCTATGCTAAGCTGCGCTATGCTATGCTATGCTATGATATGCTATGGTATGCTATGATATGCTGCGCTATGCTATGCTATGTTATGCTATGCTTGGCTATGGTATGCTATGCTATGCTATGCTAATGCAGCGCTGCGCTGTGCTAAGCTAAGTTAAGCTCGGCATACGTCGCACATTGCTTTTGATTTGCCTTTCCTTTGCTTTTGTTTCTGCCTTGCTTTGATTTGCGTTGCTTGTGCTTTGCTTTGCTGCTGTGTTATGCTATGCTCTGCTCTGCTATGCTATGCTATGCTGCGCTGTGCTATGCTGTGCTGTCCTGTGCTGCGCTATGCTATGCTATGATATGCTGCGTTATGCTATGCTATGCTGGGCTATGCTATGATATGCTGCGCTGTGCTATGCTATGCTACGCTATGCTATCTTATGCTGTGCTCTGCTATGCTAAAGCTCAGCGAAACTAGGATGAAGGTAAACTAAGCTAAGATAAACCTGAGCTGAGATGAAGCTAAGCTAAACTAAGATGAAATAAGCTAAGATGAGATAAGCAACGCTAAGCTAAGGGGACGTAATTGGGGGAACCGCGGGGCGGATGCCGGGGGAACCGCCCGGGGCGGGGTCCACTGCCCGGCCCCGTTAAGCAAAGAGGGTAAGAACCCTTCTAGGCAGAGCCTAGGTAGGGAACATGCCCCTCTTTAGCACGGCTCAGCTCTAGAACGGAGCATGGACGTCCACGTGCAAAAAATTCGAACCAGTCATTCACAACCAATGCAACCCCACGAGCAAAAAGTCATGCTGCCACAAGAAATCCGCCAACGTGCCGCTGGGCACGGGGCGCCGGGGGCAGGGGCTGGAGCTCGGTCGGGGTAAGGGCCGGGGCCGGACCCAGGGCCCTGGCCAGGGCCAGGGCTGGGGCCGGGGCTCCCAAGCCCAACGACCCACCAACGAGCCAACCCGTCCGGGGGCTAGCCCGCCATGAAGCTCGGCAGACGGGCACGACGCAGACATCACTCCATTCAGCACATACTGCCCAAGGCGACTGCCAACACCCTCCTTCACCTCCTCCTCCTCCTCCTCCTCCTCCTCCTCCTCCTCCTCCCTTTCCCCCTCCTGCTCCTCCCTCCTGCCTCTCGAAATCATACTCTCACGATATTAAAGAGGACGACGAATTCGCACACAGCGTTCCGGAGCTCCCTGGATCGGCGGCACAGGCTGGAGGCCTCTACAATACACACACACACACATCGCCGATTCCCTCGGAGAGGCGGCGCGACGCGTTGGCCGGCCGAGCAGCCGTACCGAGGCGTTCAGTGAACGCCGCGTGGGTGGGGTGGACGCCGAGCGGAAGCTCTGACTGGGGGAACAGAAGGCACCGATACCACAGCTCTAGCCGGGTACGTTCTGACCAGAATTTCGAGGCGAATCCAGCTAGGACAACCATGGCCTCCAAGGAAGCCCAAACATACAGCAACTGGGGAGGGCATCGGTCTCGGCATGCGGGGGGGAATCCGCTGAGGACCGGTCCCTGGTCCTCTGAGAGGGCCAGGGAATCGTCTGCAGGAGAGTCTCCTGTGGCCAATTTTCCGAGCCGCGGCCGGCCGTGGCGACGGAAACACCCAGAGGCGCCCCCAAAAGCCTCCGAAACAATGACGCCGACGGCGTCGCCGTCGCTCTGCGCGCCGCCGACCTCCGGCCCACCCTGGCACTGGCACGGCGGGCTCACGCCGTGACGAACTCTGCGCTGGCTTCCGACACCGCGGGAATCGCTCGACCTCGAACCATCGCAGCTCTCCGATACCGCAGACCGCAGACCGTTCGATGGCAGCGGATGCGGGGCCACGCGCGGCGTTCGACCCTGAACGCCCGCGCCAGGGCCGCAGACGCGTCGACGCGGCGGAAACCCACCAATAGCCGACGCGTCGGCGGGCCGGGGGGCGGGGGGCGGGCAGAAGACTGAGGAGGAGGAGGAGGAGGCGGAGGAGGAGGAGGAGGCGGAGGAGGAGGAGGAGGAGGAGGTACGCTCGAGCTCGAGGTAGAGGATGAGTAGGGCCCGATGAAGACGAGCAGGAAGAAGCAAGGCGAGAGAAAAAGGAGGAGGAGGAGGAGGAGGAGAGGCGTCTTGTCTCAGACATTTGCTCGATGGACGGCTTTCTTTCTGAACTTGACAGTCCGTTTTGTTCCCCACTCAGACGTGCCAGGGTGGTTGCTGCTCGACCCGATTGGATGATGAGGCAGTCAGCTGCAGGGCGAGACATGCACCTGTCCTTGACCCAGGCTCGGGACGCAAGCAAGGCCAAGATCACGATGGTTCTCACCCTGGCAGGCGCATCGACGGCGTGCCCTGTGCAGGCCGCCGCGCTCCGCGCGCTCGTGGAGGCGATCATCGTGAAGCTTCCGACCTTCACTGATGTGGACCGAAGGCATCTCCACAGCGATGGCGCATTCCGTCGTTTAGGTGTGGCTGTCACCACGTCATGGCTGTGCCTCTGGTCTTCCAGCTCGTGCGGGGCTTTCGGGTCATCCACAAAGTCCTGGCGAAGATCCGCCGGCCCCCTTGTGTGGCCACCAGGCTGTAGGGCGAAGGTTCGCAGTTTCCTGTACCAGTTGCAGCTTCCAGTTTCCACTGTTACAGTTCTGCTTCTTGCTGCTTGCTGTTCCTTGTCGATGGACCGCGCGAGGGGGGGGAGGCCCAAACGAGCAGATTTAGCACGCCCTGAGCGTGTGCTCTGAATTGCTGGGGTGGATAAAAATTTACACCCCTCACGCAGATCGGCGGAGTCAGGGTCCAAAAACACATGGGATGTGCTTCATTTCTGAAATGCGCTGGCACCCCTCACGCAGATATCACCCCCGGCAACGCAACGCTGGACCCTGGTCGCAGCAAGCTTGAATAACAGAAATAAATCGCGAAACGCTCAACCTTCCCTCAGCCGTGACGAATGACAAACCTGACTAACACTAACTCACCCCCCTGGAACGATAAATAACGATCCCAACGGCGCCACACGATGGGGGGTTTCTGGAACAATAACAACCCAACTTCAAACGCAACACCCCACTTCGGCGATTATTTACCTAACAGCGTAGACTGATAGGTTTCTAGTTACCTAACAGCGAAGACTGATAGGTTTCTAGTTGACTCAAAAGAGCTCACAAATCACTCCACAGGGGGGTCCGGGCAGGCGTTGGGAGTTGCCGGCCGGGCCTGTGCCGGGCTCGTTTTTCACCAACAGTCACACACTTCGTGCTCGTCGACCTTTCAGAACCCCATTCCCAGGCCACATTCTGAATAACCGGATGCAACAGTCACACACTTGGTGCTCTTCGACTTCCCAGAACTCCATTCCCGGGCCACATTTTGAATGCCCGGAGCCAACTGTAGGCCACTTCGTGGTCTTCGAGTTCCCAGAACTCCATTCCCGGGCCACATTTTGAATGCCCGGAGCCAACTGTAGGCCACTTCGTGCTCTTCGAGTTCCCAGAACTCCATTCCCGGGCCACATTTTGGATGCCCGGAGCCAACTGTAGGCCACTTCGTGGTCTTCGAGTTCCCAGAACTCCATTCCCGGGCCATGATTTTGAATGCCCGGAGCCAACTGTAGGCCACTCCCGGGCCAGATTTTGGATGCCCGGAGCCAACTGTCGGTTTTTACCTAACAGCGAAGACTGATAGGTTTCTAGTGGGATCAAAAAAGAGCAGCAGATCACTCCACAGGGGGGTCCGGGCAGGTGTTGGGAGTTGCCGGGCGGCAGGTGCCGGGCTCGTTTTTCACCAACAGTCACACACTTCGTGCTCTTCGACTTCCCAGAACTCCATTCCCAGGCTCATTCTGAATACCCGGATGCAACAGTCACACACTTCGTGCTCTTCGAGATCCCAGAACGCCATTCCCGGGCCACCTTTAGAATAACCGGATGCAACAGTCACACACTTCGTGCTCTTCGAGTTCCCAGAACGCCATTCCCGGGCCACATTTAGAATAACCGGATGCAGCAGTCACACACTTCGTGCTCTTCGAGTTCCCAGAATTCCATTCCCGGGCCACATTTTGGATGCCCGGAGCCAACTGTAGGCCACTTCGTGCTCTTCGAGTTCCCAGAACTCCATTCCCGGGCCACATTTTGAATGCCCGGAGCCAACTGTAGGCCACTTCGTGCTCTTCGAGTTCCCAGAACTCCATTCCCGGGCCACATTTTGAATGCCCGTAGCCAACTGTAGGCAACTTCGTGCTCTTCGACTTCCCAGAACTCCCATTCCTGGGCCACATTTTCAGCAGGGGCAAGAGCACGACGAGGAGGAGGACGAGCAAGACCAGGAGGACGAGGACGAGCAGGAGCAGGACGAGGAGCAGGAGGAGCAGGAGAAGAAGGACGAGCAGGAGGAGGAGGAGGACGAGCAGGAGGAGGAGGACGACCAGGAGGAGGAGGACGACCAGGAAGAGGAGGAGGAGGAGGAGGAGGAGGAGGGGAGGAGGAGTACCAGGAGGAGGAGGAGGAGGAGGAGGAGGAGGAGGAGGAGGAGGAGGAAGAGGAGGAGGAGGAGGAGGAGGACGAGGACGAGGAGGAGGAGGAGGAGGGGGGGGGAGAGTACCAGGAGGAGGAGAACGAGGACCACCAGGAGGAGGAGGAGGAGGAGGAGGAGGAGGAGGAGGAGGAGGAGGACACCAGGAGGAGGAGGACGAGCAAGACGAGGAGGACGAGAACGAGGACGACCAGGAAGAGGAGGAGGAGGGAGGAGGAGGAGGAGGGGAGGGGGAGGACTACCAGGAGGAGGAGGAGGAGGAGGAGGAGGAGGAGGAGGAGGAGAGGAGGAGGAGGAGGACGAGGAGGAGGAGGAGGAGGACGAGGAGGAGGAGGGGGGGGGAGAGCACCAGGAGGAGGAGAACGAGGACCACCAGGAGGAGGAGGAGGAGGAGGAGGAGGAGGAGGAGGAGGAGGAGGAGAGAGCACCAGGAGGAGGAGGACGAGCAAGACGAGGAGGACGAGAACGAGGACGAGCAGGAGGAAGAGGAGGAGGAGGAGGAGGAGGAGGAGGAGCAGGAGAAAGAGGAGGAGGAGGAGGAGGCAGGCTGAGGCTGAGGCTGTGACTGCGACTGCCGTTGCCGCTGCGACTGTCATCGCGAATGCGACTACGACTGCGAGAACAGCAGAATTCGACAACTGGATTTTCATCTGAATCTTAAGGGGAATGCTTTCAGATATGCTTCTACACATCGCTGTTAGGTTGCTTTGCCGGGATAATTACCTAACAGCGAAGACTGATAGGTTTCTAGTGGGATCAAAAGAGAGCAGCAGATCACTCCACAGGGGGGTCCGGGCAGGTGTTGGGAGTTGCCGGGCGGCAGGTGCCGGGCTCGTTTTTCACCAACAGTCACACACTTCGTGCTCTTCGACTTCCCAGAACTCCATTCCCAGGCCACATTCTGAATACCCGGATGCAACAGTCACACACTTCGTGCTCTTCGAGATCCCAGAACGCCATTCCCGGGCCACATTCTGGAGGGCCGGATGCAACAGTCACACACTTCGTGCTCTTCGAGTTCCCAGAACTCCATTCCCGGGCCACATTTTGGAGCCCGGAGCCAACTGTAGGCCACTTCGTGCTCTTCGATTCCCAGAACTCCATTCCCGGGCCACATTTTGGATGCCCGGAGCCAACTGTAGGCCACTTCGTGCTCTTCGACTTCCCAGAACTCCATTCCCGGGCCACATTTTGAATGCCCGGAGCCAACTGTAGGCCACTTCGTGCTCTTCGAGTTCCCAGAACTCCATTCCCGGGCCACATTTTGGATGCCCGGAGCCAACTGTAGGCCACTTCGTGGTCTTCGAGTTCCCAGAACTCCATTCCCGGGCCACATTTTGAATGCCCGGAGCCAACTGTAGGCCACTTCGTGGTCTTCGAGTTCCCAGAACTCCATTCCCGGGCCAGATTTTGGATGCCCGGAGCCAACTGTAGGCCACTTCGTGGTCTTCGAGTTCCCAGAACTCCATTCCTGGGCATGATTTTGAATGCCCGGAGCCAACTGTAGGCCACTTCGTGGTCTTCGAGTTCCCAGAACTCCATTCCTGGGCATGAATTTGAATGCCCGGAGCCAACTGTAGGCCACTTCGTGTTCTTCGAGTTCCCAGAACTACATTCCCGGGCCACATTTTGAATGCTGAGGCAGGCTGAGGCTGAGGCTGAGGCAGGCTGATGCTGAGGCAGGCTGAGGCTGAGGCTGAGGCTGATGCAGGCTGAGGCTGAGGCAGCTGAGGCTGAGGCCGAGGCTGAAGGCAGACTGAGGCTGAGGCTGAAGCAGGCTGAGGCTGAGGCTGAGGCAGGCTGAGGCTGAGGCAGGCTGAGGCTGAGGCTGAGGCAGGCTGAGGCTGAGGCTGTGTCTGTGACTGCCGTTGCCACTGCGACTGTCATCGCGAATGCGACTACGACTGCGAGAACAGCACAATTCTACAACTGGATTCTCATCTGAATCTTAAGGGGAATGCTTCCAGATATGCTCCTACACATCGCTGTTAGGTTGCTTTGCCGGGATAATCGAGTTCCCAGAACTCCATTCTTGGGCATGAATTTGAATGCCCGGAGCCAACTGTAGGCCACTTCGTGTTCTTCGAGTTCCCAGAACTACATTCCCGGGCCACATTTTGAATGCTGAGGCAGGCTGAGGCTGAGGCTGAGGCAGGCTGATGCTGAGGCAGGCTGAGGCTGAGGCTGAGGCTGATGCAGGCTGAGGCTGAGGCAGCCTGAGGCTGACGCCGAGGCTGAAGGCAGACTGAGGCTGAGGCTGAAGCAGGCTGAGGCTGAGGCTGAGGCAGGCTGAGGCTGAGGCTGAGGCAGGCTGAGGCTGAGGCTGTGTCTGTTTCTGCCGTTGCCACTGCGACTGTCATCGCGAATGCGACTACGACTGCGAGAACAGCACAATTCTACAACTGGATTCTCATTTGAATCTTAAGGGGAATGCTTCCAGATATGCTCCTACACATCGCTGTTAGGTTGCTTTGCCGGGATAATTGACTCAAAAGAGCTCACAGATCACTCCACAGGGGGGTCCGGGCAGGCGTTGGGAGTTGCCGGCCGGGCCTGTGCCGGGCTCGTTTTTCACCAACAGTCACACACTTCGTGCTCGTCGACAGAACCCATTCCCAGGCCACATTCTGAATAACCGGATGCAACAGTCACACACTTCGTGCTCTTCTCCCAGAACTCCATTCCCGGGCCACATTTTGAATGCCCGGAGCCAACTGTAGGCCACTTCGTGCTCTTCGAGTTCCCAGAACTCCATTCCCGGGCCACATTTTGAATGCCCGGAGCCAACTGTAGGCCACTTCGTGGTCTTCGAGTTCCCAGAACTCCATTCCCGGGCCACATTTTGAATGCCCGGAGCCAACTGTAGGCCACTTCGTGGTCTTCGAGTTCCCAGAACTCCATTCCCGGGCCAGATTTTGGATGCCCGGAGCCAACTGTAGGCCACTTCGTGGTCTTCGAGTTCCCAGAACTCCATTCCTGGGCATGAATTTGAATGCCCGGAGCCAACTGTAGGCCACTTCGTGTTCTTCGAGTTCCCAGAATTCCATTCCCAGGCCACATTTTGAATGCTGAGGCAGGCTGAGGCTGAGGCTGAGGCAGGCTGATGCTGAGGCAGGCTGAGGCTGAGGCTGAGGCTGATGCAGGCTGAGGCTGAGGCAGTCTGAGGCTGACGCCGAGGCTGAAGGCAGACTGAGGCTGAGGCTGAAGCAGGCTGAGGCTGAGGCTGAGGCAGGCTGAGGCTGAGGCAGGCTGAGGCTGAGGCTGAGGCAGGCTGAGGCTGAGGCTGTGTCTGTGACTGCCGTTGCCACTGCGACTGTCATCGCGAATGCGACTACGACTGCGAGAACAGCACAATTCTACAACTGGATTCTCATTTGAATCTTAAGGGGAATGCTTCCAGATATGCTCCTACACATCGCTGTTAGGTTGCTTTGCCGGGATAATTTAACGTTTGACGTATTGCAAACTCATCTCATGAGCAAACCACTCTGGCTTGGCACGACACAAGTCGTTGGACAGGGGCCCAAACCACCCCCAGAGGCCATAATAGCCCCCAAGAGGACAAGCACGCATACAGGCCCCGAAAGCCCCCAAGAGCGTCTTGGAAACCATTGAAGCCATATGGCGTCTTGGAAACCTTGAAGCGGCGGGTCTACCGAAATCTTAGAGAAATGTGATTTCCGCATATTTCCAAAAATCATTTTGGGGGCCTCCTGGGGGCCTCTTGGGCGCTCTTGGGGGCCTCTTGGGGGCCTCTTGGGCCGCTCTTGGGAGCCTCTTGGGGGCCTCTTGGGGGGCCTTCAGGGCCTCTCGGGGGCCTCTTGGGAGGCTTTGGGGGCCTCTTGGGGGCCTCCAAAAGCTCCCAGAGGGGTCAAAGAAAAAAACAAAAAATCTTGGGGCTTGGGGCCCCCTGGGGGCCGCTTGGAACCGTGCGAGCAGCAGCAGCATGGAGCAGCAGCAGCATGCAGCAGCAGCAGCAGCAGCAGCAGCAGCAGCAGCAGCAGCAGCAGCAGCAGCAGCAGAAGCCGACAACTGACAAATCGCGTGCAGGCAGACCCCCCAGTTGGGAGAAATGACCAGGGAGCCGATCGAAATTTACCCCCCTGGAACGATGAATAACGGCGGAAACGTTCCACCACTAACACCACCCCCGTTGACGACTGAACCGGCTCGAATGCACTTACCGGGCCAACCCTTCATAACCAGGGGTGATACGCAGATCGGCGGGGTCAGGGTCCAAAAACACATTGGATTTGGCACATTTCTGAAATTCGATGACACCCCTCACGCAGATCGGCGGGGTCAGGGTCCAAAAACACAAGGGATTTGCAACATTTCTGACATTTGGTGGCACCCCTCACGCGAATCGGCAGGGTCAGGGTCCAAAACTACAACGGATTTGCTACATTTCTGAAATTCAGCGGCACCCCTCACGCAGATCCGTAGGGTCAGGGTCCAAAAGCAAATGGGATTTGCCACATTTCTTACATTCGGTGGCACCCCTCACGCAGATCGGCGGGGTCAGGGTCCAAAAACACATTGGATTTGGCACATTTCTGAAATTCGATGACACCCCTCACGCAGATCGGCGGGGTCAGGGTCCGAAAACCTATGGGATTCTCAACATTTCTGAAATTCGGTGGCACCCCTCACGCGAATCGACAGGGTCAGGGTCCAAAAACATAAGGAATCTGCCGCATTTCAGAAATTCAGCGGCACCCCTCACGCAGATCCGTAGGGTCAGGGTCCAAAAGCAAATGGGATTTGCCACATTTCTTACATTCGGTGGGACCCCTCACGCAGATCCGTAGGGTCAGGGTCGAACAACAAACAGGTCCCGACACTGCTTCACGGCGGCGCCCAGACATCATGATTTAGCTTTTGCATCTCCCATTATCCGAGACAAGGGGCCGGCGGCATGGGCGAAGCCCTTACGGATAAGGATCCGGTCACTCGTGAAGCGAGACGTGATTTTGGCCAAGGCAGCGCGGGAGAGAGTGCCGAACACCACGAGGACGGCATCCCGTATGCGGTCTAAGAAGGAGATCCCGATGCTGTTGAGATCCAGATGCCCGCGATGGATGCTGCCACCGCTATCTCTCCAGCGTTGTCGATATCAGGAGCTGCACCCACTCTTCCAGAATTATAGCGCCAGCTTCAAAACCAGCGTCAAGCTTTGAGAGCTAGTCCAATGCCCGAGATGCCGGGCACAGCCCTCGTTCCTTCTCCGTAGTCGGCTTTAGGAGCAACCTCCGCCACCTCGCAATTGGATGCCTTAGCACGTCAGTTGAGAGACCGGTCGCGTGCTGATTCTAGCAGCTCGCCCAGTCGGCCAGACACATTCTAGCAGTTTGCTCTTCCATCTGTCAGTCAGACACAACGACGCAACTCGAATAGAAGCCCATTCGACAAGGCTTGAATCGTTCCATATACAGTGCCCAGGTAGGTGTGCAGACTGGATGGTCACGGCTACTGGTCGTGGCTCGAATTCGTGCGTGTCTGGCCCCTGGTTTAGCCTTCGTAGGGCCTTTGGTTTCAAGGACTCCCCTAGCCCAAGCTACCCCCCTGCGGGCCCTCCTCTTCTCTTCTTCTCTTTTCCTCCTCTGCGCCCCCCCCCCTCCTGGAGGGGTGCGTGGGCTTCGGGTCGGTCCTCTCCGTGAGATTCTTGGCTTCGGGGATCCTAGTCGCCGCTGTCTCCATCCTGCTCTCAGTCACTTCATTCCTGGATCGGGCTTCGTCCTGGATCGGGCTTCGAACATGTGCCCTGAAGCAGCGAACGCGAACGAACGAGGCGCAGGAGGAAGGCCGTTTGCGGGAAGCTCGTATCCCCGCGCGCGAGTGGGTGACGGCCTCGGCCCGCTGGCCGCACAGCGGCACGGCGGGCGCCAACCGCCAGGACGGAACAGCAGTCTCGGCACGGTGCGCTCTTTCAGCGCGCGTGGCCGATCAGTGTGACAGAGACTGGTTTCCTGGCCTGGCAGGCTGGCCTCGCCCGACGTCCAAGCAACAAGCGGCAAAGCGGGCAGTGAACGACAAGCTACAAGATCAGAGGAAGTGCACATCGAAGAGCGCCAACTACAGGTAGGTGAGTGGCACGCTTGGTGGTACAGTTAGAGGTGGCGGCACAATCAGACAGACCAGGCAGTGTTAGCAGCCCCTGCACCGACTGTCGGCGGCAGCAATGCAAGAAGGCGGCATCAAGCGGCCGGTCAAGAAAATTTGCTCCAGCAAGAGGTCCAGGAGAAGTGGCTGCATCAAAAGGTGGCTCAAGAAAGCGGTGTGGTGCGAGAAAGGCAGGCAATGGCAGCAGACAGCTTTGTGGTGCGAGAAGGGCTGGCAATGGCAGCAGTGACAGCAGGCAGAGGATACCGTACGTCGTCAGCCACAAGCGTGGGCGCAAGAGCTGAATGCCAGCAGTAATCACCTACAACTGGGAACTAGCGTGTGCGGGAAATCCCATCAGGAGGAGGAGGTGGTGGAGGGATGAGCTACGACCACGTGGCGGACCACCGCTGCGACCCAGGCGTGGCACCAGGGCCCCAGACGCCACCAGCTACAGGCTCGGAGTGGAGCGTGCGAGAAGAGCCCCACACACCATCAACTACAAGCCCAGTATGGTACTCGCGAGAAGAGGCAGAGGCTGCGCGAGAAGGAGGCAATGGCTGTGTGATAAAGGAATCAATGGCTGTACGAAAAAGGACGACAGTGGCAGCTCAGACAGTGGCTGTGCGAGTACGGACGGCAGTGGCTGTGCGAGAAGGGACGGCATTGGCAGCTCAGGCATCGTGCGAGAAAGGCGGCAGTGGTAGTTGGAGCACCGTGCGAGAAGGGACGGCGGTGGCAGCTCAGGGTGGTGCGCAGCGCGAGCCCAACGTCATCAACTACGCGGGTGGTGTTGGGCATGCGCCGGACGCAACCAGCTACGAGAGAGGCGTGGCGAAGCTCGAGCCCGACGCCATAAGCTACGAGGGTGGCGTCGCGACGGCTGGCTTCCACACGGCATCAGCTGCATGCGCGAACCAGTCCGTGCGAGAGGAGGTGGCAGTGGCAGCGGACAATGTCGCATGATGTCGCAAGCGCTCAATACCAGATCCCGAGCGTGCGCGAAGATCCGGCAGTGGCAGCAGCAGACAGAGCTGCGAAGATTGTACAAGAGCAGACGTCATCAACTACTGATTGGCAAGAGCGCGTGCAAGAAGCTCCGCAAATGGCAATCAACAGTGCGAGAGCTGCACACCAGACGTCATCGGCTACATTATGGTGGCAACGTGTGCGGGAGGAACCGGCAGAAGTAGCAGGCAGGGGCGCGAGAGTTGGATTACCTGACGTCCCTGGCCACAACTTGGAACAAGAGCGTGCGCAAAGAGCCGGCAATGGCAACAAACAAGCTTAGTTACTAGAGCTGTAGAAGACTAAACGTCGTCAACTACAGACTGGCAACACCGTGTGCGAGAAGCTCTGGCAATGGCAGCAAGCAACGGTGCGATAGCTGGATATCAGATGTCATCACCTACATGCGCAGACCAGCAGGAACTACGATATATGGCAGTGGCAGCGGACGATGTGGCAAAAACTGGATACAAGACGTCATCAAATACAACCTTGAACCAGAGCGTACGCGAAGAGCCAGCAGCGGCAGCAGCAGATGGAGTCACGAAAACAGTAAAGACCCTACTTCATCAGCTACAGACGTGCAACAGCGTCTGCGAGAAACGCCAGCTGAGGCAGCGAAAAGCGGTGCTGGCAGTGGCAGCAGACAATGCGGGGTCGGAGTAGGAGCGAAGTGCGAGAAGGTGGGGCAATGGCAACAAGACCGGGGTGCAGGCAGTGGTGCAAGATCTGAATGCCAGGCATCATCAGCTGTAGTGCCGGCGTATGTGGAGTGAACTATCCACGATTGGATCCACAAGCCGATCCACAAACCTCGGCTAAAAACTTACGGCTTGGAAGAGGACTACAAGGAGACGCACATCTAACATTTTGAACTGCAAAAATGGCAAGACATGCAACACGAGATGCAAAACAAAGGTACTCTGGCGGCCTGGCTTCAGAACATCAGAGAGATGCTCTGGGATATGGTGGATGAGAAGCACGAGGCGGAAGCTGAGCGCAATCGCATCTCGAAACCCAAGAGTGTCAAGAGGCCGATCGCTGTCGGCGACACGATAGAAAGCAAGTGCGGCAAGCATTGCTTCGACTGCACCGTGAAGGAGCTCAACGACCACACTGTGAAGATCCTCTGGGCAAAGAGCTCGGAGAGCGTAGTAGTCGGGCGACCTGCCGTGCGTAGGAAAGCCTACGTTCGGTGAAAGGTCCGCGGCCGCCGCCATTGCCCGTCGGAACGGCGGCGACGCCGCTCCTAGCCCCCTCTCCCCCCTCTTCACCGAGTGAGTGAGGAGGGGGTGGAGTGTCCGTCAGAGCCAAATGAGGAGAAGGAGGAGGAGGAGGAGGAGGAGGAGGAGGAGGTGGAGGAGGGGGCTCCTCCTCCCCCTCCCCCCCTCCTCCTCCTCCTCTGCCTCTGCCTCGTCCGCCTCCCCTGCCTCCTGATTGGCGGGGCGCGCGCGCGGGAAGAGCCCGGGGAGGCTACGAGCTGGGAGACCCGCGCGCGCGAGAAGTGCCGGCAGAGGTGAAGGGCGGCTACTGCGGGCGGCGCGCGGCCTCGGGCCGCGCAGCGCTTGCCTGGGGAGCCAGGGGGTGCCTTCGAAGCAATGCGCAACGCAGCAGGAGGAGGAGCAGAAGAAGGCACGGCCCTGCATGCCAGGTCAATCCTTCCCTGCCTGCACCGACTCGGATCGGGCCCCGGCCACGATCTGGCGGAGGGCCGATGCCTCCAGCAGGTGCCGTTGCTTGCCACGGAGCGGGAGTCGGAGAGCAACCCGTACCACAGCGGTGAGGTCAGCGGCTTCTTGATATGTCAGAGGGCGGCCCAATGACTTGGCTCGGCTGGCCGCAAGACAGAAACAGTGATGGAGGGCAAGAGGAAAGGCGAGATGGCCACAGGAAGCGGGCTCAGGGCAACCCTGGCACCGCTGCCGCAGCCCAAGACAGACGAGAAGAGAGGAGGGGAGGTCAGAGCGGAGAGCAAGGGCAGCATGATGGTGGAGACGCATGCAATAACAGAAAGAATGCGAAGCCGATGGGACGCCTTCACAACCGTAGATACACCCTTGGAGCCGCTGCATTCTGTGACCTGTGGCCCAAGCCCCCACCAAAGTTCGGATGCACACGCTTGCCCAGCTGGACGGGGCTCGTGCCAAGGCACGCTGCATTTCCCCCCAGTCCACGACACCCGCTCCCAACGACGGGACGAACCACTTCCGAATGCGGCGCTCAAACAAGGGGACCAGCGGTAGGGAGAAGATCTCGCCTGAGGGCTGCATAAAACACTCGCTGCCAGTGGGGTTTGCGATCCTCAGAGCCAGCACGGAACGCCTCCACCGCCCTCCGCCCACCCACCCGAAATCGAACGTCCTCAGGAAACCCTCTGGCAACGCTTCTAAGATTATACATGATGGGACGGAACTTCCAGAAACCCAGGGCCTGAAGCGGGCTTGCCTAGAGGGCCATGCTGCAACGCTTAGGAGGAGCAGAAGGAGGAGAAGGAGGAGGAGGAGGAGGAGGAGGAGGAGTAGAAGGAGGAGGAGGAGGAGCAGGAGCAGGAGGAGGAGGAGGAGGAGGAGGAGGAGCAGGAAGAGAAGGGGAGGGGGTCACTGGCCGTGACCAAAAGCAACTTCAAAGGCCAGTGCCCAACGGGTTGTCCGACGGTTGTCCCGGTGTCTCAAATGGCCCCCCTACGAGTCGGTGGGCAAGCGGCACCGAGCCGACCTTGTCCAAGCCTCGCGTGTCGGAATATCCAAGTCTACGCACATCGCCACCGGGAGTAAATGGAGGAGGAGGAGGAGGAGGAGGAGGAAGACGACGACGACGACGACGACGACGACGACGGCGACGACGACGACAACGACAGTGTCGACGACGGGGGCGAACCATGACGACGACGACGACGACGACGACGACGACGACGACGACGACGAAGACGACGACTGAAGAGGACGATTGAAGAGGGCGGCGACGACAACGATTTCGAGTAGGATGAGCAATGGGGAGAAAGAGACGGCAGCCGCGGCTCATGCTGCAACCACTGCGCTCTCGACGTTGTCCTTGACAGCCGCGTCGAACTCGCCAGGCGCTGTCAGGAACCACTTGTCGCGAGCATCCACTGACAGCGCTGCTTTCTCGCACTCCTGCACCACCATTTCGTTGCCCTGCGGCACCATGCACAAGTGGTAATGCTTGGACATCCTGAGCTGGCCAGCGCCGTCCACCTCCCACTGCGAGGTTCCGTTTCCGTCCTTGAGGGCCTCTTCGCAATCCACCAGCTTTACTGGTCGGCCAGCCCCAGGCGAGTCGCCCGCCGTGGCCACGCAGACGCCGTCGTCGATCTGTTCCAGCTGGCCCTCCTCATTGATCTTGAAGATGGCCCTGTCGTCGTCGGCCTCTCTGGCCGTCATGCAGTTCTCCATGCCCACGCTGTCCTCACCCTGTGCCACGAGGCATTGCTCCCCCTGCGGTGAAGTGATGCCGCTGACGAGCATCACCGGCTCGCCCGGCGGCGAGACCAAGGCGGCCTCGCTGATGCCGAAATACTTCCATGCCCTTGGGCCCCTCATGGCCACCGAGACCGCCTTCACGTTGCGGGGAGCGTCGAACGTGATGGTCTGCTGGTAGGCCACGTCATCGCGCGTCGAGGGCTGCCAGCATGTGGCCTCCTCGAAGTTCAGCCCATCGGGACTGGTGAGGATCTTCACTTCGTCGGGGCTGTAGGCCCAGTCGACCTTGATCCCCTCGGCCTTGCGCCGCGAGCGTAGCACGCCGGTCCAGGTCACCACCTGCTCGTTGCTGTGGTTCCCCGAGCTGCACCAATACCCTGAACCAGCGCTGGTCGCGTGTTTTGCGGTGTAGCCGGGTGCGCCCTCGTACGTGCTCGAGGCCTCGGCGGATGGGAAGCCAACCATGGGTTGGGCAGCGAAGGAGGAGGCCAAGAAAGACCCCAGCGCCTCGCGCCCAGGACGGCTGGGCCGCGCGCGGCCGACGCCGAGAGGCACCCAGAGCTCTTCATGCTCCGCGCCCCTGCCGGAGCCGCGGCCCAAGCGGCTTGGTAGCCCCCCTGGAGCGCCGCCGCTGGAGCCAGCCAGGAAAGCTACCTGCCGCGCCCCTGTGCCCGCAGCGGGCCGGCACAGCGCGGCCCGCGAGCGCGAAAGGGCCGCAGCACCCTCGCAGGGCGCAGTGGTGCCGATGCCATGGTGGTCTGCCAGGCGGGCAGCACTCAGCGCGCTGGGCGGCCGCGAGAAGAAGCCAGAAGCGGCAGCAGTGCCGATCACATCCGCGACCATGGCAGGGGTCACATGGCGTGGCCAGCAGAACCGGTGCTCGCGGCGGCGATCTGAGGCTGCCGGCGGGTTCGTCTACCTCCTCCGCCCTCATCCTCCCTCAATGCACGTTAACCAGCTTCGCGTGGGCACGATGCATAACGCTGTTATCAAAATTAGGAGGAGCGAAAGGCATGAGTCATACAGTGTCCCTGGGTGCTTAGATAAACGGGGGGTCCGCGGTAAGGGTCATAAATTCCGCCACCGCGCTGTGTGCCAAGCTTTTGCGCATTCGTTACCTGATTAAGCTTCCCACAGAGCAGCATCGAGGCTACAAGTTGGTCACGGTGCTTGGAATCATGTTTGGGGCTTGGACCTTCCAAACGACAAGCGATGACAAAACAATGTGTACGGTGGCCCCGTCCGTGAACTCACCCACCCACCCACCCCAGCCGCCCCTCTTTGTTTTTGCCTTCACATCGCATTGCAAGCACTTCATAGCGACGCGAACGCCGCCACACGTGCTGAAGACAACACGGCCCAATTTCAAAAGGCTGTCCTAAGAACGTGTCCGAAATACCGCTGGAACAGCCCCTGGGCGTCGCACGCAGACGCCCAGGAAGGAGGAGGAGGAGAAGGAGAATAACAAGGGATAGTTGGCGGCGAGGAAGCCCCAAAAAGTTCTCACGCGCCTCGTCTGATTAAAAACCCTGGCGCAATCCAGAAGTACAAAAGCACTGCCAACAAGAGGCGGAAGAGGGAAGAAATGGCGGAAGCGGGACGAAAACGCTGGCAGGTATACGCTACCGCGCCCCAAGCTGTCCCTGTCTCCCCCCACCCCGCCCAACCACCCCAGCGTGGTGGCGAAGATACGCGGCAGCGCAGCTAAAAAATATCGTCGGGGACTCCAGCCACGTGTCCCCCGCCTCTTCGTAAACAACCTTCTTGGGCACACCGCACCGTAGAACATCACTGACAATGAAGATGAGTCTCGGGCGGGGCCCTTCCCCCAGGTCGGTATAACAGGAACGCTCGCTGGGTGAGACGTCCTCTCAAATCGGACCCTCTCGCATTCTTCAAGGCTTCCAGCATTTAAACGTTTCGACAACTATTTCCCCCCATCATACCTCTAACATGCTGCGTGCTCCGTGGATGGGGTGTTCACGAACTCAACATGCTTTGGGCTTTTGGCACCTCCGACTCGACCGCCCCGACCCGATCCGAGCGCACAGCGGTGCAGTTGGCGGCACCGCACGGCCAGGAGATCGGCAAGCCGGAAGTGGGTGTGCAGGCGGCGGTGGCCAACGCGGTCGCCTCGCCTGCGGCCGTCGGGAAGTCTTCGCGGGAGCGGCCCAGCGCAGAGGGGCACAGGGCGCAGCGCGCCCCCCGTCGAATTCCTCACCGGGCTCGTGGCGCCAGTGGCGACCGCGTGCGAGGTCGTGCCCACCCTGACCGTGCGGACAGACATGCCAAGGCAGTGGCTTTGCATTTTTCGTCGCAGAGGGCACCGCGGCCCAGGCGCAACTCGGGCAGCGCCGCCGGGCAGGTGCCGCGCAGCGAGACTCGGCGGGCACGAGGGAGCCTGCCGGCATGCCACTGAAGCGGCTTTGCGCTGACTTCCTGGCCTGGGCCCCGAGGTCGCCGAAGGGGATGCCAGGAAGAGAGAAGTGACCGCATCATGATCCGAGGGATGTGCGCGGACGATGAGGGGCCATGAACAACAAGAAGGGTAATAAGTCTAACAATAATACACATGAGACGAGTAAGAACAATATCATTAATATCTAATGGTAAGCATCATATTAGTTATACTATAACTAAGGAACAATAATACCTAAACTGCTACTCATAATACAGCCAATAAGCACTGTATCTTTAATTACAAAAAGCAATAATGGTAATGATAATATCATAATGAGAATGGTGAACATGCGGATGCTAATACAACTGACAATATTAATAATCATAATAATAATGGTGGTAATACCTGTCGAAATATGGATAGTAATTAACGAAGTAGTAATGACCATATTGATTATAATACGAGTACGAATGCTAAACATAAAACTAAGGTGGGCCACGAAACCGGAACCGACAATTATACGGGAAGCAGCCGAGGCGGGTGCAGCGACGCGGCAACCACGCAAAAACCCACGAGACCGAACCAACCGAGTGCAGCCAACTGCGTTGGAGCCGAACCAACGGAACAGCGGACGCCTGCCCAGGCCCCCTGAGACTCGATGCTCAATTCCATCCGCCTGCTGCGAGCGCCCGCCCGCCAGCGTGGTTCTCCGAGTCCACAGGGCGACCCCTCTGTGGCGCACACGCCCCAGCCTTCAGCGGCAGAGGGGGTGGGGCCTACACAGGGGCAGGCGCCACCAGAGGAGAGCAGAGCGGCGGAGGAGGACGCCCAGGCCCCAGCCCTGGTGCAGGGGGCAAGGCGGCGGCGCCTAGACTGGAGCACGCTGCTTCCTGGTGGGGAAGGCATCCCTGGGCAGGATCAGTCAGCGAATTGGGACATCGGATCGAATCGGAACGTGCGTCGGATCGGGCCGCGTCGGCACGGAACCGGAATCGAATCGGATCGGCCGCGCCTGGACGCAGAACAGCACCATGCGAGCATCGGGCCGCATCGAATCGCTGGAATCTCGGAATCGGATCGGATCAGGCCAGTCGAAATCCGCCGATCCAGCGTGCGAGCTTACAAAAGCTACAGCCTGAGCTTCAGCTCTGCGGGGGGGGGCCAAAGGGGCTTTGCGGGGGAAGAGGGGGAATGTGGGATCTGCCCTTTCCGGGGGGGTCTCTTTCGGGCCAACACTGGCAAAGAGGACCCCAATAGGCTCCCAAGACGGCCCCAGAGGGCCCCGAGTCGCCAAACGATCAGTCCAAAACGCCAAAGCTGGCCTCCATACCGCCCAAAGAGCTTCCAACACGCCCGAAGGAGCTTCCAAGAGAACTCACAAGAGGGCCCCAAAAGGCAAAAATCACACCAACCCTTGGGCGACAGATGGTCTAAGGAGTGTCTCTTTCCTCTTCCACAACCCCTTTTTCCCTTCGGGGAGGGGAACCCTCTCCCTCACCTCCCTGAAATGTTTTCGAAAGGGGGGCCGATGTGTCAGAGGGTCCTTTTTCGGCCCCTGGGGGGGAAATTTTTGACACGCCTCACGAGGATCGTGGCCCCGAGGGGGGGGTACATTTAATACCTACCCTCTCTTGACCGACCGCCTCCAAGATGGCCCCAAAAGGCGCTCCAGGGCTCCCAAGAGGCCCCCAGAGAAGGCTCCAGGAGCGCCCCAACAGGCCCCAACAGGGTTCCGAGATGCACTCGAGAGGCACCCAAGAGGCCCCCGAGCGGCCTCAGAGAGCCCAAAGTGACCTCCAAGATGGCTCAGATTGCCCAAATTGGCTCAAGATGGCTCCCAAGATGCTCCAAGCGGCCCCAAGACCGCCCCCAGACGGCTCGAGATGGCCACGGAGCCTCCCTCGCCTCCCTCGCTGTTTGACTATGCGTGTCTCTTCCTCTCTCCCCCTATCAACTCTCATGGGCATCGTTTCTGGATGAGTTGGTGGGGATACTTTTTCCGTCGCAGCCGCAAGCGAGGGCGCATGCGGCGTCAGAGGTCCACCCGGGCTACGGGCGAAGCCTAATTGCCCAGAGGACGCGCACACAGCTGCCGAGGCTGCCGCCGAGGGAAGCTGAGGGGCGCCAGGGGCTGAAGGCAGGCAGAGAAAGCTGCCATGAACGCCAGGCGGCCAGCGTGCGGGCATCCCAGAGGCGAGACCACCAGGAAAAGGACGAATTGAACCTTGTCGCACCAAGCGCCAGAGGTAGACGCGCCACCAAGCGTGGCAAAGCGCGGGGCTGCACGAGCAGTCCAACGTGCAAGGCTGCAGGCCAACAAAGACGAACAAGGCCAGGGTGAAAACAGCCACAGTCAACGGCCGAGGCCGCGTGGCACGCCACCCCCGCCCCAGCAGGGGCCAGCGTGCCCGGCATTGACAGCGCCGTGAAGCCTGATCCCCAAGTGCGGGGGGGGCAAAGCCAGGCGCAGTGTCGGGACCATCACCGATCGTCACGAGGCCTGCAGTCGAGGGGCTGGGACGAGCTGCGGCCAGGTGCGGGGGAGGCCAGGGCGAACACAGCAACAGCAAGCGGCAAGGCCGTGCGACGGCACGCTGCGCCTCGCCCCGACAAGGGCATCGTGCCAGGCATTGACAGCGCCAGGAGCCCGATCCCCAAGGGCGGGGGGCGGGCCAGGCGCTGCGCCGCGACCAAAACCGGTCGTGGGGGGCGGAGAGGCAGGGGCGCCTTGGATGCTGATGCGGCTAACGGCCGCGCGTCCCGATGCGAAGTCCCGAGTCTCCCACTTTGCGAGGCTCGTCTCCAAACGCGGGCGCGCCCTCTGCAGCTCTCACAATTGTCGCCGCGATGCTGTCTCCAGGCGGGGGCGCGCTTTCGGGGCATCTTCGGCCTCCACGAAGACGCTGCGCCTGGGGCGCTGAAGGAGTGAGGAGCTGGAGGAGCACCAGACTGCCTGTCTCCAGGAAAGGGAAGGGCCGGCCCTCTGCGGCTGACGCCCGCCTGTTCTGTCTGTAGTTCTCCATGGCGCCTGCTGCAGCTAACGGGCGCGCGGCAGGAAACAAAGTCCAGAATGTCCGTGGATTGGCGACTGCCCTCGAGCGGGGCGCCACCTTTGGATTCGCAACCGTCGTCAAGCGAAACGCCACCCTCACATTTGCGACAGTCTCAATCAAGAGGGTTCACACTTTGCCCGGGGAGCGCGCTCGCGACGGTGTCCGCCGCGCGCCAGGCGGCCGCGTCGGGCGCAGCGCGCGGCGGCAGCGCGGGCGCGAGGAACGCCGGTTGCGCCGGCGGCGCGGGAGGCGCGGGCCGCGGGCCAACGAGCACGGGCCGCGCCGACTCGCCCGCGCGAAGCTGCTTCGAGCCCCGTCCTCGTTAGCTCGAGCCGGTCCGCCCTCTTCGGAGCAGATCTCGACCCGCCCGTCGCCCACGTCCGAGAGCCCGTCAGCTAGTGCCCCTGGCCGCCCGATCAGCTCGAGCCGCCCGCCTGGCTGGTGACCAACGTGCGCAGGAGGCCTGTCAGCTCGCTCAGCTGGCTGTTGAGACCCGTGTTCTGCTGCTGGACCATCGTCTGGCGCAGCTCCTCCATCTGTTCCTGCGCGGACTGGTGCCCCACCACGATCGGCGCATCCTGCTCCACCTTCACCAGGAAGCCCGACTTGACCGCCGTCTTGGCCCCCGGAGGCGGCGCCCCCGGAGGCGGGGGCTTCGTCGGCACCGGCATCCCCTGGGGGAGGTGGCCCAGCAAGTCCACGGGCTCGGCTTTCCAGGCCACGGGCGGGAGGCTGGACTTGCGCGGCTCGGTCATCTCCTTCTTGAGCTCCTTGACGGCCCTCGCTGCAAGCTCCCTTTCCTCCTTCTTGACCTGGCAGGCCTCCTCGATCTCCTTCTTGGACCTGCGATGCGTGGAAAGCCGCTCCGTGCAGATCGCGCAGTGGATGAAGGTCCCGTACTGGTTCCCGCCGCGCTTCCGCGCCTCCATCGGGCGAATGCACTTGCCCTCCAGGTCCGTCTTCGGGTCGGGGTCGATCGGGGCGACGTTGGCCGCTCCCGGGGCCGAGGCCTTCAGCATGCGGGTCGAGGTCACGAGGTGCAGCGCCGCGAGCAGCTTGGACCCGACCCTCCTCCAGGCGGCGATCCCCGGCGCCAGCAAGAAGTTCCCCTCGTAGAACAACTCCAGCTCGACTGGGCCCATCGTCTCCTCCGACAGGTCGAGCCCTCTGAGACCCCCGTCGACCCGCGGATCGGCCGGCATGTCCCAGTTCGCCTCCATGTCGCTGTCGTCGGTCTCCTCGCTGATCATCGCCATTTTCGCCTTCGACTTGAGCGCCCCGACGGCCCTGGCTCCGTCCGCCGCCTGGCGCTTCGTGAGGCGGCCCTGCCGCGCCTTCTGAGAAGACATCGGCGCCCGCTGAAACTGATGGGACAGAGGAAGGCCCCGAAAGCGTGAACTTGCTTGAGCCCTGAAGAGCTACGGAGGCCTTCTCGGGCCGCAGACGCCCCCCCGCGAGTAGCCCCAAGACTGTCTCCTGCCCGGGAGGATCGAGCGGAGGACGATGAGGAGGAGGGGACTGGCTGCTGGCACTCTGGCGCGCGGGCCGGGCTGCGGTCCTCAACGACCGCGCTGAACTCGCCCCCGATGTCGAAGTCGGTGCGGCCGACCCAGTAGAAGGGCGTCGCCAGGTGCGCAGACTCCCGATCCATCCAGTCATTCACGAACTCCTGCTTCTGCTCCACGTCGTGCCGGCCCACGTAGATGCACGTCGTCTTCCTGCTGGGGCCGAGCTGGTTCACGTCCACGGGAATGCCTGCCACCTGCTTCGGCGTGAACATAGCTCTCCTGGGCCTGTTGCGGTGGCGCCTCAAGACTTGGCCATTCGTCATTCTCGGGATCTCCTGCCTCAACGAAGGTCGCAGTCGCCTTGATGAAAGACGGAAGCCTGTCAGCCATGCTCGGATCGATTTTGAACTCGCGAGGCGCGCAGCCCATCAAGTTAACTGCCCGATGTCCGGTCGGAAGCCTGATGAGATCCCGCTCGGTGCCGTCACCTAGCTTCAGCTTGTTGCCCGGCATGTCCACGACCGCTCTCAAGTAGTCCAGGAACTTAGCCGGCAGCAGCGGCGGGCACCGATGCGGAAGTACGAGAAACTCAATCACCCCGCAGCCGCCGAGAGACACGGGCACCAGGGCCTTGGCCAGCGGCAGGGCGCTGCCGCCTACCCCGCTGGCCTTCGGGGAGCCGCCCTCGTAGCACGCATGAACCACGAATCCTCGCTCATCGAACGCACGAATCAAGATGTCCAGGTCCTCCTTGCCGATGGGGGCCCGCCCCTCCGCAGCGCCCACCGGGCCGCGCGGGCCCAGCGAACGCATCGAGATCGACGTCAGGGCCTCGTCGAGGCGCGCGCCGCCCATGGTCGCCCAGCTGCTCACGCCATCCAAAGAATCGATCCAGCCGACTATGCACGAGCCGCCTGTCTCGTCGAAGCCGTCGACCGCGAAGGAGAACGAGGAGCTCGCACCATTGGGCCCCTGCTCCTTCTCGGCCCTATGTCGGTCAGACTTGGAACGGCGCGCTTTCTTGCAATCGTCTCGCCACCGCCCCTTCTCGCCGCAGTTCGCGCATCGCGACCTGCGCTTCAGGTCGCGCCTCGAGATCCTCCGAGAACCCGCCATCGGAGGCGGGGGGGGGGGCCCGCCTCGCTTCCTATCAAAGAAGTTCCGATCCACTCGACGAGCGTTCTTCATGTCCTTCGATTCCTGCCAGGTCCGTCGACGTCTTGGCTCGGCAACTTCTGCGAGCACCTGGTAGGCCTGGTCCTCATCCAAGTTCTGCTCGTCTATGGCCGCGAGGAGGGTCACGGTCTCCTCGTCCGAGAACCCGACCTCGAACAGATCGAACGACTCCTCGAGATCCTGCTGGCCCTCGTCGGGCCCCTGGCCCGGGGGCACCTCGGCATGCGTCCTGGAGGGGCCTGGCGCCAGCAGCGGCAGCGCCGTCTTCTCTCGAACATCCATCGCTAGAAGAGCTTTTCTCACAGACTTCAGTGACTCATCTTCTGCCATGAGCGTTCTCATATTCATCTTCATCTGCCCCTGCAGCATAGCTCCTTCCTCGTAATACCTGGCGAGCAGCTGATCAGGCAGAGCGAGGCCGAATCGCTGCGCCTCGCTGACCTGGCTGTCCTGGCGCACCACGTACTCGGTCAGCGACTCGCCTGTGCGGATCCTGAAGTCGAACAGGGCGCGATTCTGGGCCTCGCGCTCCTTGTCCCCTGGCTTTTCCCCTGACAGCAACTCAAGATGGGCCGCCAGCCCGTCCGGCCCATCGTCCTGATCTAGCTCGTGCCTCAAGGCCCTGAACTTCGCTTGAAGCTCGATCGGCAGCGATTCGAATACCTTCCCGGCCTGGCTGCGAGGTTCGCACCCCGTTCTCAGCTTCCAAGAATTCAAATTGTCGAGCTGCAGATTCTCCAGGCCGTGAAAGACTGGCGGTGCTGAGAAGTCCCCCGAGCGCTCCTCCCACTGTGGTCGATAGTCGTCCCACGATTGCCCTCTCAGTCGCTGCCAGCTTCCCCATCCGTCCCGCGATGACTTCGCGTCGTCGTCGTCACCGTCGGGCGTCCACATCCACTCGCCGCCGGAAGCCTTCCACCAGGGTGTCCACGAGCCCCACCAGCTCGCGGCGTCCTTCCAAGGGTCCTCGGACCCTTCGCCTTGCTTGGCTCCTGCTGCCGCCGCAGAAGGCTTGGCTCCCCCAGCCCCTGGAAGTCGACCGCTCCCGTCGTCGCTGTCCGCGCCATCGCTCCGCTTACCATTGTCGGCACCGTCATGAGACATGCGATCTGAGACGAGTCTTCCTGGGACCGAGAGAGCACCACTACCCTCCGTCAGGAGGCGTCATGAGACCTAAGCCCAAATGGGCTGCGGAACGGACACGACAGACACATAGTGAAAAGGGGGAGGGGAGGAAACAGAAGACAAGTCGTCCTCACCGTCGGCCCCCATGTTGATCGCAGTCGGGGACGACGATGCCCTGGAGTACGAGCCTGGCGGCTTCCGCTGCGCCGCGAGGTGCGCAGTCGAAATTGACGCAGTGCCTGCACGAAATCTGGCGCAGCAGGCGGCAGACTAGCCACTGGTGCTCGCCGGGGGCGGCCGCGGCCCGTCCAAGGTCCTGCGGGCGGCCACGCGCCATTGCGCGTCTCCAAGCCAGGGCGACGGCTGGGCACCATGACCAGACGCGCTCAGCGCTGGCCGGGGAGGGCGCCCCGTGCTGGTAGGTCGCACCCTCCAGGGTGCAAGGCGATGGGCTGGCCGATGGGATGAAAGGGTAGGGTCGGAGAGATGTCGTCATCGAAAGTGATTAGCGAAGGAGGGACATCTTCGTGTCTTCCAGGATTGCCAGGATTGCGACTAACGGTCGCACTTTCAGGATGTATTTCGGAGCGCCGCCCTGGGGTCCCACCTCCCTCTCGCCTAACGGCCGAACTTTCGTTTGGACCATCGCGCTGGGAGCCAGGGCCGCCAGACAGATCCTGTCCAAGCGTGATCGGCGGGCGTGGATCACGATCTTCAACCGGAGCTGGGGGAGAGGGCTGCCCGGGAGGGGTTTGGGTTGGGACTGGCTGATATCAGGGGGAGGGTCCGCCAGGGCCAGCGCTTGGACCCCCAGGTCCGACGCTGCAAGGCTTCCGATCCCCCCATCGCTGCCAGGACGATCGATCAGAGCCCCATCGATCTCTCCGCCCTCCATTCCCGCCTGAGGCGCGGGCCAGGCCAGGCTGGGCAGCGCCTCGCGGGGGGAAGCCGCTATGGCGGCGCGCGCGGCGGCGGACCGGCGCGGGCCTGGCCGCGCGGCGCTGCGTCGGGCGCCCCCTTGAGCACGGGAGACTGACCCGAGGGGGCCAGGCCCGTGAGACGGCTTGAGCCCAGAGGGGGGTGCGGAGGCTGATGGGGATACTTTTTTTGGTCGGCGGCTCCAAGGCAACGGACAGGGAGCGGAAGCGGCGTCCGGGTCACGGTACGGGGCCAATTGCAAGACAATTCGCCGCCAGCCGGAATCGGCAAACAGGCAATGCTGGTGGGGATGCGCGAAGCGTCGAGAATTGCCACATTCCCTTCGGAAGAAAAACATGCTCGGCATACTCGCCTGTTGGGCTTTCACAGCGTCGAAGACGGCCCAAGAGGCCCGCATGATCGTTCCAAGAGGACCAAGAGGTCCCCAAGAGAGCTCCAAGACGGTCCAAGAAGGCCTCCAAACGGCCCATGAAGCCCCAAAGACGACACAAGACGGCCCCAGGACGGGCCCAAGAGGGGGCCCAGACGGGGAACAAACATGTCATTTCGAGCCTTCGACGCCAAGACGCCCCCAGGAGGCTTCAAGATGCCTCCAAAAATTCCCCAAGAGGCCCCAAGAGGCCCCCAAGAAGCGCCCAAAAGGCCCCCAGTAGGCCGTGGTCCTCCTTGACCTCGTCCTCCTTCTTCATCAAACACTGCTTGCACGCCGAATGAAGCTCATCATCATCATCATCATCATCATCATCATCATCATCATCATCATCATCATCATCATCATCATCATCACCATCACCATCACCATCACCATCACCATCACCATCACCATCATCATCATCATCATCATCATCATCATCATCACCATGACCATCCTCATCATCATCATCATCATCACAGTACGACGCCACCTCAGTGGGCATGACGATCCTCTTTTTTTCTTTTCTAGAAACAGAATAGGATTTATCCCCCCCGGCGTTATCGGTCCCCCTTTCGGGTATGTAAATCACATACGATTCTGACCACATGCCCACCCTAAATCTGAAATCACAATGTCCCAGGCCAGCCAGTATCCCCCCCTGAGGTTCCCTTGTAAAAAACACTATGCGGTGACATTGTTTGTTATAACATAACACTGCTTCACGAATCCCTTGCGAAAAAATGAGACGGAGTGCACACGCTCGCGTCGATGCGCGCGCATGCCGAAATCCTTCAAAAACCCTAGGTGCGGGAAGGATTTCGCAATCGAGTTCCCAGAACATATATATATATATATATATATATATATAAATAAATAAAAAAACAGGGCTTCGCAACACTGCTTTGCTAAAAAAACTTACGCGCGAGCTCTTGCGAAATCTGAAGAAAACCATTGGTTTCTTTCAAGATTTTCACAACATGCTACCTAACGGGCGTCGCGCGCGCATGTCGAAATCTGTCGAACGCCCTTGCGCGTGTGCCGTCGCGAGAATCCTCTGCAAAAATTAAAACGAAGTGCAGACGCGCGCGTCGTCGCGCGCGTACGCCGAAATCCTTCAAAACCCATCGGTTTCGGAAGGATTTCAAAATCGCGTGTCCAAAAAAACCTACAAAAGCACAAGGCTTCACAACACGGATTTTCAACAAAAGCGTGCGAGCGCGCGCTCTTGCGGCGTCGTCGTCGTCGTCGCCGTCCTCCCTCCTCCCGAGTCGTCGTCGTCGCCTACGTCGTCCTGTGTCTTTCCTCGTGTTCGTCGCCTTCGTCCTCTTTGGCGTCGTAGTCATTTCCGTCGTCGTTGTCGCCGTGGTCGTCCTTCCTCCTCCTCCCTCGTCGTCGTCGTCGTCCGTCATCGGCGTCTCGTTGTCGTCCCTCCTATTTCGTCGCCGTCGTCGTCGTCGTTGTCGTCGTCGTCTCGTCGTCGTCTTCCCTTCTCCATCGTCGTTGTCGTCGTCGGCGTCGCCGTCCTTCCTCCTTCTTCCTCGTTCGCGTCGTCGCCGTCCTCCCTCCTCCCTCGTTGTTGTCGTCGTTGTCGCCGTCGTCGTCCTCCCTCCTCCCTCGTCGTCGTCTTCGTTGGCGACGACGTCGTCGTCTTCGTCGTCGTCGTTGGCGTCGGCGTCGTCGTCGTCGTCGACATCGGCGGCGTCGTCGTCTTCGGCGTCGTCGACGTCGGCGGCGTCGTCGGTGTCGTCGTTGTCGTCGTCGTCAACGTCGTAATCGTCGTCGTCGTTGTCATCGTCGTCGTCGTCGTCGGCGTCGTCGTCATCGTCGTCGTCGTCGGTGTCGTCGTCGTTGTCGTCGTTGTCGGCGTCGTCGAAGTCGTTGGAGGCGTCGTCGGTGTCATCGTAGTCGTTGTCGGCGGCGTCGTCGTCGTCGTTGTCGCTGTCGTCGTCGGCGTCGCTGTCGCTGCCCAGTGCAATTTGGTACCCACCGTCACGGTCTTAAGAGATGTTGCGGACCAAGTTGCGGGTGGGTGGGTGGGATGATTGCGCGATCAGTGGAGTGGACAACTCACTGCGAACAGAAATTCGTTCCTCCTCCTCAGACTCTCCCTCCTACTGTCCAAGCTCCTCCTCCCTCTCTTCCTCCTCCTGCTCCTACAACACCCCCCGCCTCTTCCTCCTCCGCTCCTCCGCCTGTCCTGCTCCCTCTCTTCCTCCTCCTGCTCCTGCTCCCTCTCTTCCTCCTCCTGCTCCTGCTCCCTCTCTTCCTCCTCCTGCTCCTTATAGTATCCTCTTCTACCGGGTGTCTAGAACTCCGACCACTTTATTCCGCGTCGCACCCCCCCCCTCCCCCCGCGTCCCCAGCGCCAGAGTGGGACCGACCCCCGCGCCGTGTCCCCAGCGCCAGAGTGGGACCCCCGCGCCGTGGCTCTCTGCCCCGAGCCCCCCCCGCGTCTCCAGCGCCCCAGCGGGAGCCCCGCCCACTGCCCCCTCTGCCACGAAGGCTTCATTCCGCGTCGCACACCCCCCTCCCCCCGCGTCCCCAGCGCCAGAGGGGGACCCCAGCGCCGTGGCTCTCTGCGCCAGAGTGGGACCCCCGCGCCGTGGCTCTCTGCCCCGAGCCTCCCCGCGTCCCCAGCGCCCCAGCGGGGGCCCCGCCCACTGCCCCATCCGCCACGAACGCTTGATTCCGCGTCGCAGCCCCCCCTCCCCCCGCGTCACCAGCGTCAGAGTGGGACCCCCGCGCCGTGGCTCTCTGCGCCAGAGTGGGACCCCCGCGCCGTGGCTCTCTGCCCCGAGCCTCCCCGCGTCCCCAGCGCCCCAGCGGGGGCCCCGCCCACTGCCCCCTCCGCCACGAACGCTTTATTCCGCGTCGCACACCCCCTCTCACCCCGCGCCCCCAGCGCCAGAGTGGTGTGATATGGAAAGATCGCGGATCTATCGTTTTGGAAACGCTCGCAGAGCGGATCGTAGCTCAATCGGCCAAGGGCCCTAAAACCATTAGAGCCAAAACGGGCGGCGGCAGAGAGACCCTGGACAGCTGAGCAGCAGCGGCAGGGGGCGAGTGAGAAGAGCAGCGAGTCTTCTGGAATCACACTCCTCCTGCACGGTGCTCAAAAGCAGCGGGCGGGCGCACGCGATGCGCCGTGAGCAGCCGGGCATATAAGCCTGGCGCTAACTTCGTTAGGCGGAGGCCAGGCGCGCTGGCAGAAGGCGAGCAAACGGCTCGACACGGCTTGCAATCGCAGGCAGCCCACGGGGCACTTAAGCGGATGCGCTACACGCGACCTGCAGGGTATTCGCAGCTCTCAGCGCCGCCGGCGCAATAATCAAAGACAAGGCATGGCTAGAGTCCGATCGCGAAGCGACAAAACTCAAAAGAGCCATCTGAATGGGTGTGATCGTCATCGCTTCAAAAAAACTGTGCACACTGAACTGAAGCTTCTGAAATGCGGAGTTACGTGTAAATCTTTCCACCAGGTGTGAAATCTGAAACAGCAATGCGGACGTGCGTAAGCAAGGTCGCGATGAAAAACCGCGACAGTCTGGGCAACAGCAGGGATCAGTCGCCCTTCTTGGGCTTCATCGGCTTGTCCGTCAGATCTGATCCTCGCCCGCACTCGGCCTGTGACCTTGCGCCATCGACCCATGAGGTCGCGCATCATGCCCGGCGGGAAGATCGTGAAATCCGGGTTGCTGTTGCGATAGCAGCGGGTCAACCAAGACGCGTGCTTCTTGCAGCTTTTGCAGGTGATGTATACGCTGTGCGAGTTGTGGCCGACCACGAAGTCGTGCCGGTTGCTGATGCAATCAAGCAGGTCGCTGGGCTCTACCGTAGGCGACGACCCGTGCCACTGGACTCCACTGGCGCTGATCGCACTCGATGAGCTCGTCACGGAAACGATGCTTGGCGATGTAGGTGCCGAACTGCCTGAGCTGCTTGAGGCCCTTGCTGACCTCGATCGTCCCAATCCCGGGGTCGATGTTGCCGTGCACGGTGATGGCGACGCACTGGAAGGTGGCGGTGTTGGCGGCATCGGCGGCTGCTGCAGTGCTGGAAATGCTGGAATTAACGGCTGCGATGGATGGTGTCCGAAAGACACGCCAGACGCCAATGTCGCTGAACTCGCACTGCTTGCGCCTCCAGGGGGCTGCATGATGACATCGCCGTCATAGTCACGGTCCTCAGGGATCGTCGGTATGTTGCGGCGCCGGCCCAGTAGGCGGCCGTCCCAGCCAGGGTGCTCGCCCATGGCCTTGGCCTCGGCGACGCTCTGCTCGGTGGCAATCGCGTGGTTCTGCCTCATGATCGTCCACAGCATCATGAAGATGCCGAACCCGATGGCCATGCCGTAGAACAGCGCGAACGTCAGCAGGCACAGGTAGTAGCTGAAGTCCGGCGTCGTCGGCGTAGGCGTTGGCTGTCCTTTGACCTTGCCGAGGCAGGTGAACAGCACCGAGGCGAGCATGGCGGCGCGTGGCTGCCGGGTCCCGTAGGTGTGCTTGCGGGCCCCGAAGAACGACAGCAGGACGCCGGCCTCCATGGCCTTCGTCAGGGCGTCCGCGACCATGGCCCAGGTCGGGATCCAACTGAGCTTGAGCGCACTGTTGGGATGCACGGCCTCCTTGATCATGGAGGCGACGATGCGAAACCGCTTGTCCGTAGACTGGCCCACATCGGGCTGGATGTGCGACACGGGGCCCTTGCTGTCGCTGTAGATCTCCCCCGGGCGCTTGTCGGCGAGCACGCCAATCTGCTTGAGCGCCGTCTTGGGGTTGTAGGCCTCGGTGAGCAGCTGTCGGAACCAAATGTTGGTCTCCGATCCTTCGAGGGTGGCGTAGCCCTCGGCGGCGAGGGTCGACTTCACCGACCTTTTGACCGTGCCGGAGTGCCAGGCGACTGGCAGACACAGGTCGTAGCGACCGGCGACGTCGCGCGGGCGGTGGGTGAGCCCCATCACCATGCCCCACTGGCTCTTGACGCCGTCCACGTTGGCGAACGCGGCGTCGCTGAAGCACGCGGTGATGGCCGTCTCCAGGTCGACGAGCTTGCGCTTGAGCACGATCGCGAAGTTCGCGGTGGAGTGCACGTAGGCAACCGTCTTGTTGAGCGTCTTCGCGTCGGCCACGGTGGCGACGTTGGTGCGGCGAGCTGCGAAGCTCACCGGGCAGGCTATGTCTACCCGGGTCTGCACCGCTAGCCACAATAGCTGCCCGAGCGTGTGGCGGTAGCTCGTCACCTCGGTGGCGGTGAGCCGGTCCTCGGCACCTCGGCCCTTGGTGGCCTTCAGGTCGACAAAGTCCACCTGCGCTGCAGCGGTGGCCTGGGTCACGCGGAACTCGTCGTCGAGCTTGGTGATGGTACGTCCGCAGTACTTGATGACCCCTTCGACCTGCTTGAGGTGCAACTTCTTCCCCAGCGAGGCGATGGTAGCCTTCCACTTCGTGGAGTTGCTGCGCTGGGCGATCAGGAAATCGCCCACGTGAGAGTGGACCACAGCGGCGAGCACACCGTCGTAGAAGTAGTAGAGGCCCTTCTCGAGCTTGCTCTCCAGGCCATGCTCGGCGAAGACCTTCTGCGCGTAGAGGTACCACTGCCTCCCGGCGTCGCGCGTCCCGTAGATCGCGCCTGTGGCCATGGCGATCTCGCCGGGCTGAGTCCCCGGCGGCGGGTTCTTGGCCGGCATGCGCAGGAGCAGCAGCCTCTCGATGTTACCCGACTGCAGGTAGGCCGTCATCGCGTCGTAGGACGAGAGATCCCAGCCCTTCTGGGCTGCGGCGGCGAGGCTCAGGTACAGCGCGTCCCTGGATCCCGTAGGTGCGTCCGTCCTGATCTGCGACTTGTCCTCCTGGCAGCCCTGCGCGACCAGGCGAGCCTTCATGACGTTCTGGCCCTTGCTGGTCAGCACCCAGCGCGTGCCCACAGGGCGAATGCCAGGGTTGCGCCGCAGGATCTGTTTCAGCTCCTTGGGCGGGAGCTTCTTGTAGGCGCCGAACTCCGTCCACTTGGACCACTCGGACTTCATGGCGGCGTCCATGTTATTCTTCTCGGTGGCGCTCAACGTGTCGTACTTGAGCTCCTTGGCGGTGGCGTTCCCCGTGAGCAGTGCTTCACGGAGTCGTGTACCAGCATAGAGATCGTCCGCGTGCTTCTGGAAGTAGTTGTCCAGGTAGAGGTCGACCTTGTTCGTGTCCCTCGGCCTCTTGAAGCACTGAGGCAGGTCGTTCAGTAGCTCCTTGCGCTTTGCGGCGCGCTCGCGGGGGTGAAGCTCTTGCTGGCGGTCACGCTGCAGTGCCACAGGTGCGTTCTCTTGTCGAACTTGGCGCTGCGTCTTGGCACCGCGCTGGTTCACGGTGTCCAGTGGGCGGCGAGCCATGGTCTCCTGGCGCGCCTGCTCCTCCGCAATCTGAGCCCACTCCCGAATCATGTCCGATCCGGAACTGTCGGACTGCTTGTCGTCCTCGTCGGCGTCGACTGGGCCCTGAGGTGCGGGTTCAAGACGTTGAAATTCTTCGGCGGCAGGAGCAGCGGCAGCTGCAGGGGCGGCAGCGCCGCCTGAGTCTGGCGCCGGCGGGTCGTCGGCCGCGGGTGGCGGCTGCGGCTCCGCTGGCGGCGGCAGCGGTGGCTGCTGCACGGCTCCTCCCGAGGGCGGTGGGGCCGATCCTCCACTGCCGCTGGCTCCTCCACTGGTAGTGAAATCACCGTCACCTTGACGGCGGGCCAGCCACTCATGGTACTGATGAACGCGCTGATTTGCCGCGGACATCTCAATGTTGCCGAAGTTGTGCTGCGCGATGGCTGGCTGCTGTGCTGGTGCTGGTAGCGCGGGTGGTGCTGGAGGCTGACCTTCACTGCGGGGGAGCTTCTGCGGCGCCGGTCCGGTCAGGTCGAAGAACATGTCCTCGTCTGCGTCTGGCGGCGTGGGCCCATCAGGTCCTCCTCCTCCGCCTGGGCCGGGCGGCGGAGGGCCGCCGCCTGCACCGCCGCCGCCTCCTCCAGAGTCCGGAGGAGGTGCGGGCCCTGAGGTCCCTGGCGGGGCGCCTGGCGGTGGGCCTGGCGGCTGGTTGCTGTTCAGCGCGTTCAGCACCTGGCCCCGCGGCGCGAGCTCCGTGGCCGTGGCGCGGCGTAGGTGTCCACGGTTGACCTTCACGGTAGTGGAGCGGTGGCTGACCCAGACGTTCGAGGTGCCCTCGAACCCGATGATGATGCCGGGCCCGTGCCACTGCAAAGCCCATTCGCGCTTGGGCTTGCCGTTGCCCCTCCAGTAGTGCACCTGGTCGCCTGTCTGGTAGACGTCGCTGGCGTGCTGAGCTCCATCTGCCCGGGACCGGGCCAGCAGCGCCCTGGAGAGGGACTGGTTGAACCTTAGCTGCTGCGTGGAGGTCTGCGCGGCCTTCATGATGGCGATCCTCTCCGAGAACGGCTTATCGGACACGATCGCTCGTGCAAGGACAGCCTTCCGGCGTTGTCCAGCAAGCAGTACGGAAGGCGAAGGCCTCGCCCGAGCACCCATTGCGACGGCGAGTAGCCCGTGGAGTTGACCTGGCTGTTCACAGCCCAGCACACGGAGGCGATCAGCCACTGGACCTTGTGAGCGACCGCGGCCCTGTCGAACCTGATGCTGAACTGGTCGATCAGCTTCCTCGCGTGCACCTTCCACAGACCTCCGCGTCGCTCCACGGTAGCATTATGCTGCGGCGTGGCCGCAGATGTCGTCATCAAGCGGCAGCCCATGTCCTCAAGCTCCTTGGAGAACTCGCGCTCGGACTCACCTCCTCCGTCAAAGATGACGCGCTGAGGAGCGCCGAAAGGCGTGATCCAAATCTGCAGCAGTCGAGCGAAAACAACTGGCGGGTGCCTTGATGCGGCTGTGCCGCACATCGTAAAACTTGAAGCCAGGTCGACCACATTCAGAAAAATCAGCTGGTTGCCCGCGTAGTCAGCCAGGGTGAAAAGGTCCACGCCGATGGAGTCGTTGAAGTCCCTGTCCAGTCTGATCCTTCCTGGCAGGTGAGGTAGTGGTCGCTGATGTGCTGCACATACCTCGCAGTAGAGGTTGAGGGCCATCTCGATGGACCTCTGCGATCCGCCTGTCACGCGGATAGCTCTCGCAAGCGAATCGTTGGACGGGTGCCCAGTGTGGACGTGGAGCTGCATGACTGCGGACCGAAGTGTCCGCTCCTCCGCGGCCGTGAGCGCTGGCTCCTGCGCGGCTGCAGCGGCTGGAACCGTCCTTCTGCTTGCCCTTCTCGTCGTCGATGTAGGGTGAGCTTCTCGAACAGGTCGTCGGTTCGGACGTCGCAGCTGCTCGGCGAGCACCTTCGCGAGCTTGTCCGTGTAGTTCTCGCTGCGCTTGGCGTCCTTACCTCGGGCTTCCGCGTGAGGATGTCCCCCGCTGCAGAAGCGCCTGAGCGAGTCGTCGAACCCGAAATGGTCGGTGATGATCCGCCACGGCTTCTTAATGTGGATCCCCTTCTTCGTCTTGAGGTCGAACGCGCAGCCATCGAAGTCCACGATGCGCGGAAGCTGCTCCTTCAGCTTCTTGGCGGTCGCGTTCTTGGTGGGGTCCCATCCGTCGCAGTACCTCGGCCACTCGAATGAGACGGCGAGCTGAGCACCGAACTCCTTGCGCAGCCGAGACATCGAGTGCAGGAACAGGCCGATCATCTGCTGCGACTTCGCCCGATACTTCTTGAGCTTGGGCAGCTTGCCCGGGTCGATCTTGACGACGAGTCGTTGTAGTGAAGTCCACGGCTGGCAGGGAAATGCCGCGTGAACTCGTACGCTCTTGCCTGAGGCAAGGTTCTTCCTGATCCGGCCCTCCAGCTTCTGGACCACGAACTGCTTGGGGAGGTCGAGACCTGGAAGGCCACGCCTGACAGCAACTCCTCCCTTCTTCCTCCAGGTCGCGCTGAGCTTGCTGTCCGGGTTGCAGCACCACTCGTGGAGCACGGTGATGGTTGGTGTGGACGTCGGGCTGGATCGGGTCGTGGACTTGGCCAGGTCGGATGTTAGAGCCTGGCCGATCCTGCGCGGCTGGATGCCGCTCTTGCTGGTGACGAAGGCTGACCGTTTGCCATCGATCAGCTGCGGCTTCGTCCCCTTCTTGAGCGTCCTCACGCGTAACTGCTCCTCCTCCACGATGTTGACCTCGGGTCCGTGGCAGTCGCTGGTGATGACGTCCTGGTCGTAACTCAGGGTCACGGGCGTGCCGAAGACGCAGTCCGAGCAGAAACCCCGATGACTGCAGGCCTCGAAGGTCGTCTCGCCGCAGGCGATGCAGTCCTGAAGGGGCTCGGTAGCGCACGTCGTGGGGTAGGTAGCCTACGGCAGCATGGTAAGCGTGAGGCTAGGAGCTGGTGCTGCGGTAGAACAGCAAACCAAGGCTGAGGCGACGGCCGAAAGCAGCCGTGATCCCCTCGGTCGTCGAGGCTGGAGCCGCCTCGGGACGTTCAGCTCCTTCTTCGGAACGAGGTTATTGATGGTGTCGATCCGCGCGCTGGGACGGGTAGTGCTGTTGACCGTCGGCGGGTCGCCCGTCCTCGTCTTCCTCTCGCGGCGATCGATCGACTTTTCGACCTCGATGTACATGGTCTTGTCCAGCTGTCGTTTCACACCGGGCTTGCGCTCCCTACCGGCATCCCAGATGGCGCGCCAGTCCTCTGGCTGCAGCTTGATCGCGGGGTGGCCCGCGGCGCTCGTGGTGAGCTTCTGGGTGGCGTTTCCGATGCGGATCTAGCCCTTCCAGAGCGAGATGTCGATCTTGGAAGGCTGGATGAAGTCCCGGCCTATGAGCAGGCCGAGCGCGGGGCTGTCCACGACGCTGAACACGATGCGGCCGGCCTGGCCGCACAGCACAAGCGGCGCGGTGACGCGCAGCTTGCTGGGTTGGGTGCCTCCATTGCCGAACCTTTAGACCTCGCCCTCTGGCTCCTCGAGAATCTGGTCGGCGAGGCCCATCCTCGTGAGGATGCCCTTGTAGTTGTCGTACCACTTCTTGCCCGAGACGCAGAAAAGGCAGGCGGTGTCGACCACGCCGATGCCTTCGTCCTGGGGCTTATCGCTCCCGATCGCGACGTTCACGTTCGGCAGGTGGTGAATGAGCCGCTCCGAGACACAAGCCTCCGGGGGCGGCGTCACGGGGCCCTGCGGGTGCAGGGCGATCTCCTCGTCCGCGAACTGGACCACCTGGTCGTCGCGCACGGTGATGTGCGCCTGGCGCTGCGGACGACCTCCGCGGCCTCCGCGTCCACCGCCCTTGGGCTCACCGTCCTTGGGCGCGAACTTGCGCGCGCCCGGCGTGGGGCATTGGCTGTCCCCCGTCCAGTGCCCGGCCTCGCCGCAGTCCCAGCACGTCGAATTCTTCTTGCGCTGGTCGACCCGGCTCTGCAGCTTGGTCCGTCGGCGGGTCGGCGCGGACCTGTTCGACTTGCCGCGGCCCTTCAGGGCCTCCCGAGCCGATCTAATGGCGGCCATGGCCTCGGGAATGGCGGCAAGCTCCGCCGCGGCAGCTTCGACCTTGGCGGAGTCGTCGCCGTCGAACAGCTCGGAGATGTCCACGTTGGATGACTCGAGCTCGGCGCTGAAGGCTTCGAGCTCCTGGCGGACGATGTCCTGTACGTCGGCCTCGTCCTCGTCATCCTCCTCTTGATCTTCGTCGTTCTCGTCGTTTGGCTCGTCGACGACGTTAGTAGAGCGCCCTCCACGGCTGGAGGATGCGTTGCGCCAGCCGCCTTGTGGGCGCGACTGGTTGTTCCACGGTCTCGGCGGCAGGGCGCGGCGCTCCGACGTGTGGATGTCCGGGAACATCCTGACCAGCAGTCCGCGGATGCGCTGGTAGCCGTAGTGCTCGTCGGGCAGGTTGCCCACAACGCGCTCACGGCGTTCCGCTGCGAGCCCGGCCTTCCGCAGCAGGAACCTTCCTGCAACGTCGCCCAGCGCGTTGAGGTCCACCTCGTTCTCGCGTAGCTGCTGTAGTCCAGTCTCGAAACGGATGAGCCAATCCGTCATGCGTTCACCTCTGCGTCGGTGATGCTGCGTCGACTCGAAAAACTTCTCAAGCGTCTCGCCCTTCTGCACTGGCTTCTGCTGACCTAAGCTGGCCTCCAAGTGCTGCAAGACGTTCTCGATGCCGACCTGATTCCTGTTGCGCTGCTTATCGTCGGCGTCCTCGATGTCCGCTGCGGCTGCCGGGTGCAGCTGTGCCTCCGTCACGCTGAGCGCTGCACTCCGTGCCGCCCCGCTGAGCCTTAACGAACTTCGACGCGAGACCGTGGGCCACGGCGAGGTTCTCGCTGAGCTTCCAAAGTTTGACCTCCTGCTTGTAATCTCTCCATTTGGCTGGGTCGCCATTCCAAGTAGGGATGACGTTGTTGGCATAGTTGAAGTTATCCCCCATCTTGTCGAAGATGAAGTAGGCCGCGTCGCTGACACTCGTAGGAGAAGTAGGCCGCGTCGCTGACACAGGCGTAGGAGAAGTAGCTGTCGTCGTTGCTGAGGGTCGGAAAAGAAATGGAGTAGCTGGCGTCGCTGACGCTGGCGTTCTTGAAGGAGTAGGAGTCGAAGGCGTAGTCGCTGGCGTCGCTGACGCTGGCGTTCTTGAAGGAGTAGGAGTCGAAGGCGTAGTCGCTGGCGTCGCTGACGCTGGCGTTCTTGAAGGAGTAGGAGTCGAAGGCGTAGTCGCTGGCGTCGCTGACGCTGGCGTTGGAGTTGGCAGGGATGTAGGCGTAGTAGGCGTTGGTGCTGGCGTCGCTGACGCTGGCGTTGGTGCTGGCGTCGCTGACGCTGGCGGAGTAGAGCGCTATGCTCAAGCCTATGAGGGCTCGCAGGACGCCGCTGGGCGTCGATTCCGTGATGGTGCACGACGGCGTCGTCGTGGCTAACAATATGGAGGCGCGCAGCGCCGGCAGCTGAGGCCCGCTCCAAGCTACCACTGTGATATGGAAAGATCGCGGATCTATCGTTTTGGAAACGCTCGCAGAGCGGATCGTAGCTCAATCGGCCAAGGGCCCTAAAATCATTAGAGCCAAAACGGGCGGCGGCAGAGAGACACTGGACAGCTGAGCAGCAGCAGCAGGGGGCGAGTGAGAAGAGCAGCGGGTCTTCTGGAATCACAAGTGGGACCCCCGCGCCGTGGCTCTCTGCCCCGAGCCTCCCCGCGTCCCCAGCGCCCCAACGGGGGCACCGCCCACTGCCCCCTCCGCCACGAACGCTTTATTCCGCGTCGCACCCTCCCCTCTCCCCGCGTCCCCAGTGCCAGAGTGGGACACCCGCGCCGTGGCTCTCTGCCCCGAGCCTCCCCGCGTCCCCAGCGCCCCAGCGGGGGCACCGCCCACTGCCCCCTCCGCCACGAACGCTTTATTCCGCGTCGCACACCCCCTCACCCCGCGTCCTCAGCGCCAGAGAGGGACACCCGCGCCGTGGCTCTCTGCCCCGAGCCCCCCCGCGTCCCCAGCGCCCCAGCGGGGGCCCCGCCCATTGCCCCCTGCCACGAACGCTTTATTCCGCGTCGCACACCCCCCCCCTCCCCCCGCGCGTCCCCAGCGCCAGAGTGGGACCCCCGCGCCGCGGCTCTCTGCCCCGAGCCTCCCCGCAACCCCAACGCCCCAGCGGAGGGGCCCGCCCGCTGCCCCCTCCGCCACGAACGCTTCGTTCCGTGTCGCACCCCCCCCCCCTCCCCCCGCGTCCCCAGCGCCAGAGGGGAACCCCGGCGCCGTGGCTCTCTGCGCCGAGCCTCTCCGCGCCCCCAACGCCCCAACGGGGGCGCCGCCCACTGCCCCCTCCGCCACGAACGCTTTATTCCGCGTCGCACACCCCCCTCCCCCCGCGTCCCCAGCGCCAGAGTGGGACCCCGCGCCGTGGCTCTCTGCCCCGAGCCCCCCCGCGTCCCCAGCGCCCCAGCGGGGGCGCCGCCCACTGCCCCCTCCGCCACGAACGCTTTATTCCGCGTCGCACACCCCCCCTCCCCCAGCGTCCCCAGCGCCAGAGTGGGACCCCAGCGCCGTGGCTCTCTGCCCCGAGCGCCCCCGCGCCCCCAGCGCCCCAGCGGGGCACCGCCCACTGCCCCCTCCGCCGCGAACGCTTTTACTCCGCGTCGCGACGCACACTACCCCCCCCCCCCCCCCCCACCTCCCTCCAGGTGGTTTGGCAGGCGGGCCAGGGGCGGCCCGTTCACCCGACCCCCCAGCCCCCCGCCCCCGCCGAGGGCGCGCGAGGTGCCATAACGGGCGGCGCTCGCCGCAGCCGCCCCCCGTCTCCCGCCTGGCACAGGCGCTTGCGGCGGCGAAGGGCCAGCGCCCGATTGCTGCTGCGCGCTGAGGCCGCGCGGACTCTCCTGGAAGGACATCACGGAGACTTCTTGCCCAAGGGGCAGGTGATGCCAGGAGACAATGACAACAAAGTCTGGGCATGCAAGGCCACCGGACAATGTGGATTCAAGAATAACTACCCATCTCGTCAGGAGTGTTGGGCATGCGGTAGGGATCGCGATGGCCGTCCCGCAGAGAAGACGAAGGACCTCGAGAGCACGCCGCGCCCGCGGCGCCGCAGCCGTCGCCCTTCTCGCACGCGTGATGAGCCTCCTCATGCTGGCACTGGTGGCAGCGGCGCCGCGTCCACGGTGGACTCAGCCGAGGGGGCCCACAATGAGGTCACCAAATGCCGCAAGGCATTGCACCAGATGCGCCGCCTCTACCAGAACGACGAGCACCCCATGGTGGCCGTGGCCAGAGCCGAGTTGGCAAAGGCAGAGGCCACCGCACGGGCGAGCATGGCACCCGACGACCTCTTGCGCAGCGCCAAGGATCGTCTGGCCTCCAAGGAGGCGGAGCACGCGAGTCAGACCAAGCGTGTGGCGGAGTTGCAACAGCAACTGGACGAGGGGCAGAAGCGGCTCACGGGTCTCGCGGCGGAGCTCTCCACCTTGCAGGCCGAGGTGGCCCAGGCGCAGGCAGCGGTCGCCGCTGCAACAGCAGAGGCCACTACCCGTATCTCAGGCCAAGCGTCTGCCGCAGCCGCTGCCGACGCCACCCAGGCCCTCGCTCACTTTCAGGGTCTGTTTGCGCAGGCCCAGCGGGCGGTCTCGGAGGGTGCCAGCCGTGACTCGGTGGGGGCTCAACTCCTGGCTTCCCTGGAGCGCCAGCTGGCCGCGCCGTCGGCTGCCCCTGCTGCCGCGCAGACGCCCGCTGCCGCTGCGCCTTCGGTCCCGATGGTCGGCATCCAGCAGGTTGGCGGGACATTTCGTACCTCAGCAGACGGCGCTGCATCCGAGGCCTGGGGGTACTCGTAGACGACGTGGGCTTCGGGGCCCCCGCGGACGCACAATCGGGCTGGTCACCTTCAATGGCAGCTGTTGGGCTTCGTGTCAAGCGTTTTTGACTGGCGGTGCGGGGGGCGCTAAGATGGTGGTTGCGCAGGAGCTCAGGATTGATGGAGAACTTCTGGACAAGGCTCGGTGCTGGGCCTGTACGAGAGGCTGGTCGCCTTACATCACTGCCTGTCGTCGTCTCCCCTCAAGGAAACCGAGCGCTGGAGTGGCCATCTTTGTGCTGGTGATGGAACTCGCAAGGCCGAAAAGTGAAGCTCATCCGAACGCGCCTGTCCGTCGGAGATGCCGCGGGGGCTCATCTCCGAAGCCTCCCCTGCGGCATCCCCGACGAACACACGCGCCATGAGGAGCTTGATTGGTTGACCTTGCGAAGTCACCATCCATCTCCACATCATCACCATCACCACACTCATCGCGATCATTACCATCATTGTCATCATGACCATCGCCGTCGTCCTCGTCATCATTCATGTCATCGCATCACAACTGAACTCCGAGTCGTCACCATCACCATCGCCATCACCATCAATCATCATCACCACCGTCATCGACATCATCGTAGAGGCAAGTACGGAACATGACCATAATCATTGTCATCGTCGCCATCGTCATCATCACCATCATCATCATCGTCAGCATCATCGCCGTCAGCATCATCATCAACATCATCATCATTTATTTCGTTCCTCAGCCCCTCCGTCACATGGAGAAGATGGTGGGTTGGGGAAACCCGCGAAGATGAGGATGATAAAAATGATGAGGGTGATGATGATAAAGATGACGAGTGATAATGATGATACGATGGTGGATATGGCGACGATGAGAATTGAGCTTCGGAGATGGTTCGAAAACCACATCTCTGAAAATAGTGAGCTTCACTTCGGGGAGCTCTAGTTCCAACCACAGATGACGACGAGGCGACGACGACGGCGAGCCCCCCAAGTAGCGGCTCGGTCCTCGCCTTTCCTGCGCAGCGGGCTCGGTCACGAGCAAAGGTACTGGGTGCACGCCATAACGCAGGCGTGCGGACGGAACCTATCCCCCCGCATCTGCGGGGTCGGGCGAACGACGAGGGCCACCCGACAACCCGACGACTGCAGGGCAAGAGGAACTAAAGCGAGGGGGCGGGGCGGCGGGGCAGCCCGAGTCGTCGTCGTAGTCGTCGTCGTCGTCGTCGTCGTCGTCGTCGTCGTCGTCGTCGTCGTCGCCGTCTCCTCCCGAGGGAATTGGGGGGGGGGGGGCAGAAATTCCCTCACCGTCGTCGCCGCCGCCGCCGCCGTCGTCGTCGTCGCCGCGGTCGTTCGGGGCAAGGGCCACCCCGCGCCCCGATCTACTGCCACTAGCGGCGCATTGGCGCATGCAGCGCATGCGGACCCCAGGCCAGCGAAGCAGGGCGGGTGTGCCTCCCGCACCTCCCTCCCCGCTCAGCTAGCGCATCCCGAAAACTAACGAGGGAAGAGCGGGCCCAGTCGTCGTCGTCGTCGCCGTCGTCGGCGTCGTCGCCGCCGCCGCCGCCGCCGTCGTCGTCGTCGTCGTCGTCGTCGTCGTCGATCGGGCCCGCCGCTTCCCCCCCTCAAAAAAAAAAAACACTCTAGCTCGCCTGCGTGGCCTCCGAGCGGCCAATGGATGAGAAACGGATATACCCCCCCTCGCCCCCCTCATCATCATCCCCCTCGTCCCCCCCCCATCAGCATCCTTGTCATCCTCAGCACCCTGATCGCAAAATTATCATCATCATCATCACCATCATCATCATTATCGTCGTCGGCATCACCGTCATCATCATCATCATCATCATCATCATCACCATCATCATCATCATCATCATCATCCCCCCTCCTTCCTCCCTCTGCCTCTTTCCTCCCCCTCATCCCTCTCGCCCCTTTTCATCGCTCCTCCTCCGCCTCCGCCCCGCCCTCCTCCATCACCGTCCCCCCTCTTATCCTCCTCCTCCCCATCCTCCTCCTCCTCCTCCCCCCTCATCCTCCTCATCCTCCTCATCCTCCTCATCCGCCTCGCTATCCTCGCCCCCATCCTCCTCTCCTCCTCCTCCTCCTCCTCCTCCTCCTCCTCCTCCTCCGCATGCCAATTTCTAGTCCTGGCCAACTAGGTCAGCAGGTGGCTGTACTTGACGTCCTGCACCTTCTCCCCAGAGGACAGGACGACGTGCTCGCTGCTCTTCAGCAGCGCCTTGCCCGAGCGAGCAGCCGCAGCGGCCTTGGCCGCCTTCGCCGCAGCCTCGCGGGCACGGGGGGGGGGGGCGCCGCCGATGGAGGGCCGCCGAGGCAGCCGCTGAGGCGGCCGACGAAGGCGAGGGGGCGACGGGGAGGATGAGGGGGAAGGAGGGGGAGAAAGGAAGGGAAAGGATGAGGGAGGTGCGAGTCGCGGCAAGACTCCGACGACGGTGGCGGCGACGGCGACGACGACACTGCCACTGACAGAATGTCCGAACTAGGCCGTCGTCGGTCGGTCGGTCGGTCGGGCGGTCGCCGTCGTCGTCGTTGCCGTCGCCGTCAGTCGTCGCCACAGCCTGAAACTCCTTCGACTCGTCCTTAGTGATGGCGCCGTCCAGCGCGGGCCTCGTCAGGTCCACGACGTCCCCGACCTCGCCCTCCGCGAAATCAGGGTTGCACACGAGCCTGTTGAGCGTCACCTGGGGGCCGCGCTCCCCCGCGTCCGAGACTGGCCCCCGCCCGTCTCGGCCACATCCTCACGTTCCCCTCCCCCTATCCTCCTCACCTCCTCTTCCCCCCTACCCCTCACCCTCACCTCCTCCTCACCTCCTCCTCCCAATCACCTCCTCCTCATCTTTTGCCATCCCTCCCCCTCCCCCTCACACCTCCCCCCCTTGCCTCACTCCGTGCCCTCGCACCTATCCCCCGTATCCTCATCATCCTCCAGCGCCCCTCCCCCAAGGTGGCTGCCTTGAACTCCGTGGTCGTCGTGTGGCCCACGCCGTCCAAGTGGCGGTACAAGTAGCAGACCTGCTCCTTGACCACCTGGGCCGAAGGGAGGATGGATATGATTACATCCCCCTCCCCTCCCCTCCCTCTTCCTGACCCTCCCCTCCCTCATCCCCTCCCCGTGAGGTGGTTCAAGATTGAATTCCAGCTGACCGTCATCGTCGGCTTGCCATCCTTCTTGACCTCGGGGACCAGCCAAGCGGGCACCAACGGCGCCGTGCCGCCGATCACCGCGTGCGCGCCTGCCTCGATGTAGTAGGTGACCCCGAAAGCCTCGCAGAGGTAGAGCGCGCCCTTCGAGGGAACGACAGTCACCTTCCCGATGAACGTGAGCTTGATATCGGCCTTGCGCACTGGCGCGCGCAGGATGTACCTCTCCTTCTCGGTGGAGTCGTCCCGCTCCAAGATCACGTCGCCGTGGCCCCTATCTGGCTTGACAATTGCCAGCCCCGTTCTGTTCTGCGTCGTGGTGAACAGCCACGCTTCGATGGCCTTCATGAACAGGTACTCGACCGCCGAGGCGTTGCCCGTCGACCCCGACATCTGGGACAGCAGCGTCTTCGGTTGCGCGGTTGTCGGCGGCAGCAGCGGCACCAGCGCCGCCTGCTCCTCGGCGGCCTCGGACGCCGCCGCCTCCTGCTCGTCCTGCTCCAGGTCACCGCCCCCCTCGCCATCATGGTCGCTGCCGTGAAGCTCGGCGTCGGCGACCGCAGCGTCGGGGACTTCAGGCTTGCCCTTCAGCAAGGCATCGTGCCACCACTTCACCCACGCCTCACCGTCCAAGAGCCGCATCTCCGCGCCGACGATCTTATCCTGACCCATGCTCCTCATCTGCACCAAGGCCCCCGAGTAGTCATTGGTAGTCACCCTGCCCTCGCCCCCGAACAACGCCAACATGCAACCGAGGGTGATATCGTACCGATTGCACTTCTGCTGGTTGAAAACTGCGGTGCTCTCGAAGACGCCGTGGGATGCAGCTGAGACGTCGATATTCTTGTCGTGCACCTTCTTGGACGCCCTCGCTGCTACCATCACGTCTTCGGCCCCTCCGAGGAAGGCCATCAGCTTAATCGGGTACAGCGCGAACATCGCTGGCTGCAGGATGCGTGTGATCTTCGGCACGGCGCTCACGTCCTCTGGGGTATCTGCCATGACGCTCTCGACATCGGGGGAGATCATGTTCATGATGTTCAGGTACTCGGCGCGGAGCTTGAGAGGCGTGTTCGACTTGCACGCCTTGTCCTTGGCATTGTACACCTGGCGCACGCGGCGCACACGCGCTGCCCGAAGTCCACTGACCCACGCCGATTTTACCCGTCGGCCCGCGGGCCGAACCGAGGGGCAACGTCGACGCGGGCACTGGACTTAAGCCGGGCTGCGTTTGCGCGCCCCGAGCCTCGAGCAAGAAGTCGACGTCGTCGGCGAACGCCGCAATCCTCGTCAGGGCACGCTGCACGTGCGGGGATGGCAGCCCAGCTGCCTTGAGCCTGCCCTTGCCGTCGCTCGCGGTCTCCGTCAGCGGCCTCAAGTCCCCGTCGTCTAGCTTCGTCGCGAGGGCCGCCGTGACATCAGCCTCGCCATCCGCCTGGCTGCCGCTGGAGGTGTTGAACTTCTCGGCCAGAACCCGCTTGTGAGCACGAATGAGGAGCACCTTAATATGGGACCGCACCTTCGACCACTGCTTGAACACCTTGCCCTCAACCTCCACGTCGCCCCACCAGGTGAAGTCAAGTCCGATCCGCACGGCGGTCCCGACGTCCTGCCGCTTCCTCTGCTCCACGTCAATGAACTGGAGGATCGAGATCAGCGCGCAGCAGAAGTCGTGCAGAAAGCGTTTCTCCTTCTCGATGCCCTTCTCGTCGACGTACTGCACGTCCAGCTCCTCGTCGGGTACCGCCTGGACCGCCGCCCCCTTGGCGGCCTTCTTCGGCGGCTGGCCGTCTGCCCCGCGCTCGGCTGCGGCCTTTGCCTTGGCCTTGGCAGCCTTCGTCGCCTTCGCCTTCGCCTTGGCGGCGGCCTTGCCCTTGTCGTAGAGGACGGACCCGCCAATCGGCAGCTTGAGCAGCGCAATCACCGACAAAGCCTTCAGGTTGTTCTCCGAATCGAAGAGGGTCCTGGAGGAGTAGGAGCTGCCCTCGTCGCAGCTCGGGTCGAGCGGGACGACGAACTTCAGGAGCTCGACGAGGACGATATTGAGCACCCAATCGTCGCAGGAGTCGCGGAAGCTCTCGACCAGCAACAGGCACTCGTAGAGCAGCCTGATCATGCGCGAAGGCTCCAAGCCCTTGTGCAGGAACTCGCACGCGGACTCCATGAACGCCTTCCATTCAGGGTATACGCCCAATGACACCATCTTGTTTTTGAACCCCTTTGCGTTCCTGTACTCGTCGTAGTTCTCGTACTGCTTGTGCTTGTCGGCCACATACTTCATCATCAGCGCCTCGTACCGAAGAGGCCCCTTCGTCGGGCAGCCACTGACGGTAATGTTGTTCTCGTTGCAGTGGTTCCGCCAGCCAGCAACCACATGATCGACGCCATCGATCAGCTCGAGGAAGGATGTGATCGCCCCGCCGTGGAACCTGTTGTGAGCGTTCATGATCCAGATCTGCACGTCCGTAGGCGTGTCGGCCCGCAGGACGATGCAATTCTGGTACCCTGACTCGGCCGCGGCCACCACGAACTCATTGGCGGGGTCGACCTCCACGGCAATGTAATACCCCTCCATGAGGGTCCCGCCCGCTAGCATCTGGAACTCGAGCGCGCCGTCCTTGGTCCTGCCCATCACTGCAATGGGGCTGCCCCTGCAATTCATTTGCAACCCATGCTCGAGGATACTCTTGCTGTACTCCTTAGCAACGGTGGCTTGCTGGCGCGGGTTGTGCTTGCTGCGAACAAGGGCCCTGTCGAACTGGTCCTTGTTAACGATCTTCACTCCATCCTCGCTCTTGATCAGCGCCGCGCCCTCGAAGCCGCCCTTCTTCTTGAAGAAAGGCAAGGCCGCGCCTGCGAGGAGGGGGCTGGTGGCGACGAAAAGGAGAAGGAGGAAGCGGGGGCGATGTCCCGCCTGAGGACGACGCGTACAGCGTCATCACCTTCTGCCAGCGCCGAGAACCTTCCACATCGAAGCGGTCCTCGATTGTCTTGCCGCCAGTGAGCTCCTGGTAGTAGGAGGGGTCAGCAGCGCCGCTGGCAGCCAGCTCCGCATACTCGAATGCCCTGACCTTCTCGAGCGCCACTTCGCCGTTGACCATCTCCTGCCACAGGGAGGGCTTCGCCGCAGCCGCGGCGCCATCCGCGGCACCCGCAGCGCCGCCCTGGGCATGGATGCAGACAGCCCGCCCCCTTTCCCACCCCCCCCCTCCTCCTCCCCCCCTCTCTTCTGCCTCATCACCATCCCCAGTGTTTTATGATGGGTTCCTTCCTGTCTTGTGGCCGCGGTGGGATCTCCTGGGGCCCTCACATGGGCCATTGTTGGCCTCCTGGCGAAGCGCAATACTGGGGCCACCTCGCAGCCATCATGGGCCCTCGTGGGGCCCTGCCCCTCGGGATCCTATGGGGGTTTTGTTGCGTTGCCACAGAGCCCCCTCATACGCCCCGTTTGTTGGCTAAGTGCCTAGGAGCTCAGGGCAAGAAAGAGGCGCCCGTTTACCATGCGACCCCGCAGGATGTGGGCCCATGTGGGCAGCGACTTGTTAACTGAAGGCCGCATTGACACTCCTCCTCCTCCACTCCATCCTCATCCGCCTCCTCCATCATCACCTTCCTCCCCCCATCCTTCCCTCCTTCCTGTGCGTCGTCATCTCAGCCCCTCCCTAGTGTAGGGATTGTGAAACCCCAGCGGGTCCTGCGCCAGCTCACGGGTCCGCCGCCCGTATACCCCGAAGGCGCTGCGCTTCTTCTGGGGTCGGGCGCCGCAGCGCCCAGGCAGAGTTGTAGAGTTGTAAGCGTTGCTGTATGCGTCGTACGCCTCGGCGGCGGCGGATGGCCCCCTGGCAACCGCGGCTGCGGCTTTGGCGTCGATGTGTTTCTCCCAGCGCTGGCGCAGGGCGGCGACCCTGGGACCCTGCGCCACGCCGCATGCGCTGCAGCATCGCCTTCCTCTGCGCCCTCGCCTGGGTCCGCAACCGCTGCGGGCCCAGGCTCGGCACCCAGCAATTTCGGGGATGGCTCGGGCTCGGCCGCGACGACGCCGACGACGGCGGCGTCGCCGTCGCCGTCGTTGCCTGCGGTGCTAGCGCCCTTCGGCGGCCGCACAACGCACGGAGGCGGCGGCTTCGGATTCGAGAGAAGCAAGGCGCGCCTGCGGCTCGGCACAACGCGCGGGGGCGGCTCCGCCGCGGGCGGCGGCAGCGCCGCACGCGGCGCATTGCCTGGGCCTGCAGCGGCGGCGCCCCCAGCCGCAGCCGCAAGCACGCGGTGCGGATGCGGCGAAGCTGGCGGCCGCGGCTGCATCCGCGCGCGATGCGATAGCTGCGCGCCCCGCGCGCCCTTGCACGAGTAGCGCGCAGCGGCTGCGGCCAGGTCACCCCCCGTCTCTCCCCTAGAGGGGCCCGAGGAGGGAGGGCCGCGGGAGTTAGTTGAAGTTGTGTACGGTCGGCTTTGGTCGTCAGATTGCGCAAGCATCCTCAAGCCTTAAACCTGATCATCACCCTCCTCCGTTTCGCCATCACCCTCATCATTCATCCTCCACCTCCTGCACCCCTCCCTCCTCCGCCCACCGCCCGCTAGGACGGGCCACGAGGTCACCAGGTCGGCCCCGAGGCGCGGACCCCGCCCGCGGACCTGCGACGCCATCGTCGCTTCCGACGGATGTGAGCAGGCGAGGATCCTGGGCAGGAGTCACTCGCTTGAGACAATTAACGCTTCGGTGCGGAGGGAAAGGAGGAAGGAGGGAAGAGAGGGAGGGAGGAGGGAAAGGTAATGATGGGAGGAGGGGAAGGGGGAACAGGTGGAATGGGAAGCGCACGAAGCAGAGAGCAGAAAGGGGGGGGGGACGAAGGCAAAGAGGGAGACGGATAAGGGTGAGACGGAAATGATGCATCGAGGGTGAGCGGACACGGCAGTGGCAGTTGTTATTCTTGACGCTTCGCGCATCCCCACCAGCCCGTCCAGGAACGACGCCCAGGCGCGTTGAGGTGATCAGGATGCGCGGGAGCAAAGAAGGGGATCTCCGAACCGTGCGAAGGAGGGGGGATGAGAAGGAAGTTGGATGGATGGATGAGGGAGTGGGGAGAGGGATGATGCATAGGATGATGAGGAAGAGAAGGAGGAGTATGAGGAGAATGACGAGGACGAGAAGGAGCCCCAAAAGGGCTCCCAAGAGGGCCCCAAGAGGGCTCCAAGAGGGCTCCCAAGAGGGCCCCGAGAGGGCCCCAAGAGTGCCCTCTTGGGCACCTCCAACCACCCCCCCCTCCGAGGGTCCCAAGAGGGCCCCAAGACGGCTCCAAAGTGCCCCAAAGCAAGATACACTGCATTCGGAGCGGCGCCCACTAGGCCAGAAACTAGGCGTCAATATTTTTAAAAATATTGACGCTCGATTTTGGGCTGTTCACGGTCCGATCTAACCGTGCACAGCCCAACATCGAGCGTCAATATGTTTAAAAATATTGATGCCTAGTTTCTGGCCTATTGGGCGCCGCTCCGAATGCAATTCGTGCCATTCCGTGTTTCCGAAGCTTGAGACGGAAACAATGAATGTCATGAATTGCATTCGGAGCGGCGCCCAATAGGCCAGAAGCTAGGCGTCAATATTTGTAAAGATATTGACGCTCGAATTTGGGCTGCGCCCTCTTGGAGCCCCCTGGGGGCCCCAAAAAGAATTCCCAGTGACATCAGAGGGGGTGGAGGGGGAGGTGGAGGGGGGGGGGGGGGGGGGGGGGAAGGTGGGGGGGAGGTGGAGGGGTGGAGGGGAAGGGGGAGGGGAGGTGTGTGGAGGGGAGGGGGGGGGGTTGGGGGGGTGGGGGGACGGGGGGGGGGGGGAGGGGGGGAGGGGGGGAAGGGGGTGGCGGAGGGGAGGCCAGACCCCAGGGGAGAGGGTAGGGAGAGGGGTTATTGGAAGAGGAAACGCCCTAGGCCCAGAGTGCTGGTGGGATTAGTGGAGCCGTCGGGAAGACGAGTCGGCGCATCTGTCACGCTGCCCCCTCTACTACATGCAAGCACAGTTTGGCGACCAGGACGCCTAAAGCACGAACAAAGCAAGGACCCCGAACAAAGGGAGCGATGCTGACCAGGGTTCCTCTAGGAGCTCGGTCTCGCCCCCACCCCCCGCCGATCAGCGCACGTGTTCTTATCGTAGCGAACGATGCAATCCGCGCGTACTGACGCTACGTCGATTCAACAAAACCTGGGCAGACACTATGTCTACCCGCGTCTGGCCATCTCGTTTGGAGCCTCTACTATCGAGTGGTGTGCGCGGTGTGTGAGTGCGTTGGGTGTTAGGAATGCGTCCAAACGGTTGGCCTTGGCCCCCCTTGCGGCCATGTCTATCTCACCTATCTCACATGCCTAATCGCTCGACGAGCCCACGTCCACGCGAGCGGCGCTACGCGGCTGCCCCACATCCCGCGGCACACGTGGCACACGACTGCTGCTCGAAAGCGCGTCCGAAGGCCGACCCTCGGATAGCTCAGGGGCATGAGGGGCGCCTGCGGTGGCGGCAGCGACGCGGGCCCTCTTGGCGCGCGGCTGCATCTCTAATGCGCCGGACCCCCCATGGGCAATCGTCGGCTCGGTCTCGGAAACTATCGGCAGGATCGGCGAACCTGGTTCAGGCTCTGGATCTGAGTCCCCAGGCTGCCAAGGTGTCCCCATTGGGGGCGTGGAGACAATGCTGTAGAACTCATCGTCGTCGCCAAAGCCGTCGCCTTCCTCGGCCTCTCCCCCTTCGTCCTCATCATGGGGCCAGCGGGGGTCGAGCGCGACCTCGGTGTCGCTCGACGGCGGCGGCCGCTCCTCCTCCTCCTCCTCTTCGGCATCCTCTGCTCCTGCTCGCTCTTCCTCTGGCTCACCGCGGACGGCGTCGTCACTGAGAGACACGATAGGAGGGTTGCTGCCCGCGTCGTCGTCGTCAGCCAGCGGCGACACAGGTTCGACGATGTCACCGCATGACCCGTAGCAGTCCCTGCACGCTGCCCAACCACATCCGATAATCTCAAACTCACGCGCAGGTTTCGTGAGGCCGCACCCTTGGACAGGGTTGCGATGCTGCGAATCACTGTACCAACGGCACACTATGGCACTGTTGAGATACGATTCACTGTCCCTGTATATCGTATCTGAGCTGAAATTGTCAAAGAAAGACATTGCACGTGCGTGTGCAGTGTTGCGTAAGCAGAAATACACTACCAGACACACGAGCGCACTCGAGCCGACAGGCCACGGCACATACATACCACGTATAAGGTATCACCTCATCTCAGAGATGACGTCGGAGCTCAACTCTTAAGCATCATCGCAATCTCAGAGATCATCTCTGAAGCCTGGTCACGTGTTCAGAGATTATCTCTGATACAGGGCCATATCGTCAGAGATCATCTCTGAGAGATGACATGATGGCTTCAGAGATCATCTCCCCACGTCTTAAGAGATCATCTCTGACGGGCGGCATCAGTTTCAGAGCTCGTCTCTGAGACCTAGCCCATGTTTCAGAGATCGTCTCTGACGATGCCCCTGGCGCTAGGTATCAGAGATCGTATATGAGAGATTCAGAGATCATCTCCGAGGGACATGCCGCCGCGTCAGAGATCGCCTCTGAGAGACGATCTGGTTTCAGAGCTCATCTCTAAGGCACGCGTGACGATTCAGAGCCTATCTCTGACAGCCCACACGAGTTCAGAGCTCATCTCCGACACCCTCTACCGATTCAGAGATCACCTCTGAGACGACTATACGGTTTCAGAGCTCAGCTCTGATATACCGATATCGTTCCGGAGATCATATCTGAAGGCCAGTGGTTCAGAGATCATCTCTGAGACCTCGGCGTTGATTGAGAGCCCGTCTCTGAGAGCATATGATGGCTCAGAGATCATCTCTGAGTACAGGTGTTGATTCGGAGATCATCTCTGAGACGACTCAGCGGGTTCAGAGCTCAGCTCTGATACACCGATATCGTCTCAGAGAGCATCTCTGACAACACCTGTTTCAGAGATCATCTCCGAGACCTAGGTGTTGATTCAGACCCTGTCTCCGATGGCCCACGGAGGTTCAGAGATCATCTCTGAGCACGCGTGCTGACTCAGAGATCATCTCTGAGACGACTCAGCGGTGTCAGAGCTCGGCTCTGATATACCGACATCGTCTCAGAGATCATATCTGACGGCACAGATGTCAGAGATCATATCCGATACCAGTCTATTGGTTCAGAGCTCATCTCTGAAACTTACCCCGCGTCATGAGCTACGATAGTATTGCAATCGTCCACGCACGCAGTGCTGATATACCTGGTTCAGAGATCATCTCTGATATGGTATACTGCAGCCCATCGAGCACCTCTGACACCTAAACGTTGCTTCAGAGATCAGCTCTGATACAACTCGAGTGGTTTCAGAGATCGCCCGCAACGCTGCGATACCATGTCAGAGATGATATCAGTTGCAGTCTCTGCAGATTGAGCTATCGCCCCTACTACAAAGTGGCCACTGCACGTTTTTGTTTCTGCCATCTCGCCGCCAGTCCCGAAGAAAACATCTGTTTTTGAGCGCGGTCCCGCCCCCAACAAATGCTGAAGCCATATACGCATATAGGGGCCACAAGTAGAGGGATAACTGATCGCCGTCGCCGCCGCCTCGTCGCAGCCGACGCTCCGCCAGGCTCGGCCGCGGATGCACCGCTGCTTGGCGAAGACACATGAAGGACCGATGCGCTCGCCAGGGGGCGCTGGGAAAGAGGCAGAATCGGCAGGGGGAACGGGGAACAGAGAGGGCGCGGGTGGACAGGGCCCAGGGCGAGGAAGGAGGGAGGGCGAGGATGGAGCGAGGAGAGTGAGCAAGATGCAGACCTGGCGAATGATATCAGGTGGATGGCGAGGGTTTGCTCGCGCGCACGTGCCCCGCACTCGTGCCCTGTCTGTCAAGCAGCGCTCCAATAGAATGAGCACATAACGCACAACCCCCCGTACGCTATTCCACCTAGTATGCCAGGGACTGGCGGCGGCTGACCACCGTCATCCAAGGGCGCACCCGAAGCTTTCACAGAGCAGCTTGCGTGCACGTCGAGCAAACAAAATGTGCACCGCCGCGTCCGCCCCATCTCCCCGCAAAGGCTGCAAGGGTGGCCCTGAATTCCGTCGGCCCCCGCAGCCAGCGCCCTCCTGAAATCGACCAGGCGCGTGTGCAGCGCAGACAGGCGCACCGCGGCAGGGGGCAACGGCTTCCTGTCAACCTTAAGCTTAAACCGACCTACGCCAACATCGAATACAATAATGTCGCAGCCAGAATAATCAACCTCTTTGATACCGTCGGGGTACCAAGCTGCGGGTTCCCATATCGGTTTATGGGTTTTGGGGTCGGGCCTGACACGGGCGCCGACCCTCCGAGGGAAGTCCGACCACCGCACAAGGAACACTTCATTCTCAAACACAACAAGAGATAACTGGTTATCGCTCGCAACTGCAGCGGGAGGCGGAGCGTGCACGATGCGCAGAGCAGCGAGCGACTGCGAGGCGGCAGCCCTCCACGTGGCAGCAGCCTTCACCACGTCGAACCCCCCCTCGCTCGGCGCGGCAGGAGCCTTGCCCTCGAGGTCGACGCCAGCGGCGACCAGCTTCAAGGCGATGCCTCCGCCGACGTCATCGTCGTCATAGCCGCCGTCGCCGTCGTCGTCGCCGTCGTCGCCGTCGTCGTAGCCGCCGTCGCCGTCGCCCAGCGCCGCCGCCGCTGCCGCCGTCGCCCCCCGTCGCCGCCGCAGCCGCCGCTCCCGAAGTCCGAGGGGGTCCGCCGCTCGAAGCACCAGTCGGCCCCACGGGGGCCCATGGGCCTCCTGCCTGGAGGCCGCGAGGCACCAGGATAATCACAATGGGGGGGCGGAGCCCAGGCCCGCGAACGTTCCGATGGCTATCCGTTCTCACGCGCATGCCCATCCATCCTTTTCCTCCTACTCCTCCTCCCCCTCCTCCTCCACCCTCCTGTCCTCCCCCCCCATATCCACATTCTCAGCGCCATCATATCCACCCCGCCACCTCACCATTGCCATGGGCTGCCATGGCCCCCCCCCCCCCCCCCCCCCCCCCCCCCCCATCCCCTCCTCATCATTGCATCCATCGTCTTATACTTACTGCCCGCCTCCTCATCATCCTCGTCACCACCCTCCACATGACTCCTCATCGGTCAACCTCCAAGTTATCATTCTTGATCATCACCCCCACCCCCCTACCGAACCCCCTAAACCGACGCATCACCCTCTGCCGCCGTCTCGTCATCACGCCCCTCTCCTCATTCCCCCTCCGCATATACACCCACCATTCCTCATCGCGGGCGGACGGGCGCAGGCGCGCCGAGGTCGCGCTCGTCGTCCGACTCGTGGCCCTCGGTGCCAGAGGTGAGGCCGAGGACCTTGGCGCACGCGCGATCGATGTCCTCGTCCGTCACCGCCTGCCGCGCCTGCTGCGCCTTGCCGTTGCTCTCCTTCTTGGCGGCGTCCTGCTCGGCCTCGGGGCGGCGGGCCAGGGCGCGCGGGGGGGCACGAGGCAGAAAAGGAGGCGCAGCCGTCGTCGCCGCCGCGACGACGACCACGGCGGGCACGCGGGGCATTCACCGTCGTCGCCGCCGCCGCCGAAGTCGCTTTCGCCGCCGCACTCGCCGCCGTCGTCCGTCGCCGTCGTCGCCGCCGCAGCCGCC